>CM064582.1:8368280-8402274 GCA_032716605.1 Paralithodes platypus
GAGTGAGTGAGTGAGGGTGGGTGATGTGGAGTGAGTGGATGTGAGTGAGTGTGTGTGTGTGTGTGTGTGTGTGTGTGTGTGTGTGTGTGTGTTTTAATGTTTGTCTATACCTCTCCATCTATCAAGCCATCACCTAATCAACATAATTATTTTACTGTCTGCAGTCTCTCTCTCTTCGCCACAATGTTGCATCTCTCTCACTATTCTACCGCTATTACAACAATCAGTGTTCCTCAGAGGTCTCTCAGTGTACACCATCCCCTCTTCGTAGAGCATGTATCACCCGTCTTGCAACACAATCCCATCCCTACTCTGTGCAACTCTCCAACCCAAGAACATAAGAACATAAGAAAATGGGAGTCTGCAAAAAGCCGATCGGCCCATACAAGGCAGATCCCTGTCACACCCAACCCCAATTTCAAGGCCCATTTATAGGCCCAACTCACTAATACCTTGAGTACTGACCCCACCAAAACGGTCAGAGATTAACACAAGATAACGGGGGTCTGCTGAGCGCCGATTGGCCCACACCTGGCAGATCCCCCATCTCGTCCATATGCCTATCTAATTTTATCTTAAAGCTCCCTATCGTTCTTGATCCCACTATATCACTCGGTAGCCTATTCCACCCATCTACAACTCTGTTACCAAACCAATATTTGCCTATATCTTTTCTGAAACGAAATTATCTAATTTGAAACCATTTGTTATTCTCAGCTGAGAGCTGAGCTCTGGAACTCCCCCAAAATCAGTCTTTCCCTCTTCCTATGACTTAAATTGCTTCAAACTCCGTGTGTCCAGGTATTTTTATTCAAACGTCCCTTGATTTTGGCCATGTCACTCTTTCATCTATGGGGGAGGCACTCGCTGCAGGGAGTTCTGCCTTTTGTCTCCCTCACTCACATAGAAAAGAAAAACAAAACCGCACATATACCGGTATATAGTGTTATGTACGGTACAGTCCAGTATAGTATATGGCCTAAATGCGCTATTGTATATTACCGTACGCGTTAACCCTTTCAGTACCGGTGCTGGCTTCGAGTAGACGATTTTATTCAGTTAAAAAAAAGTCCTCCAGCAAGTAACAGGCTTGGAACTATCTCACTTAACCCTTTTGACTACCACAGATCCTTCTTGAACTGCACACAATCCTCTACATATTATTATAACTAGGATAACATGAAAAATATGTCGCTGGTATAGAAGGGGTTAAAACGTGCTGTGTGAGAGAGAGAGAGAGAGAGAGAGAGAGAGATAGATAGAGAGATAGTGAGAGAGATAAATAGAGATAGTGAGAGATAAATAGAGATAGAGAGATAGTGAGAGAGATATGGTGAGATATAGTGAGAGAGATAAATAGAGATAGTGAGAGAGATAAATAGAGATAGTGAGAGATAAATAGAGATAGTACGAGAGATAGAGAGATAGTGAGATAGATAGAGCTAGTGAGAGAGATAGAGAGAGAGTGAGATAAATAGAGATAGTGAGAGAGAGAGAGAGAGAGAGAGAGAGAGAGAGAGAGAGAGAGAGAGAGAGAGAGAGAGGTGTGGGCAAGGGCACTCACCTGTGTACTGGCGGCCTCTCATACCTCCTCTCTCTCTCTCTCTATCTATCTATTTCTATCTAGGCTATCTATCTGTCTGTCTCTACTTATGCGTCTTTTTATCTATTTTGTTCACTCTTCTCACACACACACACACACACACCATTCATATAATATGTAGACATTATTATAATTATCTGCTTCTAACCACTCTCATTTACATAAGAACATAAGAAAAATGGGATTCTGCACAAAGCCGATCGGCCCACACAAGGCAGATCCCTGTCACACCCAACACCAATTACATAAGAACATAAGGTCATAATATCGCGAGAAACTGCATATGGCCATGCGGCCCACATGAAGCAGCTCCCATTCACACCCAGCCCATATCACCCATATGGGAATCCAACTTATGTTTAAAGCTTTCAACTGTTTCTGAGCTAATTACTGTTCTGTGCAGTGCATTCCACATGTTAACAACTCTATTACCAAACCAGTGCTTTCCTATATCTTTCCTAAATCTAAACTTATCTAACTTGAAACCATGTGAGCGGGTTATGTCGCCGTTCTTTAGCTTTAATACCTCATCTATATCGCCCTTATTTAAACCTTTTATCCATTTAAATACCTCTATCATGTCTCCCCTACATCTTCGTCTCTCTAGTGAGTGCAGGCCTAAGACTT
Source organism: Paralithodes platypus (assembly GCA_032716605.1). Taxonomy (NCBI): domain Eukaryota; kingdom Metazoa; phylum Arthropoda; class Malacostraca; order Decapoda; family Lithodidae; genus Paralithodes; species Paralithodes platypus. The sequence continues at coordinate 8,370,511 of CM064582.1, forward strand.
TCAACCTCTCCTCATACGATACATTTCTAATATGCATCTTTTTCGTCATTCTTCTTTGGACTGCCTCTAAAGGGTCGATATCCATTCTGTAATAAGGGCACCAAAATTGAACAGCATAGTCTAAATGGGGTCTTACTAGAGCTAAGTATAGTTTTAAGAAAACTTCAGCAGTCCTGTTGCTAACACTCCTAGATATGAATCCTAGAATTCTATTTGCCCTATTTTTTTATTTTTTTTTATGGGTTGAAGGGCCGGAGGTTCCGAAGACCCCTTTTCACCCTGCCGCGTAACCTATTTTACTGTCAGGCGAAACAGAGGCAAGTGGTGTGAAGAGATTGCCCAAACGATCTCCACCAGCCGAGGAATCGAACTCGGTCCTCCCGGTTAGAAACCAAGCGCTCTACCAATGTCGCTACTGGTCACCCCCTATTTGCCCTGTTCCTAACACTTATACACTGTTTTCTGGGTTTGAGATCATTAATAACGAGCACCCCCACCCCCAGATCCTTCTCACACTCTGAGTTATCCAATTCTACATTGTCTAGTTTGTATTTCGCATCTAAATTACGATTTCCAATCCTTTAAGGGGAGATCTCCACTTGAGGGATTTTTTTCTTGACCCCTTTCTCCCTCATGTTTAGCCCCATTGCTTTTGATATTATAAAACGTTTGCCCCATTATTTTAGCGATTTTAAGAACTTTCACCCCATATTAAGACCTTTCGTGCAATTCAGGTGTCGATTTTATCCTGGCGAGCGATAGCGAGCCTGTAATTTAAGAGGAACCGGCTTTCAGCCGAGACATTTTTCTACCGAAAAATGTACAAATTTATCTTGAAAGGGGGTCTAGGGGGTGATTGATGGAATTCTAGGGAACGAACTAAACACCTGCCCTTAACACCTTACATTTGTCTACATTGAAACTCATCTGCCAATTTATGGACCACTCGTGCAAGTGATCGAGATAATGTTGAAGACCTTCCCTGTCGGTAGCTGACTCTTATTATCCTACCTATTATAGTAGCAGCAGCAAATGTACTGATCCTACTCTCTATGCCCGAGTCAAGATCATTTAGGTACAATCCTTAGGTTTTTTAAGACCCTGTGGTTTAGGTCATTAGTATGAACCCTTTCAGTTTAGGATTATATAATTGATTTTATATATATATATTTCTTTAAAAAAAACATTGGATTCCTACAAGGCATTCTGTAGCTGAGAAAATCGTCTATTGTAAGCGGAAATTAAGTGCGAAAAGCGTCATCGTGTACGGTACTTACGGGGAGGTTTCTAGTTTGTTTCCTACTCCTCCAGCAATCTTAAAATTTCACCCCTTGACCCCCTTTCAAGATAAATTTGTACATTTTTCGGTAGAAAAATGTCGCGGCCGAAGGCCGATTACTCTTAAATTACAGGCTCGCTATCGCTCGCCAGGATAAAATCGACACCTAAATGGCACGAAAGGTCTTAAAATTGACAGAATGGGGCGAAAATTCTTAAAAATCACCAACTAATGGGGCAAACGTCTTAAAATCTCAAAAGCAATGGGGCTAAACATGAGGGAGAAAGGGGTCAAGAAAAAGTCCCTCAAGTGGATATCTCCCCTTAATGGGTTGATAAATGGCAATATACTGTATGATATAGAAAGAACACAGATATGCCATTTGGGAATTAATCCCCCACAAATTAAAAATAATGTCAGTTGTGGTTTGTGGACACACGACCGTTTCGAGTCCAGATGTACAGTGCCCGCTGTGGCCCATAATTATCTAGCCATCAGTCAAACGATTCGGACAAACAAATATAATAAAAATAAATTAATAAATACAAAAAACATTAATAATATACCCAAAAAAAAAAAAAAAAAAAAAAAAAATATATATATATATACAGGGTGTTTCAAAAATAGATGGCATAACTTTAGGACTGTGTTCCCTATATCTAAATAATGAAAATAGTTCCTATGAAGACATGTCCGGGAACGCGTGGTTTCCGAGTTATAGGCATCTAAAACACGTGCTAACCAAAATGCCTTTATTTCCCACATGTTTGTAAATACATTTTTTAAATACATTTTTGTAACTCCCCTCTTGTTTTTACAGTAATAAATTGATAAATCGATGGATATTCACAAATGTTTTCCTGTTGGGACATCTTCGGTCTGGGAACCTTTCCTGGTACAGACGACGAGCCTGTACTGCATTACCGTTTGCCAAACCATACAGTCATGAAGTGCATATCTGCTCCTGAAATGAGTACATGTCCATTCAACATGCACCGCTACCCAGACAATCCTGTGATGCAAGACGGCCTATGGGAGATAAAAGTATTCTGGTTAGCACATGCTTTAAAAGCCTATAACTCGGAAACCAAGCATTTCCGGACATATGTTCATAGGAACTATTTTCATTATTTAGATATAGGGAACACAGTCCTGAAGTTATGCCATCTATTTTTGAAACACCCTGTATATATATATATATATATATATATATATATATATATATATATATATATATATATATATATATATATATATATATCCTACAGTATATATATGTATACCGGTACTGTATATATAAAATGCGGACTTGGGCTCTCTGTGGGCTCGCCTATTTGTGGGTGGTTTTAGTTTTACAATCGTGTATTCCTGTCATAGTGAATTTACCACTTACCTGTCCTCTCTTATCAACAGGTAAGGTGGTGGGCTGGCTGGCTGGCTGGCTCAGGTGACTTAAGGGGAGATATCCACTTGAGGGATTTTTTTCTTGACTCCTTTCTCCCTCATGTTTAGCCCCATTGCTTTTCTAATTTTAAGACGTTCGCCCCATTATTTTGACGATTTTAAGAACTTTCGACCCATTTCTGTCAATTTTAAGACCTTTTGTGCCATTTAGGTGTCGATTTTATCCTGGCGAGCGATAGCGAGCCTGTTATTTAATAGGAACCGGCTTTCAGCCGGGACATTTTTCTACCGAAAAATGTACAAATTTATCTTGAAAGGGGCTCAAGGGGGTGTAATCTTAAGCTTGATGGATATCTAGGGACCAAACTAAAAACCTCCCCTTAACACAGGTGCTGGTAAGGTAAACTGTTTAATGTAAGGACTGTGTAACAGGTAGGTGTGGGGGTCTGAGGATGGGCGTGGGGGTGGGGAGGGGTGTGGGGGTCTGAGGATGGGGGTGGGGGGGTGGAGTTGGTGGATGTGTTTGTGCGTATGTGTGGGTATGGGTTGAGGCATAAGTGTGTGCTCAGGTGACTTAACACAGGTGCTGGTAAGATAAACTGTTTAATGTAAGGACTATGTAGGTGTGTGGGTGGGTGCAGGTGTGTGTGGGTAGGGTAGAGTGGGTAGATATGTGTGTGTGTGTGTTTATTGAGTGGGGTGCGGCTATGTGTGTGTGTATGGTATGTATGTACCGGTACCGGTATATGGGAGAAATAATGTGTGTGTGTGTGTTACTCAGTTACTTGTTCGTCAAGGGGAATCCACGCAATGCGAGCTAAGCTCATTATTATCGCGCCTCCTTAACTGGGAATGTATTGCGTGAAATGCATGTTAAGTGTTTTATGTACTGTTGGAATGGCTGTGGATGTGTGTGTAGTCTGTATTTAGCCAATTGGCGACATCGGAAACGAAGGCTTAGGGTGGATCTGTATGGTACCATTCTCACTATAGACGGTACCGTCTCGCCCGAAGGCTTAGGTAGCCATCAGCTTAGGTGAACCATATGATACCCATCTCGCCTTGTACCATTTTTGCCAACCCCAGATGGGACGTCACAACGTCGTCCACTTATTCCAGGTACCTATTTACAGCTAGGTGAACTGAGGCTAACACATGAAAGGAGACAAGCCCAATTTGTCTCCGCGCGGGGAGAAGAACAGAGACCCTCGAAAGGAGGGGTGAGACGAGGGGAGGTCTACCTACTAGGCTACGGGCTGTGTGTGTGTGTGTGTGTGTGTGTGTGTGTGTGTGTGTGTGTGTGTGTGTGTGTGAAGAGATTAGAGAGAGAGACTTATTTGTGGGAAATAGAGATTGAGAGAGAGAGAGAGAGAGAGAGAGAGAGAGAGAGAGAGAGAGAGAGAGAGAGAGAGAGAGGCAGGAAGGATGTGGGTAGACTTCCTGATAGGCGTGAGACAGAGAGACAGACAGACAGACACACTCAACTCATGGTAAAATGGAGACAGATTTTAAAGACGGAATGAGGTTAGAAAGGTGGTGGGGTGGGGAGGGGGAGGGGGAGGAGGGGGCGAAATGAAGGAAGGGGCGAAATGGAGGAAGGGGAGGGTAATTGGGAGATGAGGAAAGAAATGGAAGGGAGGGAGAGGGAAGGGGGGAGGAATTGGGAGTGAGGGGAGGGGAATTGGGAGAGAGGGGGTGAGGGGAGGGGAATAGGGAGAGAAGAAAAGAAAGAAAGGGAATTGGGAGGGGAGGGGATAAGTAAGGGAGAGAAGAGAGGAGGTGAGGGAGGGGGAATGGGAGGGAGGGACAGGGGAAATACGAGTGTGGGAATGGATGGGAAGTAAAGAAAGGGAATGGTGAAAATGAAGATAATGGGGAAGGGAGAAAGAGGGAGGGATAGGAGACGAAATGAGAGAAGGGAGAAGGAGGGAGGGATAGGAGACGAAATGAGAGAGGGGGGAAGGGAGAAGGAGGGAGGGATAGGAGACGAAATGAGAGAAGGGAGAGGAGAGGAGAAAGGAAGGGGGAGGTCTAAGGGATGAGAGGGGGGAGAGGGGTAAAATGGAGGAGGTGGATGGGAACAAGAGAGAAAGTGAAAAGAAGTGCATGGGAACCAAAGTGGTAAAATCTATGTCAATCAACTCTCTATTTTATCCCTACAGCATCGTCGATTCAGATAGATAATTCTGATGTTCTAAGCAATATCACCATTACAGAGAGAGAAGTATTGAAATGTTTAGATAAACTCTAGGTAAATAAAACGCCCGGACCTGATACCATCTCGCCTAGAGTTCTAAACTAAGCCAAGGATGAGCTCTCCAAACCACTGACATTGCTATTCAATAAATCCTTGCAGTCTGGAACTATGCCTGATCAGTGAAAGCTAGCTAACGTAACACCGATTTTTTAAAAAGGCAGCAAGTCCCTACCCAGTAACTATCGTCCAATTAGCTTAACCTCAGTTGTATGTAAAATGCTAGAAACACTCATAAGAGACAGACTCGTAAATCACTTACAGGAAAATAACATACTTAAAAGTACTCAACACAGCTTTCGTAGCAAACGTTCCTGTTTAACAAACCTCTTGGACTTCTTCCACGATATCCTCAACCTCTACGATGAGAGTAAAGCTGTAGATATTATATACCTTGATTTTCAAAAGGCCTTTGACAAAGTTCCCCTCAAACGTTTACTGCTAAAACTAAAAGCGCATGGAATACAAGACGGTGTGTTGAAATGGATAGAAAATTGGCTCCGCGACAGAAAGCAAAGAGTAGTCATAAACGGTAAGGCATCTAAATGGACCAATGTGAGTAGCGGGGTACCCCAGGGATCGGTACTAGGACCAATTATCTTTCTAATTTACATCAACGACATAGATGAGGGTCTCACCTGTACAATCTCAAAATTTGCTGATGATACAAAAATTGCAAATAGCGTACTCTCAAAAGAACAAGTTGACGATATGCAACACAATCTAGATAAGTTGTCACGTTGGGCCCAAATTTGGCAAATGAGTTTCAATGCGGATAAATGTAAAGTACTACATATCGGATACCAAAATGAGAAAGCAAACTATTCGATGAATGGCACTCAGCTTAAGAATGTAAACAGAGAAACCGATCTGGGAGTAACAATATCGAGTAACCTAAAACCGAGTCAACAATGTTCAGAAGTTGTTAAGAAGGCAAACAAAATAATTGGCTTTATAGGCAGGTCATTTGAGCATAAATCCAAAGATGTTATCCTAACCCTTTACAATTCCTTAGTCCGCCCTCTTCTGGAATACTGCGTTCAATCCTGGTGCCCTTATTACCAAAAAGATATAGACAAGCTAGAACGAGTTCAATGTAGAGTTACCAAAATTATACCTAGCCTAAAGAACAAACCATACGAGGAGCGTCTTAGAGAATTAAATCTATTTCCTTTAACCCAGTGCAGATTAAGAGGCGACTTAATTCAAGTATTCAAAATCATCAAAGGCATCGACAATATGAACTGTAGTAAGTACTTCACTATCGACCAATCTAATTACACGCGGGGAAACGGTTGCAAAATTATTGGTAAATCTTTTAACTCACACGAATCTAAGAATTTCTTCTTCAATTGAGTTGTAACTTGTGGAATGGGCTTCCCCGAGACGTTATAGACTGCAGCACCGTTGATTCATTTAAACTTCGCCTAGACAAATATCTCGCATTAAACCCGCGACTGACTGCGTTTGTAAATGAATAGCTTTATTTTATCCTCCCCTCAGTTAGTAACCCATCTGTCCCCTACTAACTTCTTAATCCTGCCACGGACATTAGTTCCAGGGCAGTAGTTCCCTTTCCAATGTTCTCTTACCCACTCTAAGCCACTGTTTGGACAATTGATCCTCAGTGTTTTGGAGGACAAGCAACCTAGAAGGGTCACCAGATCTGTTGGTGCTTGATTTCCTTTGTACTCCTTTGTACTATATAGCTAGACTCTAATTAGAACAATTCTGCTTTAAGGGAGCCCACCTCGCTTTTTTTTTCTCCTTTTTTCCCTCTCGTTTTGGCTTGTATCCATTCGGCCCCATTCAGCCTACTGTTTTAAGACGTTTACCCCCACCCATGTGTCAATATATTCCTGGCGAGCGGTAGCGAGCCAGCATATGTACACTATATTTTTGTTTTCACAGCAAGCTAAATTTGTACATTTTTCGATAGAAAAATGTCTCCGGCGAAGTAGTAGTAGTAGTAGTAGTAGTAGTAGTATTTATTGATCTGTTTATTTATTTATTTATGAAGTGTAAATTCTGGTAGTTTACGAGCATGTGTTGGGGTAGAGAGGATGGGTGAACAAGATATGACAGTAAATGACCGTATATATACAACAACAACAACAACAACAACAACAAGTCTCTCTCATCAGTCGGTACCTATGGCTGTGTGGATGACATGGGGGAGATGACTGAGAGATAGTACTGGAGAGAGAGAGAGATTTACATAAATTTACATAGATACACTGCCCACACAGACCTTACGATCCCAGCGAGGTGGTCAGGACTTAATTCTAGTAGAGATAGCTAACCCGAGAGTAAGGGACAGTGGAAGGAAAGGATAGCAAAGAAGAAGAGGAGAGACAGAGAGAGAGAGAGAGGGGGGGGAGGGGTCAGTAATAAATACAGAAGGGGGGCAGAGAGGGTGGTAAATGGAGGGGTGTGGGGTGAGGGGGGGGAGGGGGGGAAAGATCTCTGGGCGGGTCATTAAGTGTCATTTGTGGGAGCAGCTGTGGTTACCCCCCCCCCCCACTCTCCCCTCCCCCCTCCCCCCACCTTTACCCTACTTTCACCCCTCTTTTAACACTATCTTGGCCGAGGGGGAGCTTTTTTAGCCTACCCTACTTCGCTCCATTAGTTTGCAGATTTTCAGACGCTTCACCCCATTAGTTTGGCGACAATAAGACTCTTCACTACATTCAGTTGTCCATTTATTTGGCGATATAAGACGCTTCACTCCATTCAGGTGTCGATTTTGTTCTGGGCGAGCGATAGTGAGCCTGTAACTTGGAAAAAATCGTCCTTCTACCGGGACATTCTTTTATTGAAAATTTTAATTCGTTTGAATGGGCTCAGGGTGGACATTTGTTTATAGTGAAGGAAGTCTGGGAAGGCGTTTTTTGTTAGCTTAAGGGGAGATCTCCACTTGAGGGATTTTTTTCTTGACCCCTTTCTCCCTCATGTTTAGCCCCATTGCTTTTGATATTATAAAACGTTCGCCCCATTAGTTTAGCAATTTTAAGAACTTTCACCCCATATTAAGACCTTTCGTGCCATTCAGGTGTCGATGTTATCCTGGCGAGCGATAGCGAACCTGTAATTTAAGAGGAACCGGCCTTCGGCCGGGACATTTTTCTACCGAAAAATGTACAAATTTATCTTGAAAGCGACTCAAGGGGGTGTAATTTCAAGCTTGATGGAGGTTTAGGAAACACACTAAAAACCTCCCCTTAAGGGACAAACTAAAATATATTACTCGAAGATAGCAAAAGTCAGCATGATAACCCCAGAAGGTAACAGTTCAAAGCATAGTTCAACATTAAATATTCATGATAACCCCAGAAGGTAACAGTTCAAAGTATAGTTCAACATTAAATATTCATGATAACCCCAGAAGGTAACGGTTCAAAGCATAGTTCAACATTAAATATTTAATATACTCTGTCATTGTAAGGATTCATTTGTATATTGCTCTGGGTAGCATTAATTAGCTGGTTCTACGGAGATGTTCACAAATCCTTTTCAAACTAAATAAAACCTTTTAACCCTCTCCGACATATGACGCGATTTTGAGCCTATTGGGTATACTTTAAAGCCTTTGTTACCATCAGGGGTATTTAGAAACCTTTAGTTTAGTTACTTCAACCTCTGCAGTTGTCTTTGAGTTAGCTGTGTTGAGCCTATTGGGGATACTTTAAAGCCTTTGTTACCATCAGGGGTATTTAGAAACCTTTAGTTTAGTTACTTCAACCTCTGCAGTTGTCTTTGAGTTAGCTGTGTTGAGCCTATTGGGGATACTTTAAAGCCTTTGTTACCATCAGGGGTATTTAGAAACCTTAGTTTAGTTACTTCAACCTTTGCAGTTGTCTTTGAGTTAGCTGTGTTGAGCCTATTAGGGATACTTTTAAAGCCTTCGTTACCATCAGGGGTATTTAGAAACCTTTAGTTTAGTTACTTCGCAGTTGTCTTGAGTTAGCTGTGTTGAGAGGATACTTTAAGCCTTTGTTACCATCAGGGGTATTTAGAAACCTTTAGTTTAGTTACTTCAACCTCTGCAGTTGTCTTTGAGTTAGCTGTGTTGAGCCTATTGGGGATACTTTAAAGCCTTTGTTACCATCAGAGGTATTTAGAAAACTTATTAGTTACTTCAACCTCTGCAGTTGTCTTTGAGTTAGCTGTGTTGAGCCTATTGGGGATACTTTAAAGCCTTTGTTACCATCAGGGGTATTTAGAAACCTTTAGTTTGGTTACTTCAACCTCTGCCGTTGTCTTTGAGTTAGCTGTGTTGAGCCTATTGGGGATACTTTAAAGCCTTTGTTACCATCAGGGGTATTTATAAACCTTTAGTTTAGTTACTTCAACCTCTGCAGTTGTCTTTGAGTTAGCTGTGTTGAGCCTATTGGGGATACTTTAAAGCCTTTGTTACCATCAGGGGTATTTAGAACCTTTAGTTTAGTTACTTCAACCTCTGCAGTTGTCTTTGAGTTAGCTGTGTTGAGCCTATTGGGGATACTTTAAAGCCTTTGTTACCATCAGGGGTATTTAGAAACCTTTAGTTTAGTTACTTCAACCTCTGCAGTTGTCTTTGAGTTAGCTGTGGGCAGAAAACTAATTTTGGAGAGGTAATTATAAGAGTGAGAGAACTCTATTTCTTATTGCTAATCTGGCAACCTCTGCGTCATATGAGTCTGAAGGGGTTAATGTTGGCAAAGTATACTATGACATCATGACTTAAGGGGAGGTTTCCACTTGAGGGATTTTTTTCTTGACCCCTTTCTCCCTCATGTTTAGCCCCATTGCTTTTGAGATTTTAAGACGTTCGCCCCATTAGTTTGGCGATTTTAAGAACTTTCACCCCATTTATGTCACTTGTAAGACCTTTAGTGCCATTTAGGTGTCGATTTTTTCCTGGCGTGCGATAGCGAGCCTGTAATTTAAGAGGAACCGGCTATATTTCTACCGAAAAATGTACAAATTTGTCTTGAAAGGGGCTCAAGGGGGTGTAATCTTAAGCTTGATGGATATCTAGGGACCAAACTAAAAACCTCCCTTTAATAAACCTGAATATAATCGTCTAATAGATGCCAAATTATAACACACAGGATATCCCCGGTACGGTACTGAAGGGGTTAATATTAATTGTACCTAAGGAGTAAGATAGGTTCGGTTCCATCATGTGCTAAATATGTAGTGTATATCACAAATACACGTGAGCCACTAAATGTTTCTAATCTCTCAGTGGGGATCGAACCGTCGACGGTGGTTCGATCCCCACTGAGAGATTAGAAACATATATATATATATATATAATTTTATTTGTTATGCTGGGAGGTTGTGGCCCAGAAAATTTGGTCCAGGGGGATTGTTCTCCGGAGAGGGGTGGGGGTGGGGGTGGGGGATCTGTTTTTTACTAATATATCTCTCCCTCTCCGCCTCCTCACCTAGCACTCCTTCGTTTGTTTTTGTGTTTTTCTTTTTCTTCTTCTTTTTCTTTGCCTTCTTCTTTTTCTTGTTATTGTTGTTGTACCGGTAGATAATAACCACACTACATTTGTGGCAGTTTAGGACAACACATTTTAGTTCAGGAGCGCTTTAGATAGTTGATTTTGGTTAAGTTACCGGTAGCTTTTCTTACGACAATGAAACATAAAAATACATGGCTATATGAAACGAATAGTCGAATACCCCTTGAAAACAAAATATTTAGATAAAGGCAAACAGGACTTACTGTCTATCCTGTTTATAATGGTTGGGAAGCTAAACTCTAACTATGGGAATGTGATATACAGTGTTATGAAGGTTGGATTGTTTACAACTGAAATAAAGGGTCCATGTGGTGGTGTTAGGAACGTGTTTGTATACAGAACTAGGATGTGTAGAGGTAGGAATGTATACAGGGAGTTGGTTTGTTTGTTAGTTATAGGTGCCCGTTTCCTTACTACCTGCGTCACTGTGCAAGGTGTGGGTGTGTTGGTGGTGGTGATGGTATTGGTGGTGGTGGTGATGGTGATAGTGGTGTTGGTGATGGTAGTAGTGATAGTGGTAGCAGAGACTTGGTAGTGAGGGTGGGAGTGATTGTTGTAGTGGTGGTTATGATATTGAAGGAACATACTACACACTATAGAATGCTTCATTGGTGGTGTTAGGGACGTGTTTATATACATAACTAGGATGTGTAGAGTTAGAATGTATACAGTGAGTTAGTTTGTTTGTTAGTTAGGTTCCTGTCAGTGTTTCCTTACTACCTGCGTCACTGTAAGGTGTGGGTGCATTGGTGGTGATGCTATTGGTGTAGGTCCTAATGGTGGTGATGGTATTGTTGTAGGTGCTAATGGTGGTGGTGGTTGTGGTGATGGTGGTGGTGTAATGGTGGTGATGGTATTGTTGTAGGTGCTAATGGTGGTGGTGGTGGCGGTGTAATGTTGGTGATGGTATTGTTGTAGGTGCTAATGGTGGTGGTGGTTGTGGTGATGTTGGGGATGAGAGATGTGTGTGTGTTTTTTTTTTTTTTTTTTTTTTTTCTTTTCTATATATTCCAACTTACTTCCTCTCGGGCATAGGCTGAGAGCCTTAACATTCACCGCTTTACAATGAACAGTGAAGTCCGTGAGGTCTTGCTCCAGTCTAGGGAGTGAGACATGTGAAGCACGTAGAGTACAACGAGCACCTGCCATCTTGCCTTCACAGGAGGCACGGTGCTCACTCATGGCCCGAAACGACCCCATCTCTGAAGCCACCTCGTTCCCGTGCTTCACTGTCTCACCTCCTACACTCGGACTCTCACACTTACACACACACAACGCCACCTGTTGAGCAGATAACTCACCAGGCATTGCACCCCTATAGCATATTTTGAATATGGGAATATTCATACAGTGCTATTTAATCAGGGAACAATGAGGGTATTTTATTGACGTTTCGGTGGGCTTGTGGTAATTCACTGATACTAGGTACAGCACAAATTCCATCCCAATAATATCTTCCCATTGATACATCGGGATTTGAACCCGGGACCTTTGGATTACCAGGCCAGTGGCAAGACCACTCCACCACACCGGGTGGTGGTGGGGTGTTAAATGTATCGGTGTGATATTCAAGGAGGGTGGTGGGCAGAGGGTACATGTCGAAAAGGGTAATATGTTCACTGTTCAGGCGGAAATAGTCCTGGGGATATTAATCTTAATGTATTAAGATTTTCTGGAGGGTGTGTTTTAGAGTGGGTTACTGTCAGATGGAGGATTTGATTTGATTATTTTAATTAAGTTGGTATAAATACAGGATATACTAATGTTACATACAGGTATGTATATACACGGAGACTCAAAAGGCTGAAGATGCTTGGGCTTCCTTCCCCCCAGTCTGTATTGTAATATATATATACAGTATATATCAATCATTTACATACATACAATACAGTAAATCAACTAAAGTACCGGTACATGGAATGCATAATTTAGGACCTCCTGTCTAGACTTTGAGACAGGGGCAGTTAGTTAATACCTGCCAATCCCCAGTGGGCTGGAAAACGGTCAGATTATCTCTTAATGAGGAAACCGGACCGCCCCCCAGCCCACCTGGGGTCATTATTATAGCAAAGATTCATACATTTATGGCAAACTTAATTAGCTATCTATATTTTGCCGACTTGTAAATTGTACAGTGTGTGTGTGGGGTGGGGTGGGGGGGGAGGGGGGAGATGCCCTACACTCGTTTATATGTGGGATGATGTTGAACCAGTGATGTTTACAAAGTGTTGGTTGTTTGTTTGTGGGGTTCCTCTTACGTGTCTACCTGCGTCACTCTGCAAGTCTGGGCGCCGTTGGGTTGTGGAAGTAGGCTAGTGGTGATAGTGATGGTTGTGGTAGTTGGGGGTGGCGATAGTGATAGAGGTATTGTAGGTGGTGGTGGTGATTGTTGCGGTGGTAGTGGAAATATTGGTGATCGTAGGTGATAGTGAAGGTTGTGGTAGGTGGGGTGGCGATCATGGAGGTACAATAGTATAGCTTCATGGTGGTGATAGTTGGGTGGAAGTGGTGATGGTAGTCATAGTGGTGATGGTGATGGGGATGGTAGTTTATAATAACGTGTACCTGATGTGAAGGGGTATAAGTGTAGGTCCCTGTGTTGGTGATGGGGACTTGTTAATATACAGTGACAATGGTATGTGTAGAGAGAGTTAGTTTGTAAGTGTATTGATGGAGTTACTCTTACCTTACTACCTGTGTTACTGTGATAGGTGTTGGTGGTGGTATGGTAGTGGTGTGGGGTAGGGGTAGTATTTGGTGTTGGGTAGTGGTATTGTTGGTCGTGACAATGGTATGAGGGTAGTTAAAATAGTGTACGCCTGATTGAAAGAGTTAAATATGAGAGTCCCTGTGTTAATGATGGGGTATTGTTTATATACAGTGACAATGATATGTGTAGAGTCAGGGTTATATATACCTGTGTTACTCTGGTATAGGTGATGGTATTGTTGGTGGTGATGGTATTGTTGTAGGTGGTAATGGTGGTGGATGTTGTGGTGATGGTGGGGCTGGGGTATCAGGATGGTGGTAGTGGGGATGGGAGATGTGAGTGGTATTTGTATTGATGGTTATGGTAATGAAGGATATATGGTTGTGGTGTACAAAGGAGTACAAAGGAAATCAAGCAACAACAGATCTAGTGACCCTTCTAGGTTGCTTGTCCTCCAAAACACTGAGGTGGTGGTAGGAGCTGTGTTGTTGGTGTTAGTAGTGGTGGTGATATTGGTGATGGTTGTGGTGGTGTTGGTGGTTTTTGTAGTGGTGGTAGTAGTCATGGTGATAGTTGTGGTAGATGGTGGTACTGTGGTGGCGATGGTAATGGTGATAGTGGTAGTAATAATGGTGATTGTGGTAGTAATAATGGTGATAGTTGTGGTATTGGTATTAATGTGGTGATGGTGAACAAAGATGGAGAGAGTGAGAGATAGTGAGTGAGTGAGAGAGAGAGAGTGAGTGAGGGCGAGGTGGGTGGCAGAGCAGGCCGCCCACTGTTGCCTGGGGGCGGCAGCAGGCAACCTCACCACCACCATCCTCTTCATCACCACCACAAGCCTCTCTCCCTCTTATATCTCCACCACCATTACCATCCTCTTCACCACCAGCCTCTCTCCCTCTTATATCTCCACCACCACCACCAGCCTCTCTCCCTCTTATATCTCCATTACACCACCAGCCTCTCTCCCTCTTATATCTCCACCACCACCAGCCTCTCTCCCTCTTATATCTCCACCACCACCATCAGCCTCTCTCCCTCTTATATCTCCACCACCACCACCAGCCTCTCTCCCTCTTATATCTCCACCACCACCACCAGCCTCTCTCCCTCTTATATCTCCACCACCACCACCAGCCTCTCTACCTCTTATATCTCCATCACCACCACCAGCCTCTCTCCCTCTTATATCTCCATCACCACCACCAGCCTCTCTCCCTCTTATATCTCCATCACCACCACCAGCCTCTCTCCCTCTTATATCTCCATCACCATCACCAGCCTCCTCACCAGCCTCTCTCCCTGTAGCATAACACACACACACACACACACACACACACACACACAGACACACACACACACACACACCACACACACACACACACACACACACACACACACACACACACACACACACACACACACACACACACACACACAGTCTTCCATCTTCTTCATCTGTGTTTACCTCTCGTTTAAAAATAGCCAATTTACTTAAATCAGAAGTCGGGAAAGAGAGAGAGAGAGAGATAAGAATTAACTCGACTTAATAAGCTTTACTGAGAGAGAGAGAGAGAGAGAGCGAGAGCGAGAGAGAGATAAGAATTAACTCGACTTAATAAGCTTTACTGAGAGAGAGAGAGAGAGAGAGAGAGAGAGAGAAGAATTAACTCGACTTAATAAGCTTTACTGAGAGAGAGAGAGAGAGAGAGAGAGAGAGAGAGAGAGAGAGAGAGAGAGAGATAAGAATTAACTCGACTTAATAAGCTTTACTGAGAGAGAGAGAGAGAGAGAGATATAAGAATTAACTCGACTTAATAAGCTTTACTGAGAGAGAGAGAGAGAGAGAGAGAGAGAGAGAGAGAGAGAGAGAGAGAGAGAGATAAGAATTAACTCGACTTAATAAGCTTTACTGAGAGAGAGAGAGAGAGAGAGAGAGAGAGAGAGAGAGAGAGAGAGAGAGAGAGAGAGAGAGAGAGAGAGATAAGAATTAACTCGACTTAATAAGCTTTACTGAGAGAGAGAGAGAGAGAGAGAGAGAGAGAAGAATTAATTCGACTTATAAGCTTTACTGAGAGAGAGAGAGAGAGAGAGAGAGAGAGAGAGAGAGAGAGAGACAGACAGACAGAGAGAGAACAAAAAGACTGAGTGAGAGAAGAATTAACTCGACTTAATAAGCTTTACTGAAAGAGAGAGAGAGAGAGAGAGAGAGAGAGAGAGAGAGATTTGAAGAACAGCGTACGTGAGCATGATTTGACTAAAGAACAAACGCTTGTACAATATTTAGGTTACATCTCGAGTCGCTTGCATGTACAGTCGGAGATTAAAGTTCCCTCCCACTTTGGCTCTGGGTGAAGATATAACGAAGGCTATTGCAATGTTGAACGACTGAAACTCTTATTGGTGGATGGGTGTAGCTATTGCAATGTTGAACGACTGAAACTCTTATTGGTGGATGGTGTGTCTATTGCAATGTTGAACGACTGAAACTCTTATTGGTGGATGGTGTGTCTATTGCAATGTTGAACGACTGAAACTCTTATTGGTGGATGGGTGTGTAGCTATTGCAATGTTGAACGGCTGAAACTCTTATTGGGGGATGGGTGTGTCTATTGCAATGTTGAATGGCAGAAACTCTTATTGGTGGATGGGTGTGTAGCTATTGCAATGTTGAACGGCTGAAACTCTTATTGGGGGATGGGTGTGTCTATTGCAATGTTGAATGGCAGAAACTCTTATTGGTGGATGGGTGTGTAGCTATTGCAATGTTGAACGGCTGAAACTCTTATTGGGGGATGGGTGTGTCTATTGCAATGTTGAACGGCTGAAACTCTTATTGGTGGATGGTGTGTCTATTGCAATGTTGAACGACTGAAACTCTTATTGGTGGATGGTGTGTCTATTGCAATGTTGAACGGCTGAAACTCTTATTGGTGGATGGGTGTGGGTATTGCAATGTTGAACGACTGAAACTCTTATTGGTGGATGGGTGTGTCTATTGCAATGTTGAACGACAAACTCTTATTGGTGGATGGGTGTGTCTATTGCAATGTTGAACGACTGAAACTTATTGGTGGATGGTGTGTCTATTGCAATGTTGAACGACTGAAACTCTTATTGGTGGATGGTGTGTGTATTGCAATGTTGAACGACTGAAACTCTTATTGGTGGATGGTGTGTCTATTGCAATGTTGAATGGCTGAAACTCTTATTGGGGGATGGGTGTGTCTATTGCAATGTTGAACAACTGAAACTCTTATTGGTGGATGGGTGTATCTATTGCAATGTTTAACGACTGAAACTCTTATTGGTGGATGGTGTGTCTATTGCAATGTTGAACGACTGAAACTCTTATTGGTGGATGGGTGTGTGTATTGCAATGTTGAACGACAAACTCTTATTGGTGGATAGGTGTATCTATTGCAATGTTGAACGACTGAAACTCTTATTGGTGGATGGTGTGTCTATTGCAATGTTGAACGACTGAAACTCTTATTGGTGGATGGTGTGTCTATTGCAATGTTGAATGGCTGAAACTCTTATTGGGGGATGGGTGTAGCTATTGCAATGTTGAACGGCTGAAACTCTTATTGGTGGATGGGTGTATCTATTGCAATGTTGAACGACTGAAACTCTTATTGGTGGATGGGTGTATCTATTGCAATGTTGAACGGCTGAAACTCTTATTGGTGGATGGGTGTATCTATTGCAATGTTGAACGACTGAAACTCTTATTGGTGGATGGGTGTATCTATTGCAATGTTGAACGACTGAAACTCTTATTGGTGGATGGATGTATCTATTGCAATGTTGAACGACTGAAACTCTTATTGGTGGATGGGTGTATCTATTGCAATGTTGACCGGCTGAAACTCTTATTGGTGGATGGGTGTAGCTATTGCAATGTTGAACGGCTGAAACTCTTATTGGTGGATGGGTGTATCTATTGCAATGTTGACCGGCTGAAACTCTTATTGGTGGATGGGTGTAGCTATTGCAATGTTGAGACTGAAACTCTTATTGGTGGATGGGTGTAGCTATTGCAATGTTGAACGACTGAAACTCTTATTGGTGGATGGATGTATCTATTTGCTAATCTTGATATTATTTCTTCTTAGCTTCCTCCCTAGACCCCCATCAAGCTTAAAATTACACCCCTAGACCCCCTCTTATGATAAATGTGTACATTTTTCCGTAGAAAAATGTCCCCTGCCGAAGGCCAGTTTCTCTTAAATTACAGGCTCGCTTTCGCTCGCCAGGAAAAAATTGACACCTAAATGGCACGAAAGGTCTTAAAAGTGATAAATGGGGTAAAAGTTCTTAACATCGCCAAACTAATGGGGCGAACCTCTGAAAAACTCAAAAGCAATGGTACCGGTAGGCTACTAAACAGGAGGGAGAAAGGGGTCAAGAAAAAATTCCCTCAAGTGGAATCTCCCCATAAACTAAGGCTGTTGTAATGGTTGTAATATTGAACGGCTTATTTTTGCTTTTGCTTGCTGGGAAGAAATCAACACCTAAATGGCACGAAATGGGGCAAAAGGTCTTAGAATCGCCAAACTAATGGGGCGAATGTCTTAAAATCTCACAGCTAATGGGGCTAAACATGAGGGAGAAGGGGGTCCAGGAAGAAAACAAATACCTCCTCTTTGGGTTTGTGACTACGCCAAACTCATCTTGGGCGTGACTGTAGTTCCCGTGTTGAAGATGGGTTCTGTGTAGCTTGAAACGTTAACCCCTTCAAGAGGTGGGGGGGGGGGGGAAAGGTAGGGTCGGGGGTAATTACAGCCCCAGGGTAGAAGGGTGGGTGTGCAGGTGGTGGGTATTGTGGGGGTAGGGTAGGTGGTGGGTATTACAGAACCTATACGCTAACACACATATCACCCAACCTCCACCTACCACCTTCCCTATCTATAAAACCTATAGATGGGTTCACCACTCTTCTAGTGGCACCGAGGAGCTCACCGGCCCCTCGTTCTGGGTGGTGATTTGGTGCAGCAGACTGTTCGTAGGGGCAGCACGCTCCCCTGCGAAGATGGGCTTATCTGGCACCTTTTGGAGTTCAGCATCAAGAGCCCTCTTGAAGCTCTCTAGTGAGACGCCCCTCATGTCTCTTACTCTCCATGGGAGTTTGTTGAAGAGACGTGGACCTCTATGCGACAACCACGTTTCTCGCAACAAACTCCCACGGCGAGTAAGAGACATGAGGGGCGTCTCTTTAGACAACTTCAAGAGAGCCCTCGACGGCGAACTGCAAAAAGTGCCAGACGAGCCCATCTTCGCAAGGGAGCGGTGCTGTCTCTTCAAATAGTCTGCTGCACCAAAACACAACCCACAACGAGGGGCGACGCGCTCCTCGGTGCTTCTAGGAGAGTGGCGAACACAACCTTAGGTACGGTAACCTTCGCATTCCCAATCTCTTCTATCACTGAACTTCATGACTATCGGGGTGTATAGATTTGGTACGGTACTGTACCTACATTGGGCCCACTCCTATCATTAACCCTTTCAGTGTTTGACGAATTTAAGACCTTTCGTCCTATTTCTTTGTCAATACTAAGACCTTTCGTGCCATTTAGGTGTAATTTTTATTTCTGACGAGCGATAGTGAGCCCGTAATTTAGTAGGCACCGGCATTCGTCAGGGACAATTTCTTACCGATAAAATGTACATATGAATCTCCAATGAAAAAATATACGTAAAAAATATAATGCGGGCGCCCCCACCACCTCTTAAGGGGAGGTTTTTAGTTTGGTCTCTAGATATCCATCAAGCTTAAGATTACACCCCCCTGACCCCCTTTCAAGATAAATTTGTACATTTTTCGGTAGAAAAATTTCCCGGCTGAAAGCCGGTTCCTCTTAAATTACAGGCTCGCTATCGCTCGCCAGGATAAAATCGACACCTAAATGGCACGAAAGGTCTTAAAATTGACAGAAATGGGTTGAAAGTTCTTAAAATCGTCAAAATAATGGAGCAAACGTCTTAAAATTAGACAAAAAATGGGGCTAAACATGAGGGAGAAAGGAGTCAAGAAAAAAATACCTCAAGTGGAAATCTCCCCTTAATTTCAGTAAATCGGTGTATATATATAGTTTATAAGTGATATACAGTATAGCAATAGATGATATTTATGCTAATGTGTGTTTATTGTTTATTTACAGGTATGGGACACAGGTGATAGGTGCTGGGAGGTTGGTGAGTAATGATAGTACAGGTTCATATAAATAGACCTTACGATCCAAACGAGGTGGTCAGGGCTTAACCCTTTCACGCACATATGACGCAGAGGTTGCCAGATTAGCAATAAGAAATAGAGTTCCCTCACTCTTATAATTACCTCTCCAAAATTAGTTTTCTGCCCACCGCTAACTCAAAGACAACTGCAGAGGTTGAAGTAACTAAACTAAAGGTTTCTAAATACCCCTGATGGTAACAAAGGCTTTAAAGTATCCCCAATAGGCTCAACACAGCTAACTCAAAGACAACTGCAGAGGTTGAAGTAACTAAACTAAAGGTTTCTAAATACCCCTGATGGTAACAAAGGCTTTAAAGTATCCCTAATAGGCTCAACACAGCTAACTCAAAGACAACTGCAGAGGTTGAAGTAACTAAACTAAAGGTTTCTAAATACCCCTGATATGGTAACAAAGGCTTTAAAGTATCCCCAATAGGCTCAACACAGCTAACACAAAGACAACTGCAGAAGTTGAAGTAACTAAACTAAAGGTTTCTAAATACCCCTGATGGTAACAAAGGCTTTAAAGTATCCCTAATAGGCTCAACACAGCTAACTCAAAGACAACTGCAGAGGTTGAAGTAACTAAACTAAAGGTTTCTAAATACCCCTGATGGTAACAAAGGTTTTAAAGTATCCCTGATAGGCTCAAAATTGCGTCAAGAACGTGAGAGGGTTAATGGACAAATATGAAACCACTATGTGTCTGCATCCTATTAAGGGGAGGTATTTAGTTTGTTCCCTAGACCTCCATCAAGCTTAAAATTACACCCCCTTGAGTCCCTTTCAAGATAAATTTGTACATTTTTCGGTAGAAAAATGTTCCGGCCGAAGGCCGGTTCCTCTTAAATTACAGGCTCGCTATCGCTCGCCAGGATAAAATCGACACCTGAATGGTACGAAAGGTCTTAATATGGGGTGAAAGTTCTTAAAATCGCTAAACTAATGGGGCGAACGTTTTATAACATCAAAAGCAATGGGGCTAAACATGAGGGTGAAAGATAGGGGTCAAGAAAAAAATCCCTCAAGTGGAAATCTCCCCTTAAGACCGAGTGGGGTGCCGTCAAAAGTGGTGTGCCCCAAGGATCTGTTTTGGACACTGTTGTTTGTTACGGTACGGTACGGTAGCCTATTGTATATAAAAAAAAAAAAAAAAAAAATATATATATATATATATATATATATATATATACCGGTATATACATAAATGACCTTGATTTAGGTACCGGTCTATCTATCTATTAGGATAAGTCAATTCGCAGACGATACCAAAAGGGGGAGAACAATAGATTAAGGGGAGATTTCCACTGGAGGGATCTTTTTTCTGGACCCCTTTCTCCCTCATGTTTAGCCCCATTGCTTTTGAGATTTTAAGACGTTCGCCCTAGTAGTTTTGACATTTCAAGACATTTTGCCCCATTTCTGTCAATTTTAAGATCTTTCGTGCCATTAAGGTGTCGATTTTTTCCTGGCGAGCGATAGCGAGCCTGTAATTTAAGAGCAACCGGCCTCCGGCCGGGAATTTTTTCTACCGAAAAATGTACAAATTTATCTTGAAAGGGGGTCTAGGGGGTGTAATTTTAAGCTTGATGAAAACGTAGGGAACAAACTAAATACCTCCCCTTAAGATAGTGATATAGAGTGCTTCCAAAGGGATCTAGATACCTTACACGAATGGTCAGTAAATTGGCAGATGAATTGATAAATGGAAGGTAGGCCTATTAAGAATAGGGAGGATGACTACAAATGCAAAATATAAACTATAAATTAGAAAATTCAGACTGTGAGAAAGATCTAGGTGTGTTTGTTAGCAATGATTTGAAACCTAGAAAACAGTGTATAAGCGTTCGTAACAAGGCAAACAGGATTCTAGGGTTCATCTCTAGGAGTGTGAGTAACAGAACTGATGATGTTATATTAAAACTTTACTTGTCATTAGTGAGACCCCATATGGATTATGCTGTTCAATTTTGGTGTCCTTATTACAGAATGGACATAGATTCATTAGAGAGAGTACAACGAAGAATGACAAAAAGTGATCCATAATATTAGAAATCTACCATATGAAGAGCGGTTGAAGAAATTAGGCTTACATTCGTTAGAGGTTAGAGAGACGCAGAGTTAGAGGGGATATGATAGAGGTGTTTAAGTGGGTTAGTGGGATTAATAAAGGGGACATGAAAAATGTACCGGTACTGAAGCTCAGTGATAGCGAAAGAACTCGTACAAATGGTTTCAAATTAGATCAATTTCGTTTCAGAAAAGATATAGGCAAATATTGGTTTGGTAACAGAGTTGTAGACGGGTGGAATAGGCTACCGAGTGATATGGTAGGATCAAGAACGATAGAGAGCTTCAAAATAAAATTAGATAGGCATATGGACGAAATGGGTTTGGGTTTGAAAGGAATCTGTCTTGTGTGGGCCAATCGGGTAGACATCCTTCCTAAGCTGAACAAAATCGTCTAATAGTAGCCGAATTATAATATAAAGGACATGACATTGGCACTGGACGGGTTAAGGGGAGATTTCCACTTGAGGGATTATTTTCTTGGCCCCTTTCTACCTCATGTTTAGCCCCATTGCTTTTGAGATTTTAAGACGTTTACCCATTATTTTGGCGATTTTAAGAACTTTCGCCCCATTTCTGTCAATTATAAGATTGTGCCGTTTAGGTGTCGGCTTTTTCCTGGCGAGCGATAGCGAGCCTGTAATTTGAGAGGAACCGGCCTTCGGCCGGGAAATTTGTCTACCGAAAAATTTACAAATTCATCTTGAAAGGGGGTCAAAGGGGTGTAATTTTAAACTTGATGGAGGTCTAGGAAACAAACTAGAAACCTCCCCTTAATCTCTCATTTCATGGTTTGTTTCAGGGACGGGATAAATTTTGTTCCCCTTCGCCGAACGGAGTCAAGTTTTTCAATGTCTCCAGTGAGGTATGGCGATCTAAATTGTTCAGCCTACTCCAAATGCGGCCTCACTATGCTTTTATAATAATAATGACATAACGATTTGAGGTGAAGCCATTGATTTCGAGGGCTGGTGAGTGATTGGTGCTTGTGAATGCTTGTGTGTGCTTGCTTTATGTGGGCGAACTGTTGTGTGTTCTTCTCCTGTCACGTCTGTTTAATTGATCATGTCTCTTGCTGATCCTCCCTACCCCTTATGGGAGTAAGGGCTGGCTGTTGACTGACATGTTAATCCCTGACCATTTTGGTGGGGTCAGTCACACTCAAGGTATTAGTGAGTTGGGCCTTGTAATTGAGGTTGGGTGTGACAGGGATCTAACCTTGTATGGGCCGATCGGCTTTTTGCAGACTCCCATTTTCTTATGTTTTTATTTTTTTTTATTTTTTTTTTTAATCTCTACTGGGATAACGAACCATGTTTGCTCTGTTTGCTTTGTTTGCTGCTACTGTGTTTGTGCAATGAGAAGTGTTTAGGTCTCATTTTGATTATGCTTTTTATTTTATTTATTTGTTCTCTGCAACTATAGTCTGTCCATTCTAGGTGGGGCAGACATCGTAACCTCTAACCTCTCGAAGGACTAGCTAGAGTAATCGAGCCAATATTTCTACCAAATTAGAAGACTTGGCTAGGAAATAAGTGTGGAAATTGACAGCTCATTTGGTCTAGCCCTTTTTTTTTTTGAGTTACAGAGGTTACACATTTAGCTTGCAAGAGCGAGTTAGTTAGTTACAAGGAGTTACAAGGAATGTTTAGTATCTCTTTGAGTCCATTCCGAGGAGATACTGGAAGTGGAAGGAGAGAGACTGTTTAGTGCACTCCGAGTGTACAAAATACTATCTACTCTCTTCTTGAACTGCTCTACTGTGTGGGGGCGCTCGGTTATGGCCTTGGCCTTGCTCGGGGCCTTGGGGTTGTTCGGCCAGGCAGCTTGGGGAACAACAACAACAACAACAACAACTGCTCTACTGAAGAACTGTTTACAACTTCAGAGGGAGAGATAAAGTTATGCGAACCAATGAAAGAGGGGTTGAAATCCTTCGTTAAGGGGGGTGACCTGTTTTTGTTCTGTCCTTTACTATCTTTCTCTGGCTTGTATCCATTTGGCCCCATTCAGCCTACTGTTTTAAGACGTTTATCCCCATCCAGGTGTCAATTTTTTACTGGTGAGCGGTAGCGAGCCAGCATATTGTTTTATTTTTGTTTGACAGCAGGCTAAATTTGTACATTTTTCGATAGAAAAATGTCCCCGGCGAAGCCGGATTTCTTCATATAATGCTGGCTCGCTATCGCTCGCCAGGAAGAAATCGACACCTAGATGGGGATAAACGTCTTTAAATAGTTGGCTGAATGGGGCCGAATGGATACAAGCCAGAGAAAGAGAGAAAAGGACAGAAATAACAAAAAGCAGGTCACCCTCGACACTGACTTACGGAAGCGAAGCATGGACGTTGGTTGAGAGACTCAGACCAAGAGTGAGAGCAGTGGAAATGAATTACTTAAGGAGTGCGTGCGGAGTTACATGGAGGGATAGACAGACTAATGAGGAAGTAAGAAGGAGGTGTGGTGTGGAGGTAGATGTGCTGGAAAGTGTGAAAAGGAACAACTTGAGATGGTTCGGCCATATGGAACGTATGGAAAGCGAGAGAATGACTAAGAGGGTGTACGAGAGCGAGGTGGAGGGACAGAGGGGGAGAGGTAGACCGAATATGAGGTGGAAGGATGGAGTGAGGAACTACATGAACGAAGGTGGTGCTGGTTGGGGGGAGGGGCGTCGACTGACTGGGGACAGAGGTGCATGGGGGCGGTTCGTTCGTGGCCACCCCTTCGGGGATCACGGCGTCAGGCAATAGATAGATAGATAGGTCACCCTCCCTTAAATAGGTGTAGGGCTGTAGTAGGGACTGATGACTAGAGTGTTGGGCAACTGTATAGTGGAGGGTACCTACATTAACAGGGTACCATACAGGTGGGTACCTACATTAACAGGGTACCTACATTAACAGGGTACCATACAGGTGGGTACCTACATTAACAGGGTACCATACAGGTGGGTACCTACATTAACAGGGTACCATACAGGTGGGTACCTACATTACCAGAGTACCATCCAGGTGGGTACCTACAGTAACAGTGTCCCATACAGGTGGGTACCTACATTAACAGGATACCATACAGGTGGGTACCTACATTAACAGGGTACCTACATTAACAGAGTACCATACAGGTGGGTACCTACATTAACAGGGTACCATACAGGTGGGTACCTACATTAACAGGGTACCATACAGGTGGGTACCTACATTAACAGGGTACCATACAGGTGGGTACCTACATTAACAGGGTACCATACAGGTGGGTACCTACATTAACAGGGTACCATACAGGTGGGTACCTACATTAACAGGGTACCATACAGGTGGGTACCTACATTAACAGGGTACCATACAGGTGGGTACCTACATTAACAGGTTACCATACAGGAGGGTACCTACATTAACAGGGTACCATACAGGTGGGTACCTACATTAACAGGGTACCATACAGGTGGGTACCTACATTAACAGGGTACCATACAGGTGGGTACCTACATTAACAGGGTACCATACAGGTGGGTACCTACATTAACAGGGTACCATACAGGTGGGTACCTACATTAAGGGGAGATCTCCACTTGAGGGATTTTTTCTGGACCCCTTTCTCCCTCATGTTTAGCCCCATTGCTTTTGAGATTTTAAGACCTTCGCCCTAGTAGTTTGGATATTTTAAGACATTTTGCCCCATTTCTGTCAATTTTAAGACTTTTCGTGCCGTTAAGGTGTCGATTTTTCGAGCGATAGTGAGCCTGTAATTTAAGAGCAACCGGCCTCCGGCCTGGAATTTTTTTTACCGAAAAATGTACAAATTTATCTTAAAATTACATCCCCTAGACCCCCTTTCAAGCTTGATGAAAAAGTAGGGAACAAACTAAATACCTCCCCTTAACAGAGTCCCTGGTAACATACAGGACCCCTGAGTCAGCCAAGGAACGCCATCTTGATTCTTTGTGCCCCTGAGTCAGCCAAGGAACGTCATCTTGATTCTTTGGGCCCCTGAGTCAGCCAAGGAACGCCATCTTGATTCTTTGTGCCCCTGAGTCAGCCAAGGAACGCCATCTTGATTCCTTTGGGCCCATTTTGTCGGTACAGTCTCGAGCAGTTAGAGAGATGCAAATGTAAATAATATTAGGTTAAGGGGAGGTCTCCACTTGAGGGATTTTTTTCTTGACTCCTTTCTCCCTCATGTTTAGCCCCATTGCTTTTCTAATTTTAAGACGTTCGCCCCATTATTTTGACGACTTTAAGAACCTTCGACCCATTTCTGTCAATTTTAAGACCTTTCGTGCCATTTAGGTGTCGATTTTATCCTGGCGAGCGACAGCGAGCCTGTAATTTAAGAGGAAGACATTTTTCAACCGAAAAATGTACAAATTTATCTTGAAAGGGGCTCAAGGGGGTGTAATCTTAAGCTTGAAGGATATCTAGGGACCAAACTAAAAACCTCCCCTTAGGTTGGCGTGAGATGTTTCATGTTTTAGTATGAGCCAGCATCCTGCCCCTCCCAGACCCTGGCATTTATATAGTTTTATAATAATATATACCGGTTATTATATATCGCTAGTTAACATATATTATTATTGAGACTTTTATATCATGGTGGCCGTTTTTATGTTCCGTTTAATCTCTCTCTCTCTCTCTCTCTCTCTCTCTCTTTCTCTCTCTCTTTTCTCTCTCTGTCTTTATCTTTCTCTTTTTCTCTCTCTCTCTTTTTTTTCTCTATCTTTCACTTCCCTCTCTCTCTCTTTCTCTCTTTTTTCTCTCTCTTTATCTTTCTCTTTTTTTCCTCTCTCTCTCTCTCTCTCTCTCTCTCTCTCTCTCTCTCTCTCTCTCTCTCTCTCTCTCTCTCTCTCTCTCTCTCTCTATTTATGTATATATTGAGGCTCATACCCCTCATTTTTTTTTTTTTTTTTTTTTTTAGCTGGGGGGGTGGCCGACTCGAGACAGATAATATGGT
The DNA here is from genome assembly GCA_032716605.1 of Paralithodes platypus. Classification (NCBI taxonomy): domain Eukaryota; kingdom Metazoa; phylum Arthropoda; class Malacostraca; order Decapoda; family Lithodidae; genus Paralithodes; species Paralithodes platypus. The sequence continues at coordinate 8,396,934 of CM064582.1, forward strand.
AGTGTTTATTACTAGCCGAGGTACCCACACTTTGTGAGGGGTAAAGTAAAGTCTGGATTACACCCATGATAATACACGTTACGGGGATCAGATACTGTTTACTAAAGGCTATATTCAAACTTTATTATTATTATTATTATTATTATTATTAGGTTTCATTTTAATGCTCTGCTTAAGGGGGGTGACCTGCTTTTTGTTCTGTCCTTTTCTCTCTTTCTCTGGCTTCTATCCATTTGGCCCCATTCAGCCTACTGTTTTAAGACGTTTATCCCCATCCAGGTGTCAATTTTTTACTGGTGAGCGGTAGCGAGCCAGCATAATTTAAACATGTTTTTGATAGCAGGCTAAATTTGTACATTTTTCGGTAGAAAAATGTCTCCGGCGAAGCCGGGTTTCTTCATATAATGCTGGCTCGCTATCGCTCGCCAGGAAGAAATTGACACCTAGATGGGGATAAACGTCTTAAAATAGTTGGCTGAATGGGGCCGCATGGATACAAGCCAGAGAAAGAGAGAAAAGGAGACAAATTTAAAAAGCAGGTCATCCCCCTTAACACAAGCCATGCAAGTCTCATCTCCATAGTCCCTAGGGTTTATGGGTTAGAGGGACACCAACAAACAAACATACTATATAACTGTGTATAATAAAATATATTATATTGTATATGAAAGATATATTGATAAGATGTGCTGATATGCTGAAATTGGTTGGTAGCATAGATTGTAGGCTATGTACTGTCGCGCTAATAAGTGAAGTATCGGCACCAATTACGTTTTGGCCACCGTAGGCTATGTACAGTCGCGCTAATAAGTGATGTCTCGGCACCAATTACGTGTTGATCAATAATTGGTATCGGCCATATCTAAGCTGCATTTCTTCATATCGCGTGCAATATACCAACATGTTCCTACACTTACCCACCCTATTCAACATCTGACAGACACTAATACAGACCCACCCGCTTCAACATCTGACAGACATTAATACAGACCCACCCTATTCAACATCTGACAGACATTAATACAGACCCACCCTATTCAACATCTGACAGACATTAATACAGCACAGAGCGAGCCAAACGTAATGACAACTGAGACATGACTTATTAGCGTGACCGTACCACTTTCCCATCATACACTCCTGCCGTTATAATGTCACCACCAGGGTCATTGTTAAAGAGAGGGTGTTTTCTGGATCCCTTTTTCTCATTAGACTTACTAGTTTTGATATGTTCAAACCTTCGCCCCATTAGTTTGGCGATTTTAAGACCTTCGCCCCATTAGTTTGGCGATTTTAAGACCTTTCGCCCCATTTATTTGTCAATTGTAAAACCTTTCGTACTATTTAGGTGTCGATTTGTTTCCTGGCGAGCGATAGCGAGCCTGTTCTTTGAGAGGAACCGGCCTTCGGCCGGGACATTTGTCTACCGAAAAATGTACAAATTTATCTCGAAGGGGGGTCTTGGGGCAGTTTTTTAAGCTTGATAGAGGTCTGGGGAAAACAAGCTAAAAATAAAGGAAAAAACCCCTATAAGAAAGTATTGATTATGCATACTTAAATTGCCAACGGAGATTGCAGGCCGCCATATGCATCACTATCCTATCACACACTATAATGACTCCTGCCCATTATAATATCACCACCAGGATCATTGTTAATATTGTCGGTGCTGCTGTTGCTATCGTCGGTGGTGTTGCAAGGGGGGGGGGTTGAGAAAGTGGGGTCTCATATCTATTGTTGCTTTACAAGGGGGGACGGGACCGGAAATGGGGGGGGGGAGGAGGCTGAGAGAGAGAGTGAGTGAGTGAGTTACTAGGCATAGTTAGTATCTCAAACACCCTCACGGCTATTTACGGGGAGGTACTCGAAATGGAAAGAGGGATATTGTGTATGCCAATTGCAGAGTGTGCAAAATACTATCTACTCTCTTCTTGAACTGCTCGACTGAAGAACTGTTTACAACTTCGGAAGGAAGTTTTATATGTGAAAAGGTTTCCACAAATACTATTGCTGAACTTATACAATTTTTGAACTCCAGTCATGGTTGCGTGTTGTATTTATATCGAGGCTAAACATTTTGCTATAATCCACATTGTCAAACCCATTAAGTATTTTGAAAACTTAATCTTGTGTGTTTCCAACGGTAAGAGAACAAGAGCTCTGAACCGGTCCTCATAGCTCAGTCTTCTAATTGATGGAATAAGCTGTGTAGCCCTAGCTTGTACTCTTTCCAGTCGCTCTATATCTCTCCTGAGTGCTGGAGACTAGAATTGAATAGCATATTTCAGGAGAGGCTGTATCAGAGCGTTGTAAAGTGGTGGGAGTATTTCCGTATTGCTATACTATCTTCTCCACTTGAATATACTGCTGGAGAGAGAGAGAGAGAGAGAGAGAGAGAGAGAGAGAGAGAGAGAGAGAGAGTACAAAGGAGTACAAAGGAAATCAAGCAACACCAGGTCTAGTGACCCTTCTAGGCTGCTTGTCCTCCAAAACACTGAGGATCAAGTCCACAGAAACAGATTGTTTTAATTGGGTAAGGGAACCAAAGGGAACTACGGCCCTGGAACTAATGTCCGTGGCAGATTAGGAAAGGTTAGTAGGGGACAAAAATGTGGGTTAGTAACGTTAGGGGTTGATAAACTAAAGTTATTCATTATACAAAAACGCAGTCAGAATTCGCGGTTTGATAGCGAGATATTTGTCTAGGGCGGAGTATTAAAATGATCAACGGTGGGAGCATCTAATAACGTCTCGGGGAAGCCATTTCCACAAATTGTTGACCAACTAATCGTGATTGAAGAAGAAGCTGCTTAGATCGGGTGAGTTAAAAGATTGTACCAATAATTTTGCAACCGTTTTCCCCCCCGCGTGTACGTTTAGATTGGTCGATAGTGAGTGATAGAGAGAGAGAGAGAGAGAGAGAGAGGAGAGAGTAAAGAAATAAGGAAAGGGGGTTAACACTCTATATTGGTCAGAACAGGGCGTGGGGTCTGGACCCTTGTCCTTCGGGTTTCCTCCCATAATTCAGTTCTCATCTCCTCCCTCTCTCTCGTCTCTCATCTCGTCTCCGTCTCTCTCCTCCCTTCTCTCTCCACGTCTCTCGCTCGCCTCTCTCATGGTCCACCACCCCTACTCGTCTCTCAGCGCTCCCCCATCTACACCTCACATCACACCAGTCTCATACCGTCCCTCCGTCCCTCACTTTAACCCTTTTACTACTCAGATCCTTCTTAAACAAAATGTCCTAAATCTACAGGATAAATAAAAAAGAACTTCGCCGGTACAAGAAGGATTAATGCTGGGGTCACACATTCACCGTATATCGCCTCCCCCGTATGCTCCCGTCAGGCGTGTATCGCCCCATTTTGTGTAATGACGGGCGTATTCCCGGCCGTGTACGCCCGTTATAGAGTAAGACTATTGCACTTCCCCGACATACGTAACCGGAACGGGGCCAGTGTTTTACGTCCAGACGTCATGTAGTCGTGTTGGTGGGAGCCTACGTACGTCTTTGCGACTTGCGTAAGCATGTCCCCGTTAGTCCCCCTGGGCTGCCCGATTTGCGGGAACACAGGCCACAACGCCCATGGCCACCTGCCCCCCACATCCTACGTAGCGGAGGCCGTACGTCTTGTGAGTTTTGTAGTCATTAACGTGGACCGTGTCCGGACAATCGTAGGCACACACCCGTCTGTCCCAAACACAGACAAAGACAGTCTTTGGTCAACCACGTATGGTCTTGGTTGAAATCTGGGAACTAGAAAAGTGCATGGCTTGGCCACACCGTTCCCATGCCACTCTCCTGACTACCGGCACCATGAAGAACCATCACGGAATACATCCTGAGAGGTGTTCAAGATGGTGAACTCCCTAATCAAACCGGATAACCAGGCCATAACACCCGGCTCATGCCTGGATCCTTTCCTACATAGAAAATGTTAGAACTGCTTGCAATAGCAAAACCACATCCATGAAGAAGAAGAAGAGAAGAAGAATGAAAGGAGCAAGAGGACTTGTGGGTGTGGCCATATCTACAACGAAGGCCGGAACATGGCCATTATGGAAAGCTGATGCAAGATTTGTCCACCGAATGTCCACAACTCTACAAAAACTTCACACCGTGTAGACAAACAACTAGTTGATTGAATGAGATAGGTGGAACGTGTCACCCCGCTCATTCATAGGAAACTCTACATTCTGGCGGAACCCCATTCCTCCTGGTCCTGCGGGTGGCGCATCCGCCCTACGTTTCCCCTCGCTACGGGTGATTCATATAAGAGCCTGCAATACACTTTTCGTGTTTGCCCCACAACACCCATCAGCCAAATTGTTCCCCTGACAACTGCCAGGCCACTCATTTCTGTCCTACGGAAATCAGGAGATCAAGACGCCACACTCGTCCTGCTGCATGGAAGGAGGTTGCCAGCGGCTATGGAGGAAACTTGGAATCTGCCAGCAGTGTGGTAGGAGCCATTGATGGCAAACACATACTGATCATAAAACCCCCAACTACTTTTTGGCACATATTACTTCAAAACTACAAGAAATTTTTTTTTTCCCTGGATCCTGATGGCAATTTGTTGACGGTCCAACTACAAGTTCCTATCCGTCCGACGGTTGGTGCCATAGGGTCAGAGTCTGATGGTGGTGGCTTTGCACACACCAGTCTGTTCTAACGTTGCTTGATAAACAGGACGCAAATCTGCCAACCCGCCGATGTCCATCTCCTAACCGATCCCACTGGACCAACCCACGGAATACTTCTTAGTAGGTGATGAATGGCATTCCCTCTAACGCGCCTACATGATGAAGCCCTAACCCCCTACGATCCCTCACGAAGCAGGAACGAATCTACACCTACAGAATCAGCATGGCCCGCCGGACGGTGGAACACTCCTTTGGCATTCTTGCCAACCCGCTCCGCTTCCTGGTTTTCCCCCACTGCAATATCTCTAAAACTTGAACGTGTAGAGGTTGTTGTGTTGGCCCCTCATGCCTCTCTGCACAACATCCTACGAGGCCGATGCCCACCGACCCATCAGAGGTATATCAATAGGACCCCACACCCACCAACTCATACCTGCCGCCTGAAAGACTGACCCAACCGTATGAAACAACACTCCTCGACCCGTGACCCGCAACACTGCAACCCCGGCTTGCCAAGGCTCAACGCAACTACCTCAAGACCGACTTCAATTCCCCTCAAGGATTCTGTGGCTTGGCAGGATGACCGGAATTAGGGTGAGTTTACATTTAATTTTAAAACGAAAAAACACAATAAAACTCCATTTGAGACCCAAGGCGTCGCACGTGGTTGCGTCGGCAGTGTTTGATCACCAAC
>CM064582.1:8402374-8440861 GCA_032716605.1 Paralithodes platypus
ATCTTCACTATCTCTATCTCTTCCAGCCTCTCATATCTCAATTTATCACTATCTCTTCCGGCCTCGCATATCTCCACATCCCCATATCTCGTTATCTCTATCTCTTCCGGCCTCTCCTAGCATTATCTCGTTATCTCCACTATCTCTTCCGGCCTCTCCTAGCATGATCTCGTTATCTCCCCTCTCTCTCTCCCCACCCCTATATCTCGTTATCTCTATCTCTTCCGGCCTCTCCTAGCATTATCTCGTTATCTCCACTATCTCTTCCTGCCTCTCCTAGCATGATCTCGTTATCTCCCCACCCCTATATCTCGTTATCTCTATCTCTTCCAGCCTCTCCTAGCATTATCTCGTTATCTCCACTATCTCTTCCTGCCTCTCCTAGCATTATCTCGTTATCTCCCCTCTCTCTCTCCCCACCCCTATATCTCGTTATCTGTATCTCTTCTGGTCACTCCTAGCATTATCTCCACTATCTCTCCCCCTCTTGTATGTGTGTTATCAGGTGTTTGGTGGGGAAGGTCGTGGCCTTATCTCTAATATTGGAATACCATCACCTCTTTATCTAACCTTATCATATGTGTTAATTAAGTGTTTGTATGTGTGTGGGGGGGAGGGGGATACGGGTAGGACGAAAGGGAGAGTGAGTGTGTGTGGGTGGGTGAGTGTAGTTTATATATAGCCTAAACACTGCTAATTAATATAACATACACAATACCTGGAACATAATAAAACAGTGAACTCCGAGCCTGTGTGTGGGTGTGTGTGTGTGTGGGTGTGTGTGTGTGGTGTGTGTGTGTAGTGTATATATAGGTGTGTGTGTGTGTGTGTGTGTGTGTGTGTGTGTGTGTGTGTGTGTGTGTGTGTGTGTGTGTGTAGCCAAGCACTCTTAATTAATAAACACGATATATCATAAAACACTGAACTCCGAGCCTGTGTGTAGGTATATAAAAGCACTCTTATTCAGATATATCTAAACCTGAACTCCGAGCCGGTGTGGATTTTTTTCAGAAACTCGGATCAGTTACGCGTAGGATGTTGGATAAGTGCCTTCCTCAGAGATAGAGTCCAGTCTGTAGCAGTTGGTGGATGTGTGTCTACAGATTCAAACGTGACCAGTGGAGTTCCCCAAGGTTCTGTTCTTGGACCAATATTGTTCCTAATACTCTTATCAGACATAGATGCTGAGGTTCAGATGGCTCGAGTTTTCAGCATTTGCCGACGATACACGGGTGTCCTTGAAGAGTGAATACAATGAGAACGATGGAGCATCACTCCAGGCAGGAGCTGAATGTGCTGTACCACTGGGGCGGAAAATAATAACATTTCCTTTTAATAGCTTCAACTTTGACCTCATCAGAGAATGGACCTGATAGCAAACTAAAAGGAAATCATCTGTGGATCATCAACCTATGGGATGGAAACAGTATCAATTCAGGTGTCCAATATTAAAGGCTAGGGGTAACAATAAGCATTGATGCAACATTTACCAAACACATCCAAGACATAGTCCGTTCTGCTCGCAATGCAAATGGTTTGGTTTCTAGCGGACGTTTTGCCACAAGGGATTAGAAAAATCATGATATATAGACAAATCTCTAATAATGCCAATCCGCGATTATCTGCTGCCAACTCTGGGACCCGTGGAATGGTGGAGAACCACAATCCCTTGGAAGCGTCCAACGTACATTTACAAACACAGATCTCCTCCGTGCAACATCTCGACTACTTGTGACAACTTAATGCACTTGAATTGTACTCTACTCGTTGGAGCGCCGGGCGTGATCGGTACCTCATAATCTCCGTTTTGGAAAATGCTAAATTGCCAGGCTCACCCAAACTTAAACAATGAGTCGAAAATAAGTGAGGAAATTCAGCAATAGGCGAGGCAAGCTCTGTTAAGTTGGGAAAGCACCAATAATAGAGCCTTGGCCCGAGTGGTGACTCAGATAATGGCCTCAATATCATACCGGTGGTGCCAACACGTCGTTTACGCGCTGCCACAGATATGTGCGTGAATTCAGATTGCTCCTCGGCTGACCAGTTCAATATGGTTGCTGGACAGGTTCTCAAAAGTGTCCGCGACCAGCCAAAAATGCCCCCACATACGACAGCATGGCACTGAGTAGCAGCATTTCCAGATAAGCTTGTTGCCTCTGATGAGGGCAGACGGTAATTTTATTACCGATCTGTCTACCATGGACAGGCCATTTATTGGTCCCCTTGCCACCGTGTCTTCCACTGGGGACGGGGACAAGCGGTGGGGACGTACTTACTGCTGTGGTGCATCAGCATGACCGAGGTACTACCAGGACGTCCTCAACTTATCACCAGGATCACCACCAGGTGTGGTGTGTGTGTTGTGTTGTTGTGTGTGTGGTGTTTGTGTGTGTGTGTGTGTGGTGTGTGTGTGTGTTGTGTTTGTGTGTGTGTAATCCGGCACTCTTAATTAATAAACACGATATATCATAAAACACTGAACTCCGAGCCTGTGTGTGTGTGTGTGTGTGTGTGTGTGTGTGTGTGTGTGTGTGTGTGTGAATTTAACTAACTATTGTATATAATTATGTAATTGTTGGGGGTCAATAAACTATCTATCTATCTATCTATGCAGTACATAATATTATGTATGTGTGTGTGTGTGTGGGCGTATGTATATGTGTATGCGTGTGTGTATATGTATGTATGTGTGTGGGTGTGTAGCTCAGTTAAAGGTCAGAACACCCACGCTGTAGCTATGACAGGAAACACTCCCGTATTCACAGATCAAAATACTCATCATCATCATCATCATCTCATCTTACGTAACCAGTTAAGAGGGGGATGGTTCACTTTTGGGTCGATTTTTTTCATTTATTTATTAATTTTCAAGTTTCCTCCCTAGACCTCCATCAATCTTAAAACACCCTCTTAGACCCCCTTTCAAGATAAATGTGTACATTTTTCGGTAGAAAAAAAAGCCGGTTTCCCCTAAAACTACAGGCTCACTATCGCTCACCAGGAAATAATCAACACCTAAATGGCACGAAAGGTCTTAATATTGCCAAATATATGGGGTGAAAGCGCTTAAAATCGCCAAACTAATGAGCCGAACGTCATAAAATCAGAACACTAATGGGGCTAAACATGAGGAAGAAGGAGGACCAGAAAAACGACCCCTCTCCCCTTAACCCGTACTGTACAGTCACTCATAAACATTCGTGGACCTCACCCTATTTCTAATTACGGAAGTATATATCTCTAGGGACACCCAAGGAACGTATGTATATGTGTGGGCGTGTGTATGTGGGTGTGTATGTGTGGGCGTGTATATGTGGGTGTGTATGTGTGGGTGTGTATGTGTGGGCGTGTATATGTGGGTGTGTATGCGTGTATATGTGTATGCGTGTATATGTGGGTGTGTATGTGTGTACTTACTCTAGTTGTACTTACTCTAGTTGTATTGCGGGAGTGAGCATGCTCGTTATTTCCCGCCTCCTATATGTGTAGGTGTGATATGTAGTCGTTTTGGAATGGCGGTGGATGTGTTTTGTAGTCTGTATTTTTATCCATTGGCGGACATCGGAAACGAAGGCTTAGGGTGGATCTGTAGGGTACCATTCTTCTCACTATCGACGGTACCGGCTCGCCCGAAGGCTTAGGGTAGCCATCAGCTTAGGTGAACCATATGAGAATACCCATCTCGCCTGCGTACAATTTTTTGGCCACCCCCAGATGGTACTTCACAAAAGTCGTCCGACTTCTTCCAGGTACCTATTTACAGCTAGGTGAACTACGGGCTGAACACATGAAAGGAGACAAGCCCAATTTGTCTCCACCCGGCCGGGGATTGAACCCCAGACCCCTCGTGTGTGAGACGAGAGCTCTACCTACTAGGCTACGGGCTGTGTATATGTGTATGCGTGTGTGTATGTGACTATGTATATGTGTGTGCGTGTATATGTGGGTGTGTAGCTCAGTTAAAGGCTGTATATAGCTATGACAGGAAACACTCATCATCATCATCATCATCACTCATCTTACGTAACCAGTTACGGGGAGATCTCCACTTGAGGGATTTTTTTCTGGACCCCTTTCTCCCTCATGTTTAGCCCCATTGCTTTTGGATAGATAAAACGTTTGCCCCACCATAGTTTAGCGATTTTAAGAACTTTCAACCCCATATTAAGACCTTTCGTGTGCAATTCGGATCTGGCCGATTTTATCCTGTCGAGCGCTAGCGGGCCTGGTATTTAAGAGGAACCGGCTTTCAGCCGGGGGGACATTTTTCTTCTACGAAAAATGTACAAATTTAATCTTGAAATGGGTCTAGGGGGTGTAATTTTAAGCTTGATGGAGGTCTAGGGAACAAACTAAATACCTCCCCTTAAAGAAGATGGGAGTTAAGAAGATAAATGAATGTATATGATAGATGGTGTGATGCAGATAGGAGTTAAGGGGAGGTTTTTAGTTTGTTTCCTAGACCTCCATCAAGTTTAAAATGACACCCCCTTAGACCCCCCTTTCAAGATGAATATGTACATTTTTCGGTAGAAATATGTCCCGGCCGAAGGCCGGTTCCTCTCAAATTACAGGCTCGCTATCGCTCGCCAGGAAAAAGCCGACACCTAAATGGCACAAATGGTCTTAAAATTGACAGAAATGGGGCGAAAGTTCTTAAAATCGCCAAAATAATGGGGCAAACGTCTTAAAATCTCAAAAGCAATGGGGCTAAACCTGAGGGAGAAATGGGCCAAGTAAATAATCCCTCAAGTGGATATCTCCCGCTGGTGAAAGAGAGTTAGAAACTTGGAAAAATGGAAAATATGATTGAGTGGAACAGTTTTAAGAAGAGGGGAACAGAAGAGAAAGGATAAATAATGTCAAAGAAAAATACAAAAGGGAGGTCAGGAACAGAGAGGGAGACGTGTGTGTGTGTGTGGGTGTGGGTGTGGGTGTGTGTGTGTGTGGGTGGGTGTGTGTGTGTGGGTGTGGGTGGGTGTGTGTGTGTGTGTGGGTGTGTGTGGTTGTGTGTGTGTGTGTGTGTTTTCTTACATTCTCCGGTATTTGGCAAGGCCTTTCTCTCCGTTTATCTACTTTCCAAAGCAATCTATTTCACCAATAGCGTTGTTTCACTCACTTTCCCTCCCTAAAGGTAGACAATCTCTCTCTCTCTCTCTCTCTCTCTCTCTCTCTCTCTCTCTCTCTCTCTCTAAGTGTATGAGATAGTTACATAGACTGCACAATCCTTGCAGTCCCTACTAGGCAATCCGGACTTTATTCTAACAACATTAGAATTTGCTACAAAGTGGAAGGTTAAGATAGCAAAGCAGAGAGAGAGAGAGAGAGAGAGAGAGAGAGAGAGAGAGAGAGAGAGAGAGAGAGAGAGAGAGAGAGAGAGAGAGAGACTACCCTATCCTGTCGTGTACCGTTAATTGATTTCTGATAATGTTAGCGATGTAAGTACACCTGTGATAATTAGACTGAATAGGCTTGGACCCTTACATCGAGTTACAGAGATTATTATTTGGTTATGTTATTGGTTAATATATATGTGTGTGTGTGTGTGTGTGTGTGTGTGTGTGTGTGTGTGTGTGTGTACTTACTCTTACTCTAGTTGTATTGCGGGAGTGAGCATGCTCGTTATTTCCCGCCTCCTATATGTGTAGGTGTTATATGTATCGTTGGAATGGCTGTGGATGTGTGTGTAGTCTGTATTTTTTAGCCAATTGGCGACATCGGAAACGAAGGCTTAGGGTGGATCTGTATGGTACCATTCTCACTATAGACGGTACCGTCTCGCCCGAAGGCTTAGGTAGCCATCAGCTTAGGTGAACCATATGATACCCATCTCGCCTTGTACCATTTTTGCCAACCCCAGATGGGACGTCACAACGTCGTCCACTTATTCCAGGTACCTATTTACAGCTAGGTGAACTGAGGCTAACACATGAAAGGAGACAAGCCCAATTTGTGTGTGTGTGTGTGTGTGTTTAACCCTTTCAGTACCAGCGACGTGTGTTATATCTTATTCTAGCTATGTTTAGACGATATTATGCAGCTTGGGAAGGATCTGTGGTAGTTAAATGGGTTGGCTGTTATAGTTTGAAGTCTTATTATTGCTAGAGGTCCTTCGTAAGCTGAATAAAGTCTTCTAATAGTTGCCAAAATATGATGAAAAGGCCGTCCCTGGTGCTGTATGGGTTAAGAGAGTGAGTGTTCATGTGGGTGTGTGTTTGAGAGAGTGAGTGTTCGCGTGTGTGTGTGTGTTCGCGCGCGCGTGTGTGTGTGTGTTCGCGCGCGCGTGTGTGTGTGTGTGTTTGAGAGAGTGAGTGTTCGTGTGTGTGTGTGTGTGTGTGTGTGTTTGAGAGAGTGAGTGTTCGTGTGTGTGTGTGTTTGAGAGAGTGAGTGTTCGCGTGTGTGTGTGTGTTCGCGCGCGCGCGCGCGTGTGTGTGTGTGTGTGCGTGTTTGAGAGAGTGAGTGTTCGTGTGTGTGTGTGTGTTCGCGCGCGTGTGTGTGTGTGTGTTTTGAGAGAGTGAGTGTTTGTGTGTGTGTGTGTGTGTGTTTGAGAGAGTGAGTGTTCGTGTGTGTGTGTGTGTGTGTGTGTGTGTGTGTAAGAGAGTGAGTGTTCATGTGTGTGTGTGTTTGAGAGAGTGAATGTGTGTGTGTGTGTGTGTGTGTGTGTTTAAGAGAGTGAGTGTCCATGTGTGTGTGTGTTTTATGATCAGCTATAAGCGTCATTGAATGACTTAACAAAATTGTTTGAAAATTATTATCAACGATCACAAACAACCGAATTGAGGATTATCAGTCTGTTGTTGCTTGCTTTCCTTTCCATGTTTTGTATTGTTGAACCCTTTCTGTACCGGCGACGTGTTTATAACTTCATGCTAGTTAAGTTTAGAAGATGTTGGGCAGCTTAAGACGGGTCTGTGGTAGTAAAAAGGGTTAAGGGGAGATTTCCACTTGAGGGATATTTTTCTTGACCCCTTTCTCCCTCATGGTTAGCCCCATTGCTTTTGATATTTTAGGACGTTCGCCCCATTCGTTTGGCGATTTTAAGAACTTTCACCCCATTTCTGTCAATTTTAAGACTTTTCGTGCCATTAAGGTGTCAATTTTTTCCTGGCGAGCGATAGCGAGCCTGTAATTTAAGAGGGACCGGCCTTCGGCCGGGAAATTTTTCTACCGAAAAATGTACAAATTTATCTTGAAAGGGGATCTAGGGGGGGTAATGTTAAGCTTGATGGAGGTCTAATGAACTATCTACAAACCTCCCCTTAAAGAAGATAAATGGTGTGATGCAGATAGGAGTTAAGGGGAGGTTTTTAGTTTGTTTCCTAGACCTCCATCAAGTTTAAAATTACACCCCTTTGACCCCCTTTCAAGATAAATTTGTACATTTTTCGGTAGAAAAATGTCCCGGCTGAAAGCCGGGTCCCTCTTAAGTCCCTCTTAAATTACAGGCTCGCTATCGCTCGCCAGGAAAAAATTGACACCTAAATGGGACGAAAGGTCTTAAAAGTGACATACATTGGGTGAAAGGTCTTAAAATTGCCAAACTAATGGGGCGAACGTCTTAAAATCTCAAAAGCAATGGGGCTAAACATGAGGGAGAAGGGGGTAAAGAAAAAAGTCCCTCAAGTGGAGATCTCCCCTTAAGAAGGATCTGTGGTATAGTAAAAAGGGTTAAATGAGATAGTTCGAAGCCTGTTAATTGCTGGATTCCTCTGTTAACCCCCTTCAGCACGATGTCGTATATTTACCTTTGATACTAGGCAGTTCTAACAAGGACCTGGTTATCACACAGAGGCCCACGTCTCTTCAACAAACTCCCACGGCGAGTAAGAGACATGAGGGACATCTCGTTAGACAACTTCAAGAGAGCCCTAGATGTCGAACTGCAAAAGGTGCCAGACGAGCCCATCCTCGCAAGGGAGCGAGCTGTCGCTTCAAACAGTCTACTGCACCAAATCACCACCAATAACGAGGGGCGTCGCGCTCCTTGGTGCCGCTAGAAGAGTGGCGAACACATCAAAAGGTATCAAAAGGTAAGGTACCTATGATATTCAGGAGCTTATTGATAAAGGCATTGACCCATATGAATCCTAGAGGTAGATTATAAGCCAAAGAAAATCGTCTAATAGTAACCAGGTCAGGTGAAGGTATTAAGGGGTAAGCCTTCACAACGGCACCTCGTAGCTACATTCTACTTTTCCAAAAAAAAAAAAAAATTGAAGAATGTAGAGAGGGGAGAAGAGGTGTTGGAGAGAGAGGAAGCTGTTGGAGTGGCTTTGTTATGTGGGTTAGATAATGATGAAAATTACGTCCTGGGGCTGAAGGGGTTAAACTGAATACAATCGTCTAATAGTAGCCAGAATTAAGTTAATAGACGGCACCGGTACTGATAGGGTTAGGGATTTTTTTTTTTTTTTTTTTTTTTTTTTTTTTTTTGTATAAGAAAATAATACGGAATCAGGTATATCATTTCTATATTTAAGTGCGACTCCGAAGAGAGAAATCAGTGATAGAAATAACACTATATAACAAATATTACCGATCAAATTGAGGGTTGATGAGAGAGAGAGAGAGTGAGAGTGAGAGAGAGTACGGTATAAAAAGAGCAGGTTCATTAACGGAAACCGTGATTGTTTTACTGATAGGGACACACCTGTATTGATTGTTAGGGTGTGTGAGTGTGTGTGTGTGTGTGTGTGTGTGTGTGTGTGTGTCAGTCAGAGTGTTTTACTGATAGGGACACACCTGTATTGATTGTTAGGGTGTGTGAGTGTGTGTGTGTGTGTGTGTGTGTGTGTCAGTCAGAGTGTTTTACTGATAGGGACACACCTGTATTGATTGTTAGGGTGTGTGTGTGTGTGTGTGTGTGTGCGTGTGTGTGTGTCAATACAGGGACACACCTGTATTGATTGTTAGGGTGTGTGTGACTGTGTGTGTGTGTGTGTGTGTGTGAGAGTGTGTGTGTGTGTGTGTGTGTGTGTGTGAGAGTGTGTGTGTGTGTGTCAGAGTGTTTTACTGATAGGGACACACCTGTATTAATTGTTAGGGTGTGTGTGACTGTGTGTGTGTGTGTGTGTGTGTGTGTGTGTCTCAGAGTGTTTTACTGATAGGGATACACCTGTATTGATTGTTAGGGTGTGTGTGTGTGTGTGTGTGTGTGTGTGTGTGTGAGAGTGAGTGTGTTTGTGTGTATATGTGAGAGAGAGTGAGTATTTGTGTGTGTGTGAAAGAGAGAGAGTGTGTGTGTGTTTGTTTGTGTTTGTGAAAGTGAGTGTGTGTGTGTGTGTGTGTGTTAAAGTAAGAAAGAGAGAGAGAGAGTGCGTTTGTGTTTGAAAGAGTGTGTTCTTGTGTGTGTGAGTGAATGTGTTTGTGTGTGAAAAAGAAAGAGAGAGAGTGTGTGTGGGTGTGTGTGTTTCTATTAATCTAGCAATAAGAGATGTACTATAAATTACAAACAGTTTATAATATTATATACCGTGCTGGAATAAGGAAACATCTATATGAGCTGGGCCTAGGAAGGTTGATCTGTTGGAGATGTTAATTAAGCATCAAATAAAACTTAACAAATGCTGAAGGCGATGTTGTAATACTGGATGTATGTGAGAGAGAGAGTGAGAGTGAGAGAGAGTGGGGAACGGGAGTGTGGGAGAGTATGTCAGCGTGGGATTTTTTTTTTTTTTTTTTTTGGTCTCCTCCGCTGTGATACCATAAGAGTCGCTGTTAATGTGTACGGTAAAGGGTGTGACTCAATGTGTGTGTGTGTGTGAGGGGGGGGGCTTACAGGGAATTACAAGGATATTTAGTGTCCACGATATTGCGGTTCATTCCGAGGAGATACTCGAAGTGGAAGGAGAGACATTGTGTAGATCACTTCACTTATTGCAGTGTTCAAAATACTTTCTACTCTCTTCTTGAGCTGCTCTACTGAAAGACTATTTACAGCTTCTGAGGGAGGTTAGTACAGTCAAGAGAAGTAGAAGTAGTATGGTTGGTAGAAAACTATGTACATTGATTCGGCTGATGGGCAGGGCTGAAGTGCGAAGTGGGTTCGAAGCCCCAGAGTTTGTTAGGCTGGATTCTCACATGTTAACACCTAATCTGCATCCTGGGAGGCTGGGTTTTCACCTTCATCACTATTTGAGTCACCATCAACAAAGAGGATACGCAGGAGAAAGGTAGGAAGGTTTGGGGAGAGAGAGAGAGAGAGAGAGAGAGAGAGAGAGAGAGAGAGAGAGAGAGAGAGAGAGACGATAGGATGAATGTGTACGAAGGGCAGGAGAAAGGTAGGGAGGCTTTGAGGAAGGGGAGGTGGGGAGTAGAGCTTACCTGTAGATGATTTAGAGAGAGAGAGAGAGAGAGAGAGTAGGATGGATGGGTAATGGTGGAGAGAGGAGGGACGGTAGGGAGGTTACCTGTTGATGATTAAGAGAGTAATGAGAGAGAGAGAGAGAGAGAGAGAGAGAGAGAGAGAGAGAGAGAGAGAGAGAGAGAGAGAGAGAGAGAGAGAGAGAGAGAGAGAGAGACGATAGGATGAATGTGTACGAAGGGCAGGATAAAGGTAGGGAGGCTTTGAGGAAGGGGAGGTGGGGAGTAGAGCTTACCTGTAGATGATTTAGAGAGTAAAGAGAGAGAGAGAGAGTAGGATGGATGGGTAATGGTGGAGAGAGGAGGGACGGTAGGGAGGTTACCTGTTGATGATTAAGAGAGTAATGAGAGAGAGAGAGAGAGAGAGAGACACGATAGGATGAATGTGTACGAAGGGCAGGATAAAGGTAGGGAGGCTTTGAGGAAGGGGAGCTGGGGAGTAGAGCTTACCTGTAGATGATTTAGAGAGTAAAGAGAGAGAGAGAGAGAGAGAGAGTAGGATGGATGGGTAATGGTGGAGAGAGGAGGGACGGTAGGGAGGTTACCTGTTGATGATTAAGAGAGAGAGAGAGAGAGAGAGAGAGAGTATTAATTAAATTGGGTCAGCTGTATGTAGGCCAGCCCTGAAATAACTAACGGAACAACAAAAACACGAATACAAAAATAATAGGCCATAGTGTAGAAAATGGTGAAGCCTGAAAAAAAAAAAAGGTATGGTAGGGCAGGACTTCAATTTATAGGTGTTTTATGAATAATGGGGCATAAATGAATGGATGTACAGTTGCGCTAATAAATCATGTCCCAGCTGTCATTACGTTTGGCTGGCTCTGTGCTATATTAATGTCTGTCAGATGTTGAATAGGGTGGGTAAGTGTAGGAACATGTTGGTATATTTCACTCGATATGAAGAAATTAAGCTTAGATATTGCTGATGCCAATTATTGATCAAAACATACTTGGTGCCGGGACATGACTTATTAGCGCGACTGTACCGTATAACTATTATTGATTGAAGAAGAGAATATATTTACAATACTGTGTCGAGTACGGTATGTGTTTATGAATATTTGAGAGGAGATTAAAGGAACAGTGTAAAATAGTAAATTAACCCTCTCCGACATAGGACGCGATTTTGAGCTTATTAGGGATACTTTAAAGCCTTTGTTACCATCAGGGGTATTTAGAAACCTTTAGTTTAGTTACTTCAACCTCTGCAGTTGTCTTTGAGTTAGCTGTGTTGAGCCTATTGGGGATACTTTAAAGCCTTTGTTACCATCAGGGGTATTTAGAAACCTTTAGTTTAGTTACTTCAACCTCTGCAGTTGTCTTTGAGTTAGCTGTGTTGAGCCTATTGGGGATACTTTAAAGCCTTTGTTACCATCAGGGGTATTTAGAAACCTTTAGTTTAGTTACTTCAACCTCTGCAGTTGTCTTTGAGTTAGCTGTGTTGAGCCTATTGGGGATACTTTAAAGCCTTTGTTACCATCAGGGGTATTTAGAAACCTTTAGTTTAGTTACTTCAACCTCTGCAGTTGTCTTTGAGTTAGCTGTGTTGAGCCTATTGGGGATACTTTAAAGCCTTTGTTACCATCAGGGGTATTTAGAAACCTTTAGTTTAGTTACTTCAACCTCTGCAGTTGTCTTTGAGTTAGCTGTGTTGAGCCTATTGGGGATACTTTAAAGCCTTTGTTACCATCAGGGGTATTTAGAAACCTTTAGTTTAGTTACTTCAACCTCTGCAGTTGTCTTTGAGTTAGCTGTGTTGAGCCTATTAGGGATACTTTAAAGCCTTTGTTACCATCAGGGCTATTTAGAAACCTTTAGTTTAGTTACTTCAACCTCTGCAGTTGTCTTTGAGTTAGCTGTGTTGAGCCTATTAGGGATACTTTAAAGCCTTTGTTACCATCAGGGGTATTTAGAAACCTTTAGTTTAGTTACTTCAACCTCTGCAGTTGTCTTTGAGTTAGCTGTGTTGAACCTATTGGGATACTTTAAAGCCTTTGTTACCATCAGGGGTATTTAGAAACCTTTAGTTTAGTTACTTCAACCTCTGCAGTTGTCTTTGAGTTAGCTGTGTTGAGCCTATTAGGGATACTTTAAAGCCTTTGTTACCATCAGGGGTATTTAGAAACCTTTAGTTTAGTTACTTCAACCTCTGCAGTTGTCTTTGAGTTAGCTGTGTTGAGCCTATTAGGGATACTTTAAAACCTTTGTTACCATCAGGGGTATTTAGAAACCTTTAGTTTAGTTACTTCAACCTCTGCAGTTGTCTTTGAGTTAGCTGTGTTGAGCCTATTAGGGATACTTTAAAGCCTTTGTTACCATCAGGGGTATTTAGAAAACCTTTAGTTTAGTTACTTCAACCTCTGCAGTTGTCTTTGAGTTAGCTGTGTTGAGCCTATTAGGGATACTTTAAAGCCTTTGTTACCATCAGGGGTATTTAGAAACCTTTAGTTTAGTTACTTCAACCTCTGCAGTTGTCTTTGAGTTAGCTGTGTTGAGCCTATAGGGATACTTTAAAGCCTTTGTTACCATCAGGGGTATTTAGAAACCTTTAGTTTAGTTACTTCAACCTCTGCAGTTGTCTTTGAGTTAGCTGTGGGCCTTTTAAATCAGGGGTATTTAGAAACCTTTAGTTTAGTTTAGCTGTGTTGAGCCTATTGGGGATACTTTAAGTTTTGTAGTTACTTCAACCTCTGCAGTTGTCTTTGCGTTAGCTGTGAGCAGAAAACTAATTTGGAGAGGTAATTATAAGAGTGAGAGAACTCTATTTCTTATTGCTAATCTGGCAACCTCTGCGTCATATGAGCGTGAAAGGGTTAATTGGGGCTGGAGATGTGTACGAATGTATGGACAATGTAGAGAAGAATGAAACACAAAATACGGAATACATGAGATCAACAAAAGGATGACTCTTTGAATAGATTAGTGTGTGTTTACAGTAATTTATGTAGTGTAGTCTCTATGGTTTGTATATGCCAAGATAGTATTATAGTTTATAGTTCAAATTGTGCATTTTGGAAGTGATAACAATTGTCAAGGCAACGTCATTTCATGTTAATTTTCTTGCTCATTCAAATCTTCAAACAAAATTACTCTGCTTCGATATCCCGACTGGAATACAGACATAAGTGAAGACAAAATAGAGAACACGAATTTAGAAAGGTATCAGTAAGTAAGTAAGTTTGTAAGTAAGTAATTTTAAGTAAGTACAATAAGTAAGTTTGTAAGTAAATAAGTTTATTTTGCCACGGTAAATTACAACGTATTACATTAATTTGTTTAACGGTGACAGAGCCCATTAAATAATAAATATTGTTGATAGGTTTACGATAAGAATAGATGAAACTTGAAATTTTGGAATGCCTGAGGAATTGAGAGAGGAATTTAAGTTGAATGTGGGAATGTATGCCTATGAGAGAAGAATGGCGTGGTTTGGTGGGTGGGGAGAGAGTGTACACCTGGCTTGTGATGCGGGCTGAGAGGGAGAGAGAGAGAGAGAATGTGGATGATTTGGTGATGGATGATACATGTAAACATTTTGTGTGTGGGTGTGAGACAGTGAGAGTGAGTGAGTGTGTGTGAGAGAGAGGGAGGAAGGATAAAGAGAGAGAGAGAGAGAGAGAATGTGATAATGATAATGGTGATGATTTTGCTGATGGATACATATACACATTGTGTGTGTGTGTGTGTGTGAGTGTGAGTGAGTGAGTGTGTGTGAAAGATAGGGGGTAAGGATAGATAAAGAGAGAGAGAGAGAGAGAGAGAGAGCCAGAGGGGGGGGGGGGGGGGGGGGGGGTTAGCTTGATAAAGGAGGTATTCTATTCTTTCACGAGGAATTGATTTAACAAACAGGTTGCCGGTGTTGGGACCACTGGAATGTTGGTTGTTTTTGTTGTGGTGTTGTAATTTTGGTTGTTGTTGTTGTAGTGGTGTGGTGGTGGTGGTGGTGGTTTTGTGGTAGTTATTTTGTTGTATATATGGTGGTGTTGTGGTAGTTGTTGTTTTGGTGGTGTTGTATTTTTGTTGTGGTAGTTGTTGTAGATATGGTAGGTGTTGTGGTAGTTGTGATTGTTGTTGTTTATGTAGATGTAGTTATGGTGGTTGTTGGTGTGTTGGTGGTTGATGCTGTTGTGGTTGTGGTTGTGGTTGGTGCGGTAGTTGCTGTTGTAGATATGGTAGTTGTATTTGTTGTGGTGGTGGTTGTATGATTGGTGGTTATCTGGTTGTTGTGGTGGTAGTGGTTGGTGTTTGTGGTGGTAGTATAAGCTGCTTTAGTGGTTGTCTGGTTGTTGTGGTGATAGTGGTGTTTGTGATGATCAGAGATAAGCGTGATGGTGGTAGTATAAGCTGCTTTAGTGGTTGTCTGGTTGTTGTGGTGGTAGTTGTGGTGATAGTGGTGTTTGTGATGGTCAGAGATAAGCGTGATGGTGGTAGTATAAGCTGCTTTAGTGGTTGTCTGGTTGTTGTGGTGATAGTTGTGGTGATAGTGGTGTTTGTGGTGGTCAGAGATAAGCGTGATGCTGGTAGTATAAGCTGCTTTAGTGGTTGTCTGGTTGTTGTGGTGGTAGTTGTGGTGATAGTGGTGTTTGTGGTGGTCAGAGATAAGCGTGATGGTGGTAGTATAAGCTGCTTTAGTGGTTGTCTGGTTGTTGTGGTGGTAGTTGTGTGGTGATAGTGGTGTTTGTGGTGGTCAGAGATAACCGTGATGGTGGTAGTATAAGCTGCTTTAGTGGTTGTCTGGTTGTTGTGGTGGTAGTTGTGGTGATGGTGGTGTTTGTGGTGGTCAGAGATAACCGTGATGGTGGTAGTATAAGCTGCTTTAGTGGTTGTCTGGTTGTTGTGGTGGTAGTTGTGGTGATAGTGGTGTTTGTGGTGGTCAGAGATAAGCGTGATGGTGGTAGTATAAGCTGCTTTAGTGGTTGTCTGGTTGTTGTGGTGGTAGTTGTGGTGATAGTGGTGTTTGTGGTGGTCAGAGATAAGCGTGATGGTGGTAGTATAAGCTGCTTTAGTGGTTGTCTGGTTGTTGTGGTGATAGTGGTGTTTGTGGTGGTCAGAGATAACCGTGATGGTGGTAGTATAAGCTGCTTTAGTGGTTGTCTGGTTGTTGTGGTGGTAGTTGTGGTGGTAGTGGTGTTTGTGGTGGTCAGAGATAAGCGTGATGGTGGTAGTATAAGCTGCTTTAGTGGTTGTCTGGTTGTTGTGGTGGTAGTTGTGGTGATAGTGGTGTTTGTGGTGGTCAGAGATAACCGTGATGGTGGTAGTATAAGCTGCTTTAGTGGTTGTCTGGTTGTTGTGGTGGTAGTTGTGGTGGTAGTGGTGTTTGTGGTGGTCAGAGATAAGCGTGATGGTGGTAGTATAAGCTGCTTTAGTGGTTGTCTGGTTGTTGTGGTGGTAGTTGTGGTGGTAGTGGTGTTTGTGGTGGTCAGAGATAAGCGTGATGGTGGTAGTATAAGCTGCTTTAGTGGTTGTCTGGTTGTTGTGGTGGTAGTTGTGGTGGTAGTGGTGTTTGTGATGGTCAGAGATAAGCGTGATGGTGGTAGTATAAGCTGCTTTAGTGGTTGTCTGGTTGTTGTGGTGGTAGTTGTGGTGATAGTGGTGTTTGTGGTGGTCAGAGATAAGCGTGATGGTGGTAGTATAAGCTGCTTTAGTGGTTGTTGTGGTTCGGTAGTGGTTGTTGTGTACAAAGGAGTACAAAGGAAATCAAGCAACATCAGGGCCAGCGGCCCCTCAAGGTTGTTTGCCCTCCAAAACACTGATGGTCAAGTGTCCAAGCAGTAGTTTAGAGTGGGTAAAGGAAAACTGGAAAGGGAAGACTGCCCTGGAACACATGTCCGTGGCAGGGGACAGTTGTTAGTAATATAATAGAGGAAAGAAAACACACTTTATTAATTTACAAATGCTGTCAGCCGTGGATTTAAGGCAAAGCTTAAAAAATCAACGGTGTGGTGTTGTGTGTCTGGTCTGTGGTTGAAATGTTAGAAGTATAGCGTGTATGTGGTTTGATCATTGTGGTAGCGTTAGGTGTGGGTGTAGTTGTATAGGTGGCTGTGATGGTGGTAGTGTGTGTGGTTTGTGGTTGAAATGGTAGAAGCCTATACTATGGTCGTGGTAGTAGTGATTTGTTAGTAGTGATTTTTGTGGTTTTGATCGCTATGGTTGTTGTGGTAGCGTTAGGTGTGGTTGGGTGACCGATCAATTCAACCAGTAGACCATTTCAACCAGTACCAAATCAACCAATACGGTTAGGTTAGGTTAGGTTAGTACTATATTTTGGCACTGGTTTGGTTGGTCTGGGTTAATTTAGCACTGGTTGAGAGCTATTGGTTGAAATGGTCTACTGGTTGAGATGACATGGAACCGTGTTGTGGCTGTGATGGTGGTAGTAGTATGTGTGTCTGGTTTGTGGTTGAAATGGTAGATGTACCTCGTGGTTGTCTGTGTGGTTTTGATCGTTATGGTTGTAGTGGTAGCGTTAGGTGTGGTTGTATAGATGGTTGTGGTTTTTGGTGATGGTTGAAGAGGTTTGTGTGTGTGTGTGTGTGTGTGTGTTTTTTTTTTTTTTTTTTTTTTTTTTTTTTTAGGTACAATTACGCGAAAATTATCTCTTTGGTGTCAACTAGCCTTTTACCACCGATTTTATAATATTAAAAGCTACCGTACTTATTTTCCCCCAGACGAGAAATGAAGGGTTGGAGATAGATGTTTAGATGTGATAGTGTCAGTGATGGTGGTGGGTACGGTGACTCTCCCTTGGGTGTACTAGAGATGGGACGGTGATTGAGCCCAGATAATAAACACTGTATGCATATGCCTTCAAAACAAGACTGGATATTTTAAGGGGGGTGACCTGTTTTGGTTCTGTCCTTTTCTATCTTTCTCTGGCTTGTATCCATTTGGCCCCATTCAGCCTACTGTTTTAAGACGTTTATCCCCATCCAGGTGTCAAATTTTTGCTGGTGAGCGGTAGCGAGCCAGCATATTTTTTATTTTTGTTTGACAGCAGGCTAACTTTGTATATTTTTCGATAGAAAAATGTCGAAGCCCGATTTCTTCATATAATGCTGGCTCGCTATCGCTCGCCAGAAAGAAATCGACACCTAGATGGGGATAAACGTCTTAAAATAGTTGGCTGAATGGGGCCGAATGGATACAAGCAAGGGAAAGAGAGAAAGGAGAGAAATAAACAAAGCAGGTCACCCCCCTTAAACCCACAAAATTAACCCTCTCCGACATATGACGCGATTTTGAGCCAATTAGGGATACTTTAAAGCCTTTGTTACCATCAGGGGTATTTAGAAACCTTTAGTTTAGTTACTTCAACCTCTGCAGTTGTCTTTGAGTTAGCTGTGTTGAGCCTATTGGGGATACTTTAAAGCCTTTGTTACCATCAGGGGTATTTAGAAACCTTTAGTTTAGTTACTTCAACCTCTGCAGTTGTCTTTGAGTTAGCTGTGTTGAGCCTATTGGGGATACTTTAAAGCCTTTGTTACCATCAGGGGTATTTAAAAACCTTTAGTTTAGTTACTTCAACCTCTGCAGTTGTCTTTGAGTTAGCTGTGTTGAGCCTATTGGGGATACTTTAAAGCCTTTGTTACCATCAGGGGTATTTAGAAACCTTTAGTTTAGTTACTTCAACCTCTGCAGTTGTCTTTGAGTTAGCTGTGTTGAGCCTATTGGGGATACTTTAAAGCCTTTGTTACCATCAGGGGTATTTAGAGACTTTTAGTTTAGTTACTTCAACCTCTGCAGTTGTCTTTGAGTTAGCTGTGTTGAGCCTATTGGGATACTTTAAAGCCTTTGTTACCATCAGGGGTATTTAGAAACCTTTAGTTTAGTTACTTCAACCTCTGCAGTTGTCTTTGAGTTAGCTGTGTTGAGCCTATTGGGGATACTTTAAAGCCTTTGTTACCATCAGGGGTATTTAGAAACCTTTAGTTTAGTTACTTCAACCTCTGCAGTTGTCTTTGAGTTAGCTGTGTTGAGCCTATTGGGGATACTTTAAAGCCTTTGTTACCATCAGGGGTATTTAGAAACCTTTAGTTTAGTTACTTCAACCTCTGCAGTTGTCTTTGAGTTAGCTGTGTTGAGCCTATTGGGGATACTTTAAAGCCTTTGTTACCATCAGGGGCATTTAGAAACCTTTAGTTTAGTTACTTTAACCTCTGCAGTTGTCTTTGAGTTAGCTGTGTTGAGACTATTGGGGATACTTTAAAGCCTTTGTTACCATCAGGGGTATTTAGAAACCTTTAGTTTAGTTACTTCAACCTCTGCAGTTGTCTTTGAGTTAGCTGTGTTGAGCCTATTGGGGATACTTTAAAGCCTTTGTTACCATCAGGGGCATTTAGAAACCTTTAGTTTAGTTACTTTAACCTCTGCAGTTGTCTTTGAGTTAGCTGTGGGCAGAACACTAATTTTGGAGAGGTAATTATAAGAGTGAGAGAACTCTATTTCTTATTGCTAATCTGGCAACCTCTGCGTCATATGTGCGTGAAAGGGTTAATAATAATAAACACCCTTTTTCCTTACTGGGTATTAATAGTAGCCTGGATGGTTTTCAAACCAGAAAATGATTACCGGTAACAACAATACCTGTCCAGGGGTTGAACTATGCCTATGTTATCTGTAATGCTGCAGCCTATATTGCATTGCCTGTTTTGCAGAGAGTTTCAGGCTGTGAGGAAGTTGGAGGAGCCGTAGACATGGCTCTTTAATTAAGGGGAGATTTCCACTTGAGGGACTTTTTTTTTTCTCCTTGACCCCTTTCTCCCTCGTGTCTAGCCCCATTGTTTTTGAGATTTTAAGACGTTTGCCCCATTAGTTTGGTGATTTTAAGAATTTCCGCCCCATTCTGTCAATTTTAAGACCTTTCGTGCTATTTAGGTGTCGATTTTATCCTGGCGAGCGATAGCGAGCCTGTAATTTAATAGTCATCGGCCTTCTGCCGGGACATTTTTCTACCGAAAAATGTACAAATTTATCTTGAAAGGGGGTCAAGGGGGTGACATTTTAAGATTGCTGGAGGAGTAGGAAACAAACTAGAAACCTCCCCTTAAACAGGCATGCAGTACTAATTAAAATGTAAAACTTGCAAACTAAACAAACCAAAATTGGGACAAGGACAATATAAAGTCAAATTAAATTATCAAAATCGCTATGTGGAAACAACGCTTACTAAAATGAAAATTATTAAATAAAAGAACACAATCCACCACATAGGGTGTACATTACTACATGAGCAAGTTAATCTGTTTATGATGGGTAGCAAGTAGGTTGTATTGGGTTTGATCTATTTATAAATATACTACACCCGTATTTTAGCTGTTGATTGCCGACTTGGGAGTTTCGTTCTATAAGGAAGTTGGAGCCGTAGACATCGATATTTAGCAGAATGAGCAGCTATATTACGGCCATAGTACATATATCAATACATAAAACCCATTTCAACTTCCCTATTATCCATCACAAACCTACCATTATTATTGTACATCTATTTCACATCAATATATATGGCTCCAACTTCCTTATAGCCTGAAACTCGCAAGTGGTTAATTCTGCTAAATATCGGTGTCTACATCCCCAACTTCCTTATAGCCTGAAACTCGCAAGTGGTTAATTCTGCTAAATATCGGTGTCTACATCCCCAACTTCCTTATAGCCTGAAACTCGCAAGTGGTTAATTCTGCTAAATATCGGTGTCTACATCCCCAACTTCCTTATAGCCTGAAACTCGCAAGTGGTTAATTCTGCTAAATATCGGTGTCTACATCCCCAACTTCCTTATAGCCTGAAAACTCGCAAGTGGTTAATTCTGCTAAATATCGGTGTCTACATCCCCAAACTTCCTTATAGCCTGAAACTCGCAAGTGGTTAATTCTGCTAAATATCGGTGTCTACATCCCCAACTTCCTTATAGCCTGAAACTCGCAAGTGGTTTAATTCTGCTAAATATCGGTGTCTACATCCCCAACTTCCTTATAGCCTGAAACTCGCAAGTGGTTAATTCTGCTAAATATCGGTGTCTACATCCCCAACTTCCTTATAGCCTGAAACTCGCAAGTGGTTAATTCTGCTAAATATCGGTGTCTACAGCCCACTTCCTTATATGAACTCGCATGGTTAATGCTAATATCGGTGCAAGTATTCTGAAAATATCGGTGTCTACATCCCCAACTTCCTTATAGCCTGAAACTCGCAAGTGGTTAATTCTGCTAAATATCGGTGTCTACATCCCCAACTTCCTTATAGCCTGAAACTCGCAAGTGGTTAATTATTTAGTTCCTCAGGTGCCAACATTATTATTATCAGTGGTTTTGTCTTGTCAGTCATTGTCTTGTATGTAAACCATTGTTATTACTCTTCGTTGTATGCAGTTTACACCCACTTACGCTATTCCACATTTATCATAATATTTAAACGGGTATATTACGTAAGCCAACCTCTGCGGGGATGGTGTCATACTGTCAACTTCTATACCCAAGGATTCATCATTCTGTGTGGGAGGTTGTTGTGGTGGTTCCTCAGACTGTCTGGCCAAGCAGTCCCGATTCCGGTTGGCCGAAGCCGCGTCAGATGCTTGGGCCCCGATGAGATGAGATCTTCCTTCCTTGTTGTCTCAGAGTGGGCAGCGGGGGAGGGGATCACCAGTCCAAGGGCTTGCAAGCAATGAACATCCGCAGGGGGCTCCCCAGCACTCAATCGGGTAATCTTGCCAGCACCTAGAAAGAAAAGTAGTACCGGCACAGGAAAAGAGACAGACCGAAACGGCTAAGGATGGGTAGAGGATGCCAAACCTCACTCTGGATAGGACCAGTCCTCAGTATCCTCACCCGTGTGTGGGAAGTTGTTTACCGCAGTTGTTATTGTCCCAGGGAGCTGCTATTGTCTGTACACCTACCTGTACCTGTAGCAGTATTCCATCACCACCACACCACACTGTCTGCTAGGTATGGTACAGTCGCGCTAATAAGTAATGTCTCGGCACCAAGTATGTTTTGATCAATAATTGGTATCGGCAATATCTAAGCTTCATTTCTTCATATCCAGTGAAATATACAGACATGTTCCTACACTTACCCACCCTATTCAACATCTGACAGACATTAATACAGCACAGAGCAAGCCAAACGTAATGACAAGTGGGACATGACTTATTAGTGTGACCGTACACTAATGATGTCACTCAGCGGAGGTGTGGTAGAGTGGTTTGGGTACTGACCTGGTTCGTGTCCCAATGTGTCGGTGGAAGATTAAAGCCGGTATCACACGAGCGCTTTTTCACTCAACATGTATCCTCAACACTGGTCTGGCAGCTTACGAGGCCAACATATATAATATTTCGGTGGCTTACATTCATCTACCATCAGTCTAGTTTCCGATACCAGTGCCAAATAGTCCAGAAATGTTGCCAGAAAAATATTGATCATCGAATGTTGACTATAAAAGCTCTCGTGTGATACCAGATTTATTGTGATCGAAGTGTATGCTGTTCCTATAGTGTGTGTGTTGTTGGCCTACTAAACACCCTTAAGGAGAGGTATTTAGTTTATTCCCTAGACCTTCATCAAGCTTAGAATTTCACCCCCTTGACCTCCTTTCAAAATAAATTTGTACATTTTTCGGTAGAAAAATGTCCCGGTCGAAGGCCGATTCCTCTTAAATTACAGGCTCGCTATCGCTCGCCAGGAAAAAATCGACACCTAAATGGCACGAAAGGTCTTAAAATTTACAGAAATGGGGCGAAATGTTTTAAAATAGCCAAACTAATCGGGCAAACGTCTTAAAATCTCAAAAGCAATGGGGCTAAACATGATAGAGAAAGGGGTAAAACAAAAATCCCTCAAGTGGAAATCTCCCCTTAACCCCTTCTGTACCGGCGACATCTTTTGTATTATATTTTCGCTACATTCCAACGTTTATATGAAGCTTAGTTTGCCCCATTAGTTAGTCGATTTTAAGACCTTTCGCCGCATTTCGTCGTCAATATTTGGACTTTTCGTGCTATTTAGGTGTCGATTTTTTTCCTGGCGAACGAGAGTGAGCCTGTAATTTTGGAAGAACCGGCCTTTGGCCGGGAAATTTGTCTACCGAAAAATGTACAAATTAATCTAGAAGGGGGATCTAATGGATGGAGGTTTAGGGAGGAAACTAGAAAAATAATGAATACATGCAAAAATCGCCCAAAAAGTGAACCATCCCCCCTTAAACAGTGAACCATCCCCCCTTAAAAAGTGAACCATCCCCCCTTAAAAAGTGAACCATCCCCCCTTAAAAAGTGAACCATCCCCCCTTAAAAAGTGAACCATCCCCCTGAAAAAGTGAACCACCCCCTTAAAAAGTGAACCATCCCCCCTGAAAAAGTGAACCATCCCCCCTTAAATGTGAAAAAGTGAACCATCCCCCCTTAAATGTGAAAAAGTGAACCATCCCCCCTTAAAAAGTGAACCATCCCCCCTTAAAAAGTGAACCATCCCCCCTTAAAAAGTGAACCATCCCCCTTTAAAAGTGAACCATCCCCCCTGAAAAAGTGAACCACCCCCTGAAATGTGAACCACCCCCCTTTAAAAGTGAACCATCCCCCCTTTAAAAGTGAACCATCCTCCTTTAAAAGTGAACCATCCCCCCTTTAAAAGTGAACCATCCCCCCTTAAAAAGTGAACCACCCCCCTTAAAAAGTGTGGACACCTAAAAAATAGACTCTATATTCAAGTGTTTTTTTCAGTTTAGTTAAGGAATAAGATTATTTTCCAATCGTTATATCTAGAGAGGAATGTAAGTTGAAATGATGGAGGAGAGACGAGATTTGTTTGTGTGACTGTACATTACATTCCAGTGTAAGTGTGGTGGTGGTACCAGGCAATTAATGTGTGTGTGTGTGTGTGTGTGTGTGTGTGTGTGTGTGTGTGTGTGTGTGTGTGTGTGTGTGTGTGTGTGTGTGTGTGTGTGTGTGTGTGTGTGTGTGTTACCAGGCAATTAATGTGTTCTACATTTATGGTGTGTGTGTGTGTGTATGTATGTATGTATGTATGTATGTATGTATGTATGTATGTTGTGTGTGTGTGTGTGTGTGTGTGTGTGTGTGTGTGTGTGTGTGTGTGTGTGTGTGTGTGTGTGTGTGTGTGTGTGTGTGTGTGTGATGTAGTGTGTGTGTGTATGTAACCAGCCCCAAACACCTGGCAGGTACTAGTTCAAGGTCCGCTCCCCAGGTATTCTCAGGTAACCGGCCCCACACTACGGACATCTATAGGGAGAATTACCCCAATCTCCCTTATTACCATAGTAAAGGAGTTGTCACCTCGTATTTTTGTCCCCCTCCTCCTTCTTGCCAGCTATGACTGTTTGTGTACGTATGTCTGTTTGTGTACGTATGTCTGTTTGTGTACGTATGTGTGTATGTATGTTTGTGATTGCGTGACATATACAGTACCGGTATAATCATATGTATGCCATAATTGTATGTAAATATTAGTGCTAATAATATAATAATTTACTATGTGAACCCCTTGAAGCTCTGACGCGTTTTAGAAGTTTATTTTGGCTATCATTAGACGATTTTATGCAGCTTAAGGAAGATCATGTGTAAGCAACTTGTTGAGTTTTTACTCTAGAGTAATAAACACAGTGGACCAGAGGGAAGGATGGGTAGACTGTGCCTACCTAGACTTTAAAAAGGCATTTGACAAAGTTCCACACAAGAGATTGCTGTTGAAATTAAAACATGAGGGAAAAGTAGGAGACAAACTGCTGAAATGGATGGAGAGCTACCTTAGCGGAAGACAGATGACAACAACAGTAAGGGGGAAATCGTCAAACTGGACTCAAATTACGAGTGGAGTACCACAAGGATCTGTCCTAGCCCCAATCATGTTTTTGATATTTATAAATGACTTACCTGAGGGACTAACAAGCTACATGAGCATGTTTGCGGACGATGCTAAGCTGCTTAAAACGATCAGAACCCAGGAGGATTGCCTTGAGCTCCAAGCAGATTTGCAAAAGTCCATGAATGGAGCATCAAATGGAATATGGAGTTCAATGCAGGGAAATGTAAGACTCTAGAAATGGGTAGAAGCAAGTACAGACCTAGAAAAGATTATAAACTAGGTAACGAAGTGATTCCCAAAGCAGAAAAAGAAAAAGACTTGGGGATAGAATTTAAGGATAACATGTCTCCAGAAAGCCACGTAAATAAGATAGTGAGAGAATCACTAGCACTATTGGCAAATATCAGGATGTCTTTCAATTATCTTAATGAAAACACCATGAAACAAATAATAACGGCAATAATAAGACTCAGGATGGAATATGCATCTGTAGTGTGGTCCCCTCACATGAAGAAACATATCCACAAAATTGAGAGGGTACAGAGAGCAGCTACGAGGATGATCCCAGGTTTGGAAAATTTGGAGTACCAAGAGAGGCTCGAGAGATTGAATCTACCTACACTGGAACAGAGACGGAAACGAGGACAGCAAATTCAGATGTACAAATGTGTTAGAGGTATTGACAAAATCGACCAAGAAAACTTCATAGAGAGGGATGGAGGTGAGAGAACAAGAGGTCACAGCTACAAACTGAAAGTGCCTAATAGTAAATCTGATCTGAAAAGTAAAAGATTTCCTACTAACTCGATTAGTGGGTGGAACAAATTGCCAGCCGAAGTAGTGTCTGCACCATCAGTGCATAGTTTCAAAGCACGGTATGACAAACATATCTTAGGAGGCGGGAATTAATGAGCATGCTCACTCCCGCAAATACAACTAGTGTAAGTACAACTAGTGTAAGTACACACTGTATTATGGTAAACATGAATCAGTGAACATTGATCAAATATAATATATGCTAGCTTGGGATAATGTACTGTGTTGATAAAAATAATACAACATTATATCAGAAATCAAAATTGTTCTATAAAATCGCCTCCACATATCATTACAGGTGGTATCTTGTATCTTGTGTTTATTAATCATAACACAGATGTA
Source organism: Paralithodes platypus (assembly GCA_032716605.1). Lineage (NCBI taxonomy): Eukaryota > Metazoa > Arthropoda > Malacostraca > Decapoda > Lithodidae > Paralithodes > Paralithodes platypus. The sequence goes on from CM064582.1 coordinate 8,427,718, forward strand.
CGGTCGCGCTAATAAGTCATGGCTCAGCTGTCATTACGTTTGGCTTGATCTGTGCTGTATTAATGTCTGTCAGCTGTTGAATAGTGTAGGAAAATGTTTGTGTATTTCACTCAATATGAAGGAATGAAGCTTAGATATTGCTGATACCAATTATTGATCAAAATATACTTGGTGCCGATACATCACTTATTAGGGCAACTGTACATCTGTGTTATGATTAAAAATACAATTGTAAACAAATGAAGTAGAGACGTAGAGAAAGAAAGAGAGAGAGAGAGAGAGAGAGAGAGAGAGAGAGAGAGAGAGAGAGAGATGTTAACAAATGTAGATAAGCAATCCATTAAATTCATGTATTGAGTCAGGATGGGAGTGGTGGGGGTGACCTCGGAGATATTTCCTACAGCTGGAGGTGCGTCATTGACCACACACACATACATACACATTCCCCGGCCGGGGAAGAGACATTTGGGCAAGTCTCCTAACGGTGTAGCCTCTGTTCACCTAGCAGTAGAAATAGGAACCTGGAATAAGTGGACGAAGTTGTGACGTCCCATCTGGGGTTGTTGGTCGGTTACAAGGTGAGATGGGTATCGTACTGGTCAACCTAAGCTACTGGTCAACCTAAGCCTTCGGGTGAGACTGGTACCGTAGTGAGAATGGTACCGTACTGATTAACCCTAAGCCTTCGTTTCCAGATGTCGCCAATTGGCTAAAATACAGACTACACACACATCCACAGCCATTCCAACGATACATAAACACTTAACATGCATTTCACGCAATACATTCCCAGTTAAGGAGGCACGATAATAATGAGCTTAGCTCGCATTGCGTGGATTCCCCTTGACGAACAAGCAAGTGAATTACACATAGTGAATTACACACATACGTACACACACAAACACACACACACACACATACGTACATACACACACACATACACACACAGTCACACCCACACACATACACATACACACACACATTCGTTGTCTTGTGTGTGTGTGTGTGTGTGTGTGTGTGTGTGTGTGTTGTATGTCCTATAGCTGAAGGTGCGTCACTGACCACACACTCATTGTCTTGTGTGTGTGTGTGTGTGTGTGTGTGTGTGTGTGTGTGTGTGTGTGTGTGTGTGTGTGTGTGTGTGTTAGTCACCGCACTCATCGCCTTGCTCACACATTCCCTTACAAGACTCGTAAACAACAAAGACATACCAGTTAAGGGGGTATGATTCACTTTTTGGGCGATTTTTGCATGTATTCATTATTTTTGCATGTATTCATTATTTTTGCATGTATTCATTATTTTTGCATGTATTCATTATTTTTGCTTGTATTCATTATTTTTGCATGTATTCATTATTTGTGCATGTATTCATTATTTTTGCTTGTATTCATTATTTTTGCATGTATTCATTATTTGTGCATGTATTCATTATTTTTGCATGTATTCATTATTTTTGCATGTACTCATTATTTTTCTAGTTTCCTCCCTAGACCTCCATCAAATTAAAAAAAAAAAATCCATTAGATCCCCTTCTAAATTAATTTGTACATTTTTCGGTAGAAAAATTTCTTGGCCGAAGGCCGGTTCTTCCAACATTACAGGCTCACTATCGTTCGCTAGGGAAAAAATCGACACCTAAATAGCACAAAAGGTCTAAATATTGACGAAGAAATGGGGTGAAAGGTCTTAAAATCGACTAACTAATGGGGCAAACATCTTAACATCTGAAAACTAATGGGGCTAAACATGAGGGAGAAAGTGGTCCAGGAAACCGGCTCATCCTCCCTTAATCCTATATAAGCAGGACACCTACCATTATTATAAGATGTACAGTTATCAGCAAGTCTTGATAGCGTAATGCATAGTGCGCGGAATTTCGATGTGAGTAGCCTGAGTTCGAGTCCTTGGAGTGCCACATGTATTTGTTGATTTGTTGATCATTAAAGGGGGTGACCTGCTTTTTGTTATTTCTGTCCTTTTCTCTCTTTCTCTTCGCTCGCCAGCATTATATGAAGAAATCCGGCTTCGCCGGAGACATTTTTCTATCGAAAAATGTACAAATTTAGCCTGCTGTCAAACAAAAATACAAAATATGCTGGCTCGCTACTGCTCACCAGTAAAAAATTGACACCTGGATGGGGATAAACGTCTTAAAACAGTAGGTTGAATGGGGCCAAATGGATACAAGCCAGAGAAAGATAGAAAAGGACAGAACGAAAACAGGTCACCCCCCCCTTAGGCCTAATTGAGTTTAAAAGTGAAGTTGGTTGGTGTTAAAAACATAATAATTATATATATATAAAAGTGAGGAATCTGATAAAAACCTCGTTAGCTATGGATTTATCAATTGGCCACTTGTAATTTTCAGGTTATAAGGAAGTTGGAGCTGTAGACATCGATATTTAGCAGAATAACCAGCTAGAATACGGTTTTAGTACATTTATAAATACATAATCTGCCTTGTGTGGGCCGAAGGGATCTGCCTTGTGTGGGCCGATCGGCTTTTTGCAGACTCCCATTTTCTTATCAAACCAAATTCGACATACTAGTTATCCATCAGAAACCTACATAATATTGCATTTGTGTTTAATATCGATGTTTACAGGCCGGAACTTCCTTATAGCCTGAAACTCCCAAGGGGTTAATTGGTCACTTGCAAATTTCAGGCTATAAGGAAGTTGGACCTGTAAACATCGTATTCCAAGAGAAATGCAATACTAATTAATTCAAATTAGATAAATTTAGTTTCAGAAAAGATATAGGCAAATATTGGTTTGGTAACAGAGTTGTAGATGGGTGGAATAGGCTACCGAGTACTATAGTGGGATTAAAAATGGTAGGGAACTTTAAGATAAAATTGGATAAGCATATGGACGAGAAGGGTTGGGTGTGAAGGGGGATCAGCAAGGTTGGGCCAATCAGCGCTCTGCAGACCCCCGTAATCCTGCGTTAAACTCTAACCGTTTTGGTAAGATGATCCTCAGGGTATTAGAGTGTTGAGCCTATAATTGGGGTTGTGTGGGACAGGGATCTGCCTTGCTTAGGCCAATCGGCTTTCTGCAGACTCCCATTTTCTTATGTTCTTATGTTCTAATGTAAGTTTGGAATAGGCTACCAAGTGATATAGTGGGATCAAAAACGATAGGGAGCTTTAAGATAAAATTAGATAGGTATATGGACGAGATGGGTTGGGTGTGAGGGGGATCTACCAGGTGTGGGCCAATCGGCGTTCAGCAGACCCCCGTAATCTTGTGTTAATCCCGACCATTTTGGTGGGGGCAGTACTCAAGGTATTAGTGAGTTGGGCCTTGTAATTGGGGTTGGGTGTGACAGGGATCTGCCTTGTATGGGCCGATCGGCTTTTTGCAGACTCCCATTTTCTTATGTTCTTATGTTTGTGACGGATAGAAGGAATGTTGAATTTAATATTTTTGGTAAATAAATTCACTACAACATTAGTTTAGCTGGTAATGCTGCTGTATATCGACGTCTACTGTTCCAACTTCCTTATAGAACGAAACTCGCAAGTCGTCAATTGTATGAACATGTCAATAAATGATAACAGAAGGATAGTAAGGTACAGTCGGCCAAATAAGTAATGTCGCGGCACCAAGGTATATTTCGATCAGTAATTGGTGTCAGCACTATTTAAGCATTCATTCATCGTTTTCAGTGAGATATACTAACATGTTCCTATCGTTACACACCCTATTCAACATCTGACAGACATTAATACAGCACACAGCGAGCAAAACTCTCGTTGCTCCCTGCTTCATTTGTTTTCCTCGTCTCTTTTATTTCCTTTCTCTATCTTTCAATTATTTTCCCTTCCTATATTTCCTCCCTTGTTCTATTTGTCCTCTCGATCATCACCTATTTCCCTCTGTTTATTCCCTCTCTCCTTTCCCTTCCCTTCCCTCCTCTTTTCTCGCCAACGCAAGCCGGAGGGAGTGGTGGGTGGGGAGGAGTCTTCTGATTTACTGCCTTTCTTTTTCTACCTACTCTATTATTTTTATAGGTAGGCCAGAAATCGTGATATCTAACCTCCTCTCTGTGTATTCATTTGTAGCCCCTCCCCCTACCTTTCCTCCCTCTTGCCTCCTCCCTCCTCCATTGTGTCCTCCTCACCTCCCTCTAAGAAAAAGCTATTTACAGATTGGGTGGAATAGCGGGTCTGTCTGTCACGGCAATGGAGGAAGACAAGAACAATCGATAATAAAACACTGAAAATAATCTCCTGGAACGTGAATGGCCTGAAAATTAGAACTACTGATATTCACTATAATAATTATTATTATACGCATTGTTTTACATTGTACTTGTCTTATGATAATATAAATAATAATAATAATAAAGTTTATTTCCACCGACAGTGGTTATTCTTGTTACATAGTATTTACATATATACAGTTGGGGGTTTAGTGTTTTCAAAGTAGTTACCATACTAATACATAATACATCATTTAGTGTTACATACAGTAGACATACAGTTGTTAGTTCGGACATTAGTTCCAGGGCAGTAATTCCCTTTCCAATGTTCCCTTACCCACTCTAAACCACTGTTTGGACACTTGATCCTCAGTGTTTTGGAGGACAAGCAACCTAGAAGGGTCACTAGATCTGTTGTTGCTTGATTTCCTTTGTACTCCTTTGTTAGTTGTGTATTCAGACCAGGTGTGACGGACCACAATTCCTAAGCTGTAATTACCAATACACCAAGTAGGTGTATTACTATATTACTATAATTGTCTAGCTACCGGTACTATCTACAACATACAAGTCGCCAAAATGTAGGTAGCTTGGTGTATCCATAGGTATAATTAAAAAGTAATAAATGAGTTTGCCCGAAGGGTGTGAATCCCTGCTAAGTACAAAGTACAAAGGAAATCAAGCAACAACAGATCTAGTGACCCTTCTAGGCTGCTTGTCCTCCAAACCACTGAGGATCAAGTGTCCAAACAGTGGTTTAGAGTGGGTAAGGGAACATTGGAAAGGGAACTACTGCCCTGCCACTAACGTGGCAGGACTAGGAAGTTAGTAGGGGACATATGGGTTAGTAACTGAGGGGAGGATAAAATAAAGTTATTCATTTACAAATGCAGTCAGTCGCGGGTTTGATGCGAGATATTTGTCTAGGCGGAATTTAAATGAATCAACGGTGCTGCAGTCTATAACGTCTCGGGGAAGCCCATTCCACAAGTTGACAACTCGATTGAAGAAGAAATTCTTAGATTCGTGTGAGTTAAAAGATTTACCAATAATTTTACTTTACCAAGTGACCCCAGGTGGGCTGGGCGGGCGGTCCGGTTTCCTCGTTAAGAGAAAATCAGTCCGTTTTTCAGCCCACTGGGGATTGGCAGGGATTAACTACCAGCCCTTGTCTCCTAGACACAGGATGTCATATATTGTCATTTAGTTGTTTTTTCTGTATGTGTGTAAGGAAAATATTGATTTGTAGATATATATTACAATATACAATATATATACCGTATATATATATATATATATATAGACTGGGGGAAGGAAGCCCAATCATCTTCACCCTTTTGAGTCTCCGTGTATATACATAAGAACCTAAGAATTGGGAGTCTGCAGAAAGCCGATTGGCCTACACAAGGCAGATCCCTGTCACACCCAACCCTAATTATAAGGCCTAATTATAACCCCAGCTTAAAAACAGTATTAGGACTTACCTCACCGAAACGGCCAGAGGTCAGAAAAACGGGGTTCTGCAGATCCCCACACCTGACAGATCGCCCTCACACCCAACCCATACATACCTGTATGCAACAGTTGTATATCCTGTATTTATACCAACTTAATAAAATAATCAAATCAAATAAAAAATCTATGCCCTACCTTCCCTTTGTGGTCCCCTTTTTCCCTCCCTTTTCCCTCTCTTCTTCCTCCCCCCCCCCCCCCCCCTGTGCCCTACCCTACCTTTGTGGTCCCATTTTCCCCCCTTCCTTCCCCCCCCCCCCCCCCCCTCCCCCCCCCTCTGTGCCCTACCTTACCTTTGTGGTCCATTTTCCCTCCCTTTTTCCTCCCTCCTCCTCCCCCCCCCCCCCCCTCTCTATACCCTACCTTACCTTTGTGGGGTCCATTTTCCTCTCTCTCTTTGATTTCATTCACCTCAGGGAAAAAATAAAATAGTTCCTCTGGGTTATAGCCAGAGACGATTCTTTATTGGCTTTGTTCCTGTTCCTCTCTCTCTCTCTCTCTCTCTCTCTCTCGCTCTCTCTCTCTCTCTCTCTCTCTCTCTCTCTCTCTCTCTCTCTCTCTCTCTCTCTCATCATCTCACATATTAGGGTCTATTTTCGGTTCCTCTGTTGTGGTCGCCCTCAGATTTTTGATAATGTTTTTTTTTTTTTTTTTTTTTTTTTCGTATTTCATTATTTTTTTTCTGTCAGCTTGGAGTGAAACGAATTGGAGGTGTGTAATTCGTTTGATTTTATAGACATATTCGTAATTGTTGTTGTGATTGGCATACGTACTCACTCACTCACTCACTCACATACACCCACATTCACACACACACACAAGCTCATCGTCTCCTAAGGTTCTATTTTGGGGGTTCATCAGTGTTGTCCTCCCCCCCTCCCCCCCCCCCCGACTGACGATGGGGTAAGCTGGCCTGTCTCCTTCATGAATAACACGGGTTTCAATCCTGCCCTGGTGATTACTGAGAGAGAGAGAGAGAGAGAGAGAGAGAGTAGTAAAGTCCAAAACAGATGAACAGATGTGTGTGAGAGAGAGAGAGAGTACAAAGGAGTACAAAGGAAATCAAGCAACAACAGATCTAGTGACCCTTCTAGGCTGCTTGTCCTCCAAAACACTGAGGATCAAGTGTCCAAACAGTGGTTTAGAGTGGGTAAGGGAACATTGGAAAGGGAACTACTGCCCTGCCACTAATGTGGCAGGACTAGGAAGTTAGTAGGGGACATATGGGTTAGTAACTGAGGGGAGGAGAGAGAGAGAGAGAGAGAGAGAGAGAGAGAGAGAGAGAGAGAGAGAGAGAGAGAGAGAGAGAGAGATAATTAATATACATTTTAGTTTCTAAAATACAAAATAAATCAGTTAATTCCCTATAAACACGATAGTGCTCTCCTTCCTTGTATTATAATTATTCTATAAACACGATAGTGCTCTCCTTCCTTGTATTATAATTATTCTATAAACACGATAGTGCTCTCCTTCCTTGTATTATAATTATTCTATAAACACGATAGTGCTCTCCTTCCTTGTATTATAATTATTCTATAAACATATGTGCTCTCCTTCCTTGTATTATAATTATTCTATAAACACGATAGTGCTCTCCTTCCTTGTATTATAATTATTCTATAAACACGATAGTGCTCTCCTTCCTTGTATTATAATTATTCTATAAACACGATAGTGCTCTCCTTCCTTGTATTATAATTATTCTTAGAAGAATTGTTTGTTCAGTTTAAGTCATCTTAAGTAAGCCTGGTCTTCCACAGTTCAGGCGTTTTGTTATTTTATTATTTTGAAGGTAGTCTGGGAAGGCGTTTTATGTCAACCTAGGATATAAACTACAATACATATTCTATCTGCCCACCAACTTTCGTGAAATCCGTTTAAAACTTTGAGAGATATTTTAAAGACAGACAGACAAATAGATATATAGATAGACAAACAGACAGACAAACAAACGTAGGCAAAAACATAACCTCCGTCCAACTTGGTAGACGGGGGTAATAAAGTGTTGATTTGGAAGGAAGCCAGTAGCCATGTGCCAGTTAGTTTATCTCTCGCAGGCTTTGATTGGTCACCTTACAACAGCCTGCCAAACGAAAGCCGAGTCGATTCAATTCAATTCAAAAGCGTTTATTGTCACAAACATTAAATACAGCCTTTCAGCTAATAAGGTGTTCAAATTATAGTTCAAATTATGCCAAAGAATGGTATTTCATGTTCATTGTTCTTTTATTCCTTCTCGCATTCATTGAGTTGCCTTGTAAATTAATGGGTGGGTTGGTGAAAACACATTTGATTCAAACATCATTGCTCCGGTTCGACACCCTGCCTCACAACTCCATCGGTACACCATTGCAACCCGTACATCTCAACCAGTGCCAACTCAATTATCGTAGACTTCCATTAAGGGGGTGGGTGACCTGTTTTTGTTCTGTCCTTTTCTATCTTTCTCTGGCTTGTATCCATTTGGCCCCATTCAGTATACTGTTTTAAGACGTTTATCCCCATCCAGGTGTCAATTTTTTACTGGTGAGCGGTAGCGAGTCAGCATATTTTTTACTTTTTGTTTGACAGCAGGCTAAATTTGTACCTTTTTCGATAGACAAATTTCTCCGGCGAAGCCGGATTTCTTCATATAATGCTGGCTCACTATCGCTCGCCAGGAAGATGTCGACACCTAGATGGGGATAAACGTCTTAAAATAGTTGGCTGAATGGGGCCGAATGGATACAAGCCAGAGAAAGAGAGAAAAGGACAGAAATAACAAAAAGCAGGTCACCCCCCTTAAGCTTTTTACAAAATATACCCCTAACACCACCCCCCCCCCCCCCTTCGAAACTGCCCCGGCCAGACCGGTTCCTCTTAAATTACAGTCTAGCTATCCCTCGCCAGGAAAAAGTCGACACGTAAATGGCATGAAAGGTCTTAGAATTGACAGAAATGGGACGAAAGGTCTTAAATCTGCTAAACTAATGGGGCGAAGGTTTCAAGATCTCAAAACTAATGAGGCTAAACATGAGGGAGAAAGGAGTTCAGAAGAAAAAAACTTAAGTTGACATGAAGCCATTTGTATTCACGATATTTTCAGTTCCAGTACGTTATCTGTTTTGTATTTTATTCAGACGAACATTACGTGTTATTCAGATTGAAAACTACAATGGTCTTTTGTAATTCACTCACACCCACTCACTCACACCCAAAATCACTCCCCCCCCCCCCCCCACCCACCCACCCCCACACACGCGCGCGCGCACGCACACACATAAGGTAGAATATGCATTGTACTGTACTGTACTTATAAACAAACAATAAACCAAGATTTATTATTGTTATCACACACACACACACACACACACACACACACACACACACACACACACACACACACACACACACAGCTCTCGTCTCACACACGAGGGGTCGGGGGTTCAATCCCCGGCCGGGCGGAGACAAATTGGGCTTGTCTCCTTTCATGTGTTAGCCTCAGTTCACCTAGCTGTAAATAGGTACCTGGAATAAGTGGACGACGTTGTGACGTCCCATCTGGGGTTGGCAAAAATGGTACAAGGCGAGATGGGTATCATATGGTTCACCTAAGCTGATGGCTACCTAAGCCTTCGGGCGAGACGGTACCGTCTATAGTGAGAAATGGTACCATACAGTTCCACCCTAAGCCTTCGTTTCCGATGTCGCCAATTGGCTAAAATACAGACTACACACACATCCACAGCCATTCCAACAGTACATAAAACACTTAACATGCATTTCACGCAATACATTCCCAGTTAAGGAGGCGCGATAATAATGAGCTTAGCTCGCATTGCGTGGATTCCCCTTGACGAACAAGTAACTGAGTAACACACACACACACACACACACACACACACACACACACACACACACACACACACACACTCTCTCTTCCCCATTATACCCCCTGCCCCCTCATATAGTAATAATAATAATAATCCATTAACTTCCTCAATGATAAGGCACACATAGCGAATAATAACATACATAACATACCCTTCGCCTAGAGTTCTAAAGGAAGCTAAGGATGAGCTCTCTAAACCACTGACATTACTATTCAATAAATCCTTGCAGTCTGGAACTATGCCCGATCAGTGGAAGCTAGCCAACGTAACACCGATATTCAAAAAAGGCAGCAAATCCCTATCCAGTAACTATCGTCCAATTAGCTTAACCTCAGTTGTATGTAAAATGCTAGAAACTGTCATACGAGACAGACTCGTAAATCACTTAGAGGAAAATAACATACTTAAAGATACTCAACACGGCTTTCGTAAAAAACGTTCCTGTTTAACAAACCTCTTAGACTTCTTCCACGATATCCTCAACCTCTACGATGAGAGTAAAGCTGTAGATATTATATACCTTGATTTTCAAAAGGCCTTTGACAAAGTTCCCCACAAACGTTTACTGCTAAAACTAAAAGCGCATGGAATACAAGACGGTGTGTTGAAATGGATAGAAAATTGGCTCAGCGACAGAAAGCAAAGAGTAGTCATAAACGGTAAGGCATCAAAATGGACCAATGTAAGTAGCGGGGTACCCCAGGGATCGTTACTAGGCCAATTCTCTTTCTAATTTACATCAACGACATAGATGAGGGTCTCACCTGTACAATCTCAAAATTTGCTGACGATACAAAAATTGCAAATAGCGTACTCTCGAAAGAACAAGTTGACGATATGCAACACAATCTAGATAAATTGTCATGTTGGGCCCAAATTTGGCAAATGAGTTTTAATGCGGATAAATGTAAAGTACTACATATCGGATACCTAAATGAGAAAGCAAACTATTCGATGAATGGCACTCAGCTTAAGAATGTAAACAGAGAAACCGATCTGGGAGTAACAATATCGAGTAACCTAAAACCGAGTCAACAATGTTCAGAAGTTGTTAAGAAGGCAAACAAAATAATTGGCTTTATAGGCAGGTCATTTGAGCATAAATCCAAAGAAGTTATCCTAACCCTTTACAATTCCTTAGTCCGCCCTCTTCTGGAATACTGCGTTCAATCCTGGTGCCCTTATTACCAAAAAGATATAAACAAGCTAGAACGAGTACCAAAATGATACCTAGCCTAAAGAACAAACCATACGAAGAGCGTCTTAGAGAATTAAATCTATTTCCTTTAACCCAGCGCAGATTAAGAGGCGACTTAATTCAAGTGTTCAAAATCATCAAAGGCATCGACAATATGAACTGTAGTAAGTACTTCACTATCGACCAATCTAATTACACGCGGGGAAACGGTTGCAAAATTATTGGTAAATCTTTTAACTCGCACGAATCTAAGAATTTCTTCTTCAATCGAGTTGTCAACTTGTGGAATGGGCTTCCCCGAAACGTTATAGACTGCATCACCGTTGCTTCATTTAAACTCCGCCTAGACAAATATCTCGCATCAAACCCGCGACTGACTGCGTTTGTAAATGAATAACTTTATTTTATCCCCCCCTCAGTTACTAACCCATCTGTCCCCTACTAACTTCCTAATCCTGCCACGGACATTAGTTCCAGGGCAGTAATTCCCTTTCCAATGTTCCCTTACCCACTCTAATCCACTGTTTGGACACTTGATCCTCAGTGTTTTGGAGGACAAGCAACCTAGAAGGGTCACTGGATCTGTTGTTGCTTGATTTCCTTTGTACTCCTTTGTACTTTGTACTCCTTTGTACTCCTTTCTGTGTCCTTCGGCTCTTTTATCTCCTACATCACACTGCGTTATCAATAATAGTACAATCATCGGTCCAATCCTGGCCTACAGATGTCATTCACCAATAGGATACCAGATTACCAGTGCCAGTAGTGTGTTAAGAGGGCATTGCTTGCTTTTTGGGCTATGTATTTATTTAATTTATTTAGTTTTTAGTTTCCTCGCTAGACATCCATCAAGCTTAAAATAGCATTCCCTAGACCCCCTTTCAAGATAAATTTGTACATTTTTCGGTAGAAATATCTGCCGGCCGAAGGCCGGTTCCTTCTTAAACTACAGGCTTGCTATCGCTCGCCAGGACAAAATCGACACCTAAATGGCACATAAGAACATAAGAAAATGGGAGTCTGCAGAAAGCCGATTGGCCTACACAAGGCAGATCCCTGTCACACCCAACCCTAATTATAAGCCCAGCTTAAAAACACCATTAGGACTTCCCTCACCGAAACGGTCAGAGGTCAGAAAAACGGGGATCTGCAGATCCCCACACCTGACACATCACCCTCACACCCAACCCATCTCGTCCATATGCCTATCTAATTTTATCTTAAAGCTCCCTATCGTACTTGATCCCACTATAGCACTTGGTAGCCTATTCCACCTATCTACAACTCTGTTACCAAACCAATATTTGCCTATATCTTTCTTGAAACGAAATTTATCTAATTTGAAGCCATTTGTACGAGTTCTTTCGCTATCACTGAGCTTTAGTACATTTTTCATGTCCCCTTTATTAATCCCACTGACTCACTTGAATACTTCTATCATGTCCCCTCTAACTCTGCGTCTCTCTAACGAATGTAAGCCTAATTTCTTCACCTTTTTTCATATGGAAGATTTCTAATATTATGGATCATTTTTGTCATTCTACGTTGTACTCTCTCCAATGAATCTATGTACATTCTGTAATAAGGACACCAAAATTGAACAGCATAATCCATATGGGGTCTCACTAATGACAAGTAAAGTTTTAAGATAACATCAGCAGTTCTGTTACTCACACTCCTAGAGATGAACCCTAGAATCCTGTTTGCCTTGTTTCGAACGCTTATACACTGTTGTCTAGGCTTCAAATCATTGCTAACAAACACACCTAGATCTTTCTCACAATTTGAGTTTTCTAATTCCATATTAGCTAGTTTATATTTAACATTTGTATGCATCTTCCCTATCTTTAATACCTTGCATTTGTCAATGTTAAACTTCATCTGCCAATTTACTGACCATTCGTGTAAGGTACCGGTATCTAGATCCCTTTGCAGACACTCTATATCTCTATCTGAATCAATTTTTCTCCCCATTTTGGTATCGTCTGCAAATTTACTTATCCTACTAGTTATACCTAAATCAAGGTCATTTATGTATAGGCTATAACAAACAACAGAGGACCTAATACAGATCCCTGGGGGACACCACTTTTGACTGCTGCCCACTCTGACTTGGTACATTTATGCTGACTCTCTGCTTCCTACCAATTAGCCATGACCTAATCCATCCCAACAACGCCCCACCTATTCCATGTGCCTCAACCTTTCTCATCAATCTCTCATGGGGGACTCTGTCGAAAGCTTTACTGAAATCTAAATATATTATATCATATGACTTGTCATTATCTACTGCTTCATATACCTCTGAGAAAAAACTAAGCAAATTAGTAAGGCAAGAACGTCCCTA
>CM064582.1:8440961-8574036 GCA_032716605.1 Paralithodes platypus
CTGACCTGCTTTTTGTTATTTCTGTCCTTTTCTCTCTTTCTCTGGCTTGTATCCATTCGGCCCCATTCAGCCAACTATTTTAAGACGTTTATCCCCATCTAGGTGTGCGTTTCTTCCTGGCGAGCAATAGCGAGCCAGCATTATATGAAGAAATCCGGCTTCGCCGGAGACATTTTTCTATCGAAAAATGTTCAAATTTAGCCTGCTGTCAAACAAAAATAAAAAATATGCTGGCTCGCTACCGCTCACCAGTAAAAAATTGACACCTGGATGGGGATAAACATCTTAAAACAGTAGGCTGAATGGGGCCAAATGGATACAAGCCAGAGAAAGATAGAAAAGGACAGAACAAAAACAGGTCACCCCCCCCCCCTTAATATGAAATTATGGAGGATGTGTATATATATATATATAATAAGTTTTGAGGAGTATGACTGTAGAAGGAAGACCTTGCCCCCCCCCCCCCAGCTCTGCCTGTTAGGACTCGTCTGTGATGTGTGTTTGGCTCTGTCACTGGATCTGTGAATAAAGAGAGATATATAACCCCGCACCACCACTACTCTTCTTTCTTCCTTCTTGTAACAAAATTTGGAAATCACTTCAATATTATCCCCCCCGTGGTTATCACCCCCGTGGTTATCCCCCCCCGTGGTTATCACCCCCCGTGGTTATCACCCCCCGTGGTTATCCCCCCCCGTGGTTATCACCCCCCGTGGTTATCACCCCCCGTGGTTATCACCCCCGTGGTTATCACCCCCCGTGGTTATAACCCCGCGTGGTTATCACCCCCCGTGGTTATCACCCCCCGTGGTTATCACCCCCGTGGTTATCACCCCCCGTGGTTATCACCCCCGTGGTTATCACCCCCCGTGGGTATCACCCCCGTGGTTATCACCCCGTGGTTATCCCCCCCGTGGTTCTCACCCCGCGTGGTTTTCACCCCCCGTGGTTATCACCCCCCGTGGTTATCACCCGCGTGGTTATCAACCCCCGTGGTTATCACCCCCGTGGTTATCACCCCCGTGGTTATCACCCCCCGTGGTTATCACCCCCCGTGGTTATCCCCCCCGTGGTTATCCCCCCCGTGGTTATCTCCCCCCGTGGTTATCCCCCCCCGTGGTTATCACCCCCCGTGGTTATCACCCCCCGTGGATATCACCCCCCGTGGTTATCACCCCCCGTGGTTATCACCCCCCGTGGTTATCACCCCCGTGGTTATCACCCCCCGTGCTTATCCCCCCCGTGGCTCTCTCCCCCGGTGGTTAACACCCCCCGTGGTTATCACCCCCCGTGGTTATCACCCCCGTGGTTATCACCCCCCGTGGTTATCACCCCCCTGGTTATCCCCCCCGTGGGTATTACCCCCCGTGGTTATCACCCCCCGTGGTTATCACCCCCCCGTATACTGATCGCGCTGACCAGGTTGTCCTTACCTGCCTTCGCATTGGCCATACCAAGGCGACACATGGCTATTTAATGACTACGCCTAGGTCCACAGGGTGTCAAACGAAAGCGGAGTCCATTATTTGTAGTCTACTGTATATGATAGTATATTTATGTAGTGTATTGAGGTTTATAGTTCAAAATAGGCTATGTCTTTGGAGTTTTGAAGTGATAAAATGGCCAAGAACAATGTTTTTTCTTGTTAGTTTTCTTGTATTCCTTCTCGTATTCATTCAAGACTTCAAACAATATTGCCCCGGTTTGACACCCTTGCTCCACCACCTTATTGTCCTCACTGTCGCCCATTTGCTTTGCGAGTGCCGCAACTACACTTATGAACGGCGGCGTTATCTTCGTAACAAAACTCTTCCTGCACTGCTATGCGATTCTCCTACGTTTAACTTTGCTCCAGTCCGCACTTATCTAAACGCGATACATATGTTCAATGAAATCTGACTGACCTGTTTCTGATCTGTCCCCCCCGCTATCTCAACACATCAATGGTCTCCTAGCCTTATAAGTGGTATTCGCTCAGTAGGCTAGTTTAAAATCTCACATCCTCATCATCATCATCACTTAAATATTATTGAAAAACGTTTTGTAACTTGCTAAGGTATTCAATTTACCGTTGGCTGGAAAATAGATTGACTATATATAGCCGACATGTAAGTGCCCTTTGGCCTTGGTCTGAGGATGCTCTTAAAGGTAGTTTTTGCCTGAATAAATAATTTGCAACAAATTCTTATGGAGTTAATAATTATTTTGTCCACCAACCAACTTTACTTCTAAACTCAATTATTTAAATCAATTAATACATGTGGCACTCCAAGGACTCGAACCTAGGATACTCGCACCAAAATGTTATGCATTAAGTTATCAAGACAGTGATGCAGATGCAGTTTTTAACACTGTGCACTCCTTTGATTAAGGGGAGATATCCACTTGAGAGATTTTTTTTTTGACTCCTCTCTCCCTCATGTTTAGCCCCATTGCTTTTCTAATTTTAAGACGTTCGCCCCATTATTTTGACGATTTTAAGAACTTTCGACCCATTTCTGTCAATTTTAAGATCTTTCGTGCCATTTAGGTGTCTATTTTATCCTGGCGAGCGATAGCGAGCCTGTAATATAAGAGGAACCGGCTTTCAGCCGGTACATTTTTCTACCGAAAAATGTACAAATTTATCTTGAAAGGGGGTCTAGGTGGAGTAATTTTAAGCTTGATAGGAGGTCTAGGGAATCAACTAAAAACCTCCCCTTAACAGGGCTAGGGTGTGTCCTTGTTTCAGGGACTTTACTGCACATTTGTCACATCTCGCTAGACCGAGCTGTCCAAACTCTTTACATCTATGAATGGCACTGCCTGTGATCGAACTGCCGACTCTTTGATCAGCAGCCAGAGATGCTACCGACCATGCCACGGCCCGTGGTATTGTTGTTATTAACCCTTTCGTTGCGGGTGACGTCCTGGCAAGTTACAGCAATTTCCAGGCTTTAAAAGCCTGTAAAAACCGTAAAAATAGAGTGTCAGTGGGCGGGAGCGTGAGGGGCCCACCTCCGACCCTCAGAGCAGCGAGCGGCTCACTGAGGTTGACTGTGTCTCGCGCGGGTCTCTCTCTGTGTCTCACAACAGTGTAGCCAAGCGAGCGAGTGCTACCAAATAGCGGGTTTCCCGCGTTTCACTGGCACCACTGCGGGTGAATCAGACCACGTACGGGGCCCGTTCTAGTCTCATTTTGAAGCTATTTTTGCCTAGTTTTCGGCAGAATACACTTCATTTAATGCAGATGCTTGATTTATCATTCAGGAGTGCCTGAATATGCCCTAAATAGCCCAAACATAGCTGCAGCCAATGGGTTAAAGAATTATTATTATTTTGTTTTCATTAAATTTGTCCTCACTCTTTATAATATGTTTTGTGTATATACAGATTGTCACCGGTCTGCATGTTAAGCTTTAGGAGGGATGTGGATGGAATTGGGAAGGCCTTTTGACTCACGTCTTCATGATCAACTATACCAATATTTTCTAGAAAAATGGTTTTAGCACTGTTAAAAAATGCATAAATTTAGTAGCTAGATTCATCTAACTAATATCCCATACCAGATAGAAAGTTAAGAGTAAGTTATTTTGTCATAGCCTGTAATTTAGGAGGAACCAGCCTTCGCCCAGGGCATTTTGCACAAATTTGTCTCAAAGGTGGGGGGGGGGGGTCTAGGGGGTATTTTTCTAAGCTTGATGGAGGTCTAGGGAGTAAAAAAAAAAAAAAAAAAATCCCCATAACACTACCAGCTGAGCTACCCACACCCTGGGGCGGGTTAAAGATTAGTCCCAAGAGAGAGAGAGAGAGAGAGAGAGTATAAAGGTGAAGTTGTTGTTGTTCCCCAAGCTGCCTGGCCGAACAGCCCCAAGGCCCCGAGCAATTCCATGGCCATAATAGAACGCCCCCACAGAACCCTCCCTGCCGACCACAATAAAGCCTGGGTGACCGAAGCCACTCCATGGCGGGGAGCTGAGGAGGGTGCGGAACGCCCGGGAAACCAAAGCTCCACCCAGGGCCCTGTGCCCCTCAGCAATTATGAAGAGAAAGTTGAGGGGCAAGGGAAAAATGTGACGCTTTGGCTTCCAATCTTGGTAGATTGGGAGGTCAATCCACGGAAGAGACGCCGTCACTTGAGATCTAGAAAATATATAAGTTAAAGGAACAGTCAGAGTAAGCTATGGGTATGGCAGAGATCGTTCAGTTCTCACTCTGATAGACCAGCCCATCACCACATGACTAGAATCCAATCCTCTCAGCATCAGCTAGGAAAGGCCCTAGAAAGCCGCCTTTGGCGGGGGGATAGCTCCCCTATTTCAACCCCTTTCGGGGTTGGGCACCCGCCATCCATAAAGGTGAAGTGAAGCAGGACTATTAGCTGAGCCAGGACAAACTCCAGTAAAACCGGTGTGATGAAATACTTGAAAATATAAATAAATACAAATTATTGTAATTGATTAAAACCATCCTTGGGACCCCAGGGACGGCAGTGACCAGAAACTTGGTCCGTCCCGGTTTGTGCCTAAAGCACCCCACCTCAGGAGGTGAGGCAGTTTAGCTTGTCCAGTCTTTTGTGATGTCACATTACAGTACATACATAGGCTACATACATACTGTACATACATAATTTTTTTAAAGACTGAATGCTCCACACATACGTGCAGTTTCAGTCTCTTGTCCTAATGGCCTATAAACAAACATTAACGCTCAACAACAAGAGTACCGCTGCTTAGAATGCAATACCATCTTTAATGATTGTGATGTGGATAGTGAACACCTACTAAGCTGCACTGATAAGTTTAGTAAATGATCCTGTAAAACCATCGTGTAAATGCTTCAGCTTTCCTACATAAAATAACCTAATGACCTCTGGGCTATAAACAGGCTAGTCCAATGTAAGTTTTAGAGTGTGCACGTTTTTACTTTTATTATTAGTTTCTTTCATTACCTAGCTGTTACCATGGTAACAATGCAAGTATGCAACTCTATATACAAGCCATTGGCAGTCGGCAGAACGGTCATGGGGTTTGAGCGAGGCCTGTCACCGACCGAATACTTTGGGGTCTTTGGTTCCTGTCTACAAACGCACCCCTGGTAAAGATATAAAAATCATGCCCTCATTTTAAAGCTCCTTAACATTACAACTGTGTTAGACCTGTTTCTGAATCGGACATTTCCGTCAGTGCAAAAGATTTAGCTTCAATTCGGACAAAGTTGGTTATATTTACCATTTAAAGCAGTATCTGTGCACCATATGTGCATATTTTACTTGTATAATGAATATGTGAACATTGAAGAACCAGAAAATAGGTGTGAAAAGCAAATATCCACTGAAAAAATTTGTTATTGTGACGGGAAGGTAGTGAGTGCATAGGTAGCAGAGCGACATAGGTGTAGCCTACTCTCTCTGGAGTCTCTCGAGACACTGACGGGTCCAGCTGTTGTCTCGAGCATTGACGAGGGAATGGGGAGGTAAGGGAGGTGTAGAGGAGGGTGACTGAACATATATGAGGAGGGAGGGAGGAAATATAGGGAGTGGGGGAGGGAAAAAGTAAAATAAAGGAGGAGGGGGGAAGTTGAGGAAGCAAGGGGGGGGGGGGGGGGGAGAGATGCCACCTAATCACATATAGGCCTATTGCATCCATTTCCCTGGAGCACTGGTGTGTTTTATGTTGTTTTAAGTGTCATCTTCCAGAAGGAACAGGGCTTTCGCCCAGTAAAACATTCCGGAAGGAATGTTTCAGTTGCCGGGTTAAGAGCTTTTTTGTTATGACCATGTTCCATTTGGAAACACATAGCTTACACACTACCCCTATCTCCAGACACATGAGAATATACTTGTAAGCCTGTGACACTCTATATGCCATTCGGTGACTGTGATGTACAAATATCGTGTCCCGTTATATCAGTTCCCCTTTACACCCAGCTACACGTAACAACATCTTTTACCAGGTCTAGTGTAGTCTATCATCATACTAATTCATTTTCTCGTGAGGGACCACCCGTTTTCTATTATCAAGTTCACCATATCAAACTCCTCAGAACTACATGACATATGTATGTAACGTCCATTTATATCTGTCTATTGTGTACTTAAAACTTGTTAATCTAAGTGTGTTATAAATGTGCTATAATAGCTAGGCTATAACTATAACCCCCCCCAAAAAAACAAAAAAAAACAAAAAACATTTAGCCTAGGCCTACACAGTTCTATAATAAAGTCAAGATTTACATAATTTTGTTAAGGGAATTGTTCATATGTCTTTTTGTTATCTTTCTTTCACTTCTTCACAAGCCATGCACGTGATTTGTAAATAATAATCCCACTAATGTATGCACGGACATCTCCAATAGATGGCACCACAACATCAACACAAGGCGTTCGAAACATTGCCTTAGATATATAATTCCATCTAATATTATTAAATGTCTGTATTATTCACAAATTATATATATATGTTTATCACCGAGAAAGAATCATTAGAGATGATACAATTTTAGTCTACAGTCTCAGTATGTCTATATAAGGTGATTTGAGTATAATATTAACATTGAAATATTAATGTTCATCCGAACGCGCGGAAGAAAGCAGCTTGACCGAGGTGACAGGTGATCATGACTTAGGTAATTAGCTCATAGTTTCCTTATTAATGTTAATATATATAAGTTATTGGTGTATAAATAATATTTAAGTGTATATGAAGTGACATGGTGTTTTATAGTCGTGAAAGTTGTGTATTTATGGTGTAATTGAATAATGAGGTGTTGACCCTGACTAAACTTGCGCTAGGCTAGTAGCCTAGCTTCCTTATTAGCCTACCCTATGAGGAACTTTGGTTGGTGTTTGGGTAAGTCTTTGTGGGTATTGCCACAGAACCCTGTTGCCTGTTTATAACTTACTTGAATTTCCCCATAAGAAATCATACTAGGCCTAGTCTAGGCTACCACAATGATTCTATAATAGTGCCTAGGCTAGGCTAGGCATTAGGCATTAGGCCTAGCCTAGGCCTAGTACACATATATGAAGGATAGACATTTGGTATAGCCTAGGCCTATCTATAGAATTTCTCCTGTTTTTTTAAGGGTGTTGATGTTTATTTTTGGGGTAACATTCAAGACAGCTAGACTCACTAGAGCCACCTTATTTACCAAGTTTCTTTATATTTTTTTCCAGGGAATATAGGCTAGTGTTTAATTGTTGTTTATCATGGTTTGAGTGGAGGATTTGCATTAACTTACCCATTATTCATTAATCTGAAGATACTCCGTCAAATGGCGCCATTTATTGGGTGAATCGCGCTTTTACAGTAGGTAAGGAAAATTGTGGGGAGGCCATGCACGCTTTCAAAATGTACAAATATTATATTAGATTAGATTAACCTAACCTAACCCTAATATAATATAATATAATATCGTTTTTGTGAGTAACATTCAAACCATTTAGGCTATTGGGTGAATCGCACTCACCGCATCTTTCAAAACAAGAAGAAGAGGATCCAGGTCGAAGGATTCATTGGGTGCAATGCTTTGTTTATGTTCGGGACATTATTTTTGTTTTATTTTTCGGTGTAGGCCTAATCGGGTTTTTTCAAGTGTCGATAACGAAATTCCTCCATGCGGACTATAATGAGAAAAATATGGCGAGTCTATTGGTCCCTATTTTCCCTAATAAATTATTTCTAATAAGGCGGCGAAAGAGGTCTTGAATGTTATCATTTTCGGTAGCATTCAAGGAGGCTACTGCAGGACTCTTCTTCTTACCTCTGACCGGGTATAGGCTATCCATAATCCTAGTGTTTACTAGCCTATACCCCTTTGAAAGGACATTAGCCTAACCTAACACCCTTACCTAACCTATCCTAGTATTATAGGTGGGGGCTGCTGCCCCCACACCCGGGACCCCCCCCCCCCCCCGCTTAGACTTAGATTTTTGGTGTATTTGTCTGTGAAGTGGGTATTTTTCAATTTGTTGATAACGAAAATCCTCCATGCGGACTATATAGAGAAAAATAGGTCGAATCTATTGGTGCCTATTTTCCCTAATAAATTGTTTCGGTTCAATGTTATTTTAACCCTTAATTAGCGGCGAGCAACATAAGTCGAGTTAAATAAAGCTGGACTATGTGGCGGTGCTCGACATAGGTCGAGTGGCAATTTCACCACGTAATGTTGCTGAGAGAGAGAGACAAGTGGTGGCAGGAGAGTAGCGAGCGTATGACTGCTCCAGACCACCGCGGCGAACCTACTGACACGAATCTCACCTCCCTCCTACCTCTCTCACTCGCTATATAAGGAATTGTATGGGGAAAGTGCCTAATTACATGCTTTTTGCACTCGCGTTGCACGGTTATTGCAAGAAAACTAGCCATCATAAAAGGATCGTTATGGTGTCATTCGAAAGCTCTGTTTATGCCCTTTCAGGGATAGATACTTGTTTTACGTTCTGGGTCTTAGTTAGGCATGAAAATGATCACGTAAACAGCCCTATTTTGGGTAAAAACACCCCGCTGGGCGGTACATATAAATAAACCGCATAGGCCGCTCTTAAGGTGTTAATACCACAAATTTTGTTGATATATTTGAAGATAAATATTGAATCTATATGCTCTAAAGATCATAAGAAAATTTGTTTTAACCCTCGGCAAAACCTAATAAAAAAGTATGGTACCAAAATTTATTTTTCGTAACAAGGTTGTCAATACGGTACTTTCATTCATCGATAGCTCTAAAGATCATATGAAAATGTGTTAAACCCTCGTAAAAGCCTAATATAAAAGTATGGTACTAAAATTTAATTTTCGCAACAAGGTTGTCAATACGGTACTTTCCCGTTATCAATGTACAATCAAGCTGAAGATTGCAGAGTAAACACCATAGACTTCATCGACTTTTTTCACCTTCGTATAATCGACAGCCAATTTTTTTATTTTTTTATTAAGGGATTAGTACTCAACCAGCGGGGGAGTGCGGGCGGCAGCCCCCACCCATAATACAGTAAACTTCCGTTAATCCGAAGGGCAGCGGACCGGCCCTCGTTCGGATTAGTGGATTTTTCGGATTATCGGACTTTACCCCTATGAACCTGTGTATTAATGGCCTGACGAAAACATTGAGGCATTAGGCCACCCAAATGACACACACACATATCATATGTTCATGAAATCACTTCAAAAGTTGGAAAAATGTTATTTTAATACCACAAATTTTCCGAGTGTTTTTTATAAAAGAAATTGTTCATTTGCATCACTATATAGTGTTTGCAATTAATTAGAAATCTCGGGAAAACCTATTTTCCCCATTAGGCCTATTGATCGATGTTGAGACACGCCCCCGATAGTGATTTGGAAAGACATTAGCCTAACCTAACAACCTTACCTAACCTAACCTAGTATTATGGGTGGGGGCTGCTGCCCCCACACCCCCGCTGGTTGAGTACTAATCCCTTATTAAAAAAAAAAAAACATTGGCTGTCGATTATACGAAGGTGAAAGAAATTCGATGAAGTCTACGGTGTTTACTCTGCAATCTTCAGCTTTGATTATACATTGATAACGGGAAAGTACCGTATTGACAACCTTGTTACGAAAATTAAAACTTGATACCATACTTTTATATTAAGTTTTTCCGAGGGTTTAACACATTTTCATATGATCTTTAGAGCTATCGATAACTGGAAGTACCGTATTGACAACCTTGTTACGAAAAATAAATGTTAGTACCATACTTTTTTATTAGGTTTTGCCGAGGGTTAAAACAAATTTTCTTATGATATTTATAGCATATAGATTCAATATTTATCTTCAAATATATCAACAAAATTCGTGGTATTAAAATAACATTGAACCCAAAAGTTTACCATTGTCATTGTAGCCTATTACCTACTTCAAAACATTCAGATTAATGGTCAAAGGAATCTGCTGATATAAACGTAAACACCTTCTTCTTATTATTATTATTATTGTTTAAATGTGCAGTTACGTAACACCATATGTCCGCATCGTCTACTAGCGAGTTTGTCTTGCTCTTGAAGATCAGATCAGATGTGGTTCGGGAAGTAATGCCTTAACAACGGCACTTCCCTGAGAGGTTCTTGTAATTTTCCTTTTGTGATTTTCCTTTTGTGACGTGCTCTGTTATATTATATTGTATTGAAAGCACCCTTGTCTTGTTGTCTTGAAAGCATCCTTGGGACGCTCCGATCACTGAACTATAAATAGTAGCGTATCGGAACATCCAAAGGTGTGTTTTCAAGCTCAAGACTGAATGCGCTTGCAGAAAATGCGGTGCAAGCCAGTAGCGCATCGGAGCATCCCAAGGATGCGTTCAAGAGCAAAACAAACTCTCTAGCAGACGATGTGGTGTTTACGTTTATATCAGTAGCTTCCTTTGACCATTAATCTGAATGTTTTGAAGTAGGTAAGAGGCTACAATGACAATCGTAAACTTTTAAAGTGAATTCATGAACATATGATATGTGTGTGCTCCATTATGTGTCATTTGAGTGGACTAATGCCTCAAAAAGGGGACTTTGGGACTTCTTGAAATTCGGACCATCGGGTGAATTCGGATTTGGCCTCAAATTGAAAAATTCGGACTATTGGGAGATTCGAATCATCGGTCGTCGGATTAAAGGACTTTTACTGTACTAGGTTAGGTTAGGTTAGGCTAATGTCTTTTCAAATCACTATCGGGGAGCGAGCGTGTCTCAACATCGATCGATAGGCCTAATGGGGAAAATAGGTTTTCCCGAGATTTCTAATTAATTACAAACACTATATATTGATGCAAATGACCAATTTTGTTTATAAAAAACACTCGGAAAATTCGTGGTATTAAAATAACATTTTTCTATTGTTTCTCACAACGTCGCATTAGTGTCCTTGAATATTATCTTATTTTCTTCTTTTGTTGGCGTTTTGTGGTTTAGGCTAGGCCCATGTCACTTGTGAGTTGTGACTTGGATTTCAAATTTTTTAATCTTACTTGAAGTCGTCTAGAGGTCCCGTCCTCACAGTCGTGGTCCGCCACCGCTGCGTCCCTTCGAAGGAGGTCCGTCTGGTCCGGTATAGAGTTTGAGGCCGCCCGGCAGTTAGCAGTGTATCCAGATACTGGTGGTTAATCTGGGAGGGTCTTTAGGAACTTGTCTAATACCCCTTTGAACCTGTCTACCGGACAACCTACTAGCCTATGTCTTGCACTTCCTTGGGCAGCGAGTTGAACATTTGGTAAATTTCTATAATTGCACCTATACAAGCGCTGCTAAAACAATTATTATTGTATTTAACAGGAAGGTACGACCAGGTAAGTGATGTGGTATAGGTGGCAATATGCGGAAATGGATTGTAAGGGCATTCCACCCCCTCTGACAAAAGTCTATCAATCTAGATGTGACACGGGTTTTACAATGTTTCAGAGAGACATTAGCCTAAGCTAACAACCTTACCTAACCTATCCTAGTATTATGGATACATAATACCCCCGCTGGTTGGGTAAAACGGTAGAAATCCAGTTGGTTTGGAGTGAGTAACCGTAGATTTTTGTAAGGGGGTCAGAGGGGGCGGAATGCCCTTATAATCCATTTCCGCATATTGCCACCTATACCACATCACTTACCTTGTCGTACCTTCCTGTTAAATACAATAATAATTTGTTTAGCTCGTATAGGTGCAATTATAGAATAATTCTGAAATTTTTTGGTCCAGTGTGACCTAGGCTGGACGCGAGGAGAGATCTCACTCGTTCTGGTGCCTGTGTTGGGAGGGATCTCCTCTCACACTTCCTTCCAGTCCGACCATTTTGTTTTCCCTTGAGTTCATTACCAGTTGGATCTGGAACAAGCTTCTCCAGGATTTTCCACGGTAAATCTACAGTTATACTACCCCTCCCCCACTACCCCCCACCACCTCCCCCCTTCAAAATACGCCTTTTAGCATGTTTTTGGATGGTTCAGCAGACGCGGAAACTGAAAAAAACTTATTTTGATAAAAGATTATCACCAACCAGATACGAGTTTTTCAGGTATTTTTTTGTTATTTTTTCTTTTTTCTTTGATATACAGTGTTGTTTAATAGCGAGGACTGTCGCATTTTAGTATTTTTAACATTAGCCTAACCTAACCTAATCTAACCTGTCTCGATGACGGTCTTAACCCAGCTCATGTTCCCTGTTTATGGGTTCGCGACGGTCTAAACCCTGCTCACGTTCCCTGTTTATGGGTTCGCGAAGGTTTGTAATACCTCAATGTATCTATTTCAAGTCAAATACAGGTATACATTTCCGCGCATCATCAAACCATACTAAGTCTACTACTAATAATATTAACCCATTAGTACCAACAGAATAGCGACAAAATAGGGGTAGTATAACTGTAGATTTATCTTTTCCACACATATATTGCGCAGTACCTGTCTCGCCTTCTCTTGTCACCGTTTTTGGTAAGGATATAGACATCATGTAGTAATCGGGCATATGGGATAATGGGCGCCCGCCTTGTTTACACTACTCGCATGCAGCATGCTCGCGATCATGTTCCCATCTATTTTGACTGCCGTGGGATACAATAAAGCCACCCCTCACCCTCCCATGGCTTATTTTCATCATCATATGTATTCTCAGCAAGGGGCAAATAACAGGAATAAAATGCGAGTACACGACCTATGTAAACATGACGACCGTACGCCCGGATACTACATCCTTACCCCACTTTTTTTCTGAAATTAGCCTATGATCCCACGGGCCACGGCCAGCGGTAATTTTTCGGACCGGTTTTGCCCTCTGCTGGCATTATATAAGCCTATGATGTTAAGTCCTGGGGCCCCCGGGGGGTTGAGGACAATCCACAAAACAGTTAAATGAGAAGCGAATGCAGGGATCATGCGAACCACGGCGGTAAGCTCCTTGAATGGTACCTTTTGATAATATTTTAGGAGACTACTGCGGTGATATTCGCACGCTAGATCTACACATCGGATTTGACCATATTTTTTCTTAAATTATTCTACGGCCAGCGGTTATTTGCCTCCTGGTGGCATAATAAATGATGATGCATAGTAGGCCTAAGTCCTGGGGGGGTGAGGGCCGAGAATACATAATATATCGTAGGCTTCTGCATAAACTTTTAACTGTCTTGATAGCCTAGTGCTTAGTGTGCGGAATGTCGGTGTGAGTATCCTAGGTTCGATTCCTTGGAGTACGGTACCACATGTATTCATTACTTTCATTGATTTCATTAGTTAGGTTTCTATGTAAATTAATTAATAATAATAATAATAATAATAATAATAATAATAGTTCTTAAAGCTAGCGCATGCTAAGCCAGCTAAGGATAGCCCAATAAGGCCGATTAGGCGTATTTCCATTGGGATCCTGTACTACTACCCCATCCCCTTGCTCATGAGGGACGGTAACGACTCAGTGCTTGTGAAAAATCTTTAATGCGCCGAGCATGGGCGCGATCCTGGGACCTTCTGGGTGGAAGTCCAAGACGCTAGTTACTACACCAGCGAGCCGCTAGTTGGTGAAAACAAATATGAATAGATCATACACGTTATACGTGCCCCATGGGCGGGAAGGGTGTAGTGTCCGGGCGTATTGCCATTTTTTTTTACATATCTCGCATGCTTGCGGTTACATTCCCGTTTATTTTGACTGCTATTTTTTCTATTGTTTGCCCCCTACTGGCAATATATATGATGAGGACAATAAGTCATGGGGAGGTTGAGGGGCCTATTATTGTATCCCACGGCAGTCAAAACAGACGGGAACATGATCGCTAGCATGCGAGTAATGTAAACAAAGCCGAGGATACGCCCGGATACTACATCCTTTCCGAACTTAACCCTCTCACCACGGAAGGGCTCTTGAACGCCCATAAAAAAGCATATAACAGGTACCCGGAAGGCCTCTTGAACGCCCAGTGGTTGAAAGCCTGTGAACTTCGTGTGCGAGGCGTCGGTCCGACGCATGTAAACAACAGCCGGCTGGACCGATGCCCCGCATCTCCGGCCACAAGAAGGAGAGCGTCGCTTGTTCGTGTGTGCCTGTATGTTGTTGTTAAGTATCGAAAAGTGGTGTAAAGTGGCTGTTTTGGCCATAAAGTTATCTCCAATGAAATCATCATCACAGCTCAACCAGTTGACTTAGAGAGCTCTACTTAATGCCATTCTACAGGTAAATAACACAGCTACGCTTGGGGATGCGCTGGAATGCGGGAAGCAGTCTGATTAACGAATATACGGTAGCCTAGCCTAGACGTTTTTCGGCCAAAACACCCGGGTTTCGAGGAATATATATATAATACATAGCCGGGGCTGGAGGGTTAATATACAGTACAGTAATCACGTACCGTCAACCGAGGCGAATTCGGACTTTACGTCAATTAAAAGTTAATTAAATTGATAAATAGATAACGAATAAACATAATGAAAATCTGTTTTCACTCGATTGTTCGAAATGCTTTTATCTAACTTTCTTGCTTAACCCTCCAGCCCCGGCTATGTATTATATATATATTCCTCGAAACCCGGGTGTTTTGGCAGAAAAACGTCTAGGCTAGGCTACCGTATATTTGTTAATCAGACTGCTTCCCGCATTCCAGCGCATCCCCAAGCGTAGCTGTGTTATTTACCTGTAGAATGGCATTAAGTAGAGCTCTCTAAGTCAACTGGTTGAGTTGTGATGATGATTTCATTGGAGATAACTTTATGGCCAAAACAGCCACTTTACACTACTTTTCGATACTTAACAACAACATACAGGCACACACGAACAAGCGACACTCTCCTTCTTGTGGCCGGAGATGCGGGGCGTCGGTCCAACCGGCTGTTGTTTACATGCGTCGGACCGACGCCTCGCACACGAAGCTCACAGGCTTTCAACCACTGGGCGTTCAAGAGCCCTTCCGGGTACCTGTTATATGCTTTTTAATGGGCGTTCAAGAGCCCTTCCGTGGTGAGAGGGTTAAATAGTTTTAATATATAATGCGATATGTACCGATTACAAATTAACCCTTAACCATCGGCGCGCAACATATGTCGAGTTAAAGAAAACGTGCCCATATGCGGGTCTCGACAGATGTCGAGTGCAATTTTGAGCACGTAATGTGCTCTGAGAGAGAGCTGAGCGGTGCGAGGAGCATAGATTCCCGCCTGACCGCTCGCCACCACCGCCGTGGGTCGACTGAAATTTATTACATCCTCCTCCACCCTCTCTCACTCGCTACACAGGGAATTATGTAAGGAAATTACCTTATTTTAGGGTTTTTGCACTCGTGTTGCACGATCGTTGCAAGAGAACCAGTGGTCGTAGAAGGATGGTTCGAGTGTCATTGGAAAGCTCTGTTTACGTCCTTTCAGGGATAGATACTTGTATTACGCTCTGGGTCTTGTTTATGCATGAAAAAGAGCACGGAAACAACCCCATTTAGGGTAAAACCACCCGCATGTCGGGTAATAGAAGTTACCGACCCACCCGCTCGTAATGTGTTAAAAACCGAAAATAAAAAAACAAAATTAAATCGTAACACCGGCAAACTTTCTTTGGCAAACGTGTTGATGAGTAGATGCAGGAAAGTCTACGGTGCCAAGATGTACTTTCGTAATTAGTGTGAAAGTACAAATTAATTGATTGGCATTATTTTGTACAGTATATTATACCCGTAATTGGGTAGGTCTATTAAATGATTATTTTTTTAATTTCTGTGAAAATGGGGCAAATTCGGACAAGATGAAAATTAATTAAATAAATAATATTTAATCTAACTTTAACTATAACCTGTCAGATTCAGATATTGAGTGTAATTGGGTTTATAGTTGTCATTACACATGGTATTTCTGAGTTATGTCACAGTAATCCTTATTTATACATTATTAACCCTTGGGATCCGGGGGGCCTCATATGAAGTTTAGTATTTTCAAACTTCATAATTCAGTAGCTACTGATTGAGACCACCTAGAGCAGTCAATTTTTTTGCAAATTGTAGAACGTTTTCTTGTCTGTAGACTGCCGTTGAGATGACATCGCTACGTTGCGTGGTTGCCGAGTTCTGATGATTATATCGGCGACGTTTTAGCCGCGCATTTTGCCTCATATGAGGCCTCCCGGATTCCAAGAGTTAAGGTCATACTGCTATGCAGAGTATGGTCAATAAATCCAGATATGTCCGAAATTGCCCCAAAAGTGTCGTATCATACGATATGGTATTTATGGTCTTTACGTTTTCAGGGAGTGTGATAAGACTCTTTTAAAATGTTCAATGATGTCCGAATTGACCCCTGAAAGGTCCAAATCTATACTGGAATCACTGGTTAGTCCTATGAATGTATTTTAAATCCATGTCCGAATTCAGGCCAGGTGTCCGAAATCGTGTCCGAATTCGGACACCTTTATTATATTTATATAAATATATGCAATGCATTTTAATTTCTTTAACCCGGGAACTGCCGGAAGACTCTTAAGAGTTCCCCCGGCGGACTGCGGGAAGACTCTTAAGAGCGAGGCTTTTGAACGCGTACCAAAACCGTGCGTTTATAGGCAGGCGGCTAAAAATTGGTGTGGGTATAGTACTACATGTCAACTCTCGATACCACCCCAACACACGCTCGCCCCGCACTCGTGCAAGCACCACCGCGCCAGTAACCAAGCACTAGTCATGGAGCCCACACGTCCCTCACGCTCGCTCCCTGATAACACAACCAGCCCTCCTCCTGGTGGTGTCAGCCGCCGTGGAAGGCAGAGGGTGGCTGCTAAAGACTCTAGCTACCAGTACGACACGCCCTACAGCTCGGAGGACGAAGCACCAGCACCCAAAGCACAAAAAACACGTGCAAGCAGGGCAATGGCACAGAGGTCATTGGTCTTTCGGGACACTGTCACCACGACCCAGGCCACTACAACAACCACTACCACCACCACTGCCACCACCACTGCCACCACCACTGCCACCCCTGCCACCAGTATCAGCGACGCAGGAGGCCGCCCTAGGGCTGCAGAACCTGCGGGGGCAGGCAAAATCAAAGGCACGGGCGTAGGGAAGAGAACCCGTACGCCTGCCACCACCACCACCACCAGCCGCCCCTGGCCCGGTTGCCCCTGCCCCTGCTGCCCCTGCTGCCCCTGCCCAAGGAAAAGGGAAGGGGAAGGGGAAAGGGAGAGGGAAAGCGACTGCTGCCCCTGCCGGCCCTGCTGCCCCTGCCGCCCCTGCCCAAGGAACAGGGAAAGGGGCGACAGGCACCACCATCATCTTGCCTGGCAGGCCCACTGCACCACGCACCACTGCCGCCCCTGCCGGCCCTTCTGCCCCTGTTCATAAGACGCCCGTACATGCTAGAGTGACCAGAAAAACTCTGACACCATCCAAATACGCCGCCCTGCTGTTTGATGGTGATTCGCAGGGAATTGGCAGCCCTGGTTTCGACGACGACGCCCTAGCACGGGACCAAGGGTGGGGGGATTTGGGAGTGGACAGTGGCAGTGAGTCAGACGTCGGTGACGAGAATGAAGAAGGGTGTCTGTCTAGTGAAGAGGAGGGTGATGATGATGATGTGTTGTATCGCGATCATGGCAGCGATATTTCAGACGCTGAAGCAGACGCAGACGACATTCCGATCCCTGGCATGCCTTCGTTTGAGTGGTCTGACGGGGTCAATTTTGTGCCTGACGTGCCCCAGTTCAATCCTGGGACGTCAGGTACAACTGATGACTGGCCCTGTGACGAACACGCAAACGAAAGCGACTTCTTCCTCGCTTTTTTCGATTTTGAGGTAATGACTTACATCGTTGCCCAAACAAACGCCTACTACAGGTGGATGTTTGGCAGTTTGGACGTCATTTCTCCAAAAGCGAGAATACGAGGCTGGGTGGATACGACTGTGGAAGAATTCATGACATTTTTTGCCTTGTTGTTCCTCATGCCTCTTTGCAAGAAGCATGTGTTGCAACACTACTGGAAGCACGACCCTCTCATCGCCACCCCAACTTTCAATAAGTTCATGACTCGTGACAGATTTTTGTTGCTGCTAAGATTTATGCACTTTGCAGACAACGAAAATCCTAACAGGATTGACAGGATATGGAAAGTTCGGGATGTGTTCACCATGTTGTTGGAGAGGTATAGGAAATACTTTTACCCCTTCCTCAATTTGGTGATTGATGAGTCGCTCGTGCTCTTCAAAGGACGTCTTGTTTTCAAGCAGTATATCCCCTTGAAAAGGCATAGGTTCGGAATCAAGCTCTTCGTTTTGTGTGACTGTGAAACTGGAATAGTGCTTGACATGATCGTGTATACAGGCACTGACATTGACGTACCGAAAGCCGCTGCCGGTGACCCCATGGGCATGTCAGGTGCCATCGTCAGGAAAATGTTGGCACCTTACCTGGGCAAAGGCCACATCATCTACACTGACAACTGGTATACTTCTCCTGCTCTCTGCCAGTTTCTTCATGACAACCAAACAGGGTCATGTGGGACTGTCAGAAAGACAAGAAAGTTTATGCCTAAGTTCACAGGTAATGTCATTCCTCTTACAGATGCCTCCTCCAGTGACACACCTTCTGAAGACGAACTGGCCCAGGAACACCGCGAGAGGCATGTCTGAAGAAGGCGACGAAAGGGGCAGAAGTACAAGCAGCTTGAAAAGTCCGGGAAAGTGGTAGCCCTGAAGTGGAAGGACAAAAGAGACGTCCACCTACTTTCCACAGTCCACACAGGTGCCCAGATGGACTCTGGTAAAATCCACTACCGAACCAGGAAGACCATCTATAAGCCCGACATGGTAGTGGACTACACAAAGAACATGCGCCTGGTGGACAAGTCTGACTGTCAACTGTCAGGCGTTGAGTGTCTGAGGAAGACTGTGAAGTGGTATCACAAGCTCTTCCTCCACCTAGTTGACATCACGATGCTCAATGCCTACAACTTGTGGTTGGTCAAGAGAGATGTCCCCAAACCAGAAGCTAAAATTCCGGGAGTTTGTGTATAACGTGGCATATCAACTCCTGGAGAAGTATGGCACCACCACTCACAGACGTACGGCATGGCGTGGGGATCACGTTCCTGACCGCATCCAGCTGGGTGTCGAAAGACACTACCCAACCAACACCGAGCTCATTGGCACTCGTCACAGGCAGGTGCAGTGCCACGTCTGCAGCTCCAGTGTCAGAAAACCCCACGTCACCAAAAGAGTCACCTCAATGTGCGCGGAGTGCAAAGTTGCACTCTGCTTGGGTGACTGCTTCAGGGACTACCACACATTCAAAAACTACTGAGTGCCGCCCCCTGCCCTGCCCTGCCCTGGACTCGCCCCCTGCCCTGCCCTGGACTCGCGCCCTACCTTACCTGACCTGACCTAATTGATCACGCTACCTCATAATGTAACATATATATTATATAATGTATAAGTTCCAAAGATGTCCCTGTGATATAGCTTTTACATTATATAATTGTATGTTTCATTATTTAGTTTATAAGTTTCAAAGATTTACATGTAATATGCCTTCTTTTTTTAGTATATCAATATATATGTTTGTTATAGCCTAAGTAATGTGTATATATTTTCTTACCTCAAATGAATTGTTCAAAAATAAATATGTTTCAATAAATCCTGTCAAACCTACTAAGATAATAAAATAAAGCAATAAAAAAATAAAAAAATACAAGGTCATGTCATTGTATTCTTACAATATGATATATTCTATGAATATTTCATATTGTTTGAATACAATGGCATGATCTTGTAAAAAAAAAAAATTATAATTTTTTTTCTAAACAGTATAAAACCTTCCCCATAACCCCCTCTTGGATTAGATCCCACTACCCTACCACACTGAGTTTTCCAGTCCTCGACCTTACCAACCATGCCACAGGAGCTCATACCAAATGTCACTCAAAACTTCGTGTCTACAATCGAAATGACAATATACAACAAAAAATTAATTATCCCATCAATTTACGTTTGTAAATTGATGGGATTATCAATTATATCATGCCAAGGTTTATAAAAGTTTGTCTCTGTCAAGAATTAGTAATTATATAACTTTATTCTGTCAAAAATTACCCAAACACTCAGCAAAATTGCACCTCTCAGTGTGACTCCAGTCATTATCACACGGTCAAGCGGTCACTGGGTGACCCTTGCTGCTCCCTCCAGCCACAGCAGCTCTCTCTGGGAACAAAATTTGTATTGTATAATATTGTAAATAATAGTGGATAATAACTGTGTGGGTGTCGAAAATTGCTCAACCATCTTTCTTATGTCTCGCGTACGCCCTTACGCGCGTATATTGGATTATACATAGTCATGACTGTCATACAAATACTTGCAGTAGGTCTCGAATATACATTTAGATTGCATATTACTTGGAAATAAATAAATATAAGTGTTCTGGTGGCAATCTACCATTTCGCAAGTGTAAGGCGACACCAGTCTATATTTAGCTCTCTATCAAAAAAGGTTAAGCCGATGTTTACTGACCACCCTCGTTCCTGGTCTATAATATAGTACTTTATTTACAGTCAATGGCCTACATGTTTCTGTGGTTGTTGTTGCTGTTCCTCAGGCTGTCTGGCCGAGCAGCCCCAAGGTCCCGAGCAAGGCCAAGGCCATAACTGAGCGCCCGCACAGAACTCTCCCAGCTTACCCAGTTTCTGTGGTACTTCACATGTGTCTAAAATGCAATGTCTGCTTGCATAAAAATGCAATTCTGAAGTCCATTTATACGTACGACATACACATGTCTCACTTTCTCTCTCTCTCTCCATTCCTGACTCATGTTATTGTAGACCTCTTGGTGGCAACGAACACCAGACACCTGCTAGACATAAGGTTCAAAATCCCAAGACATCCATACACCTGGGGTGCCTCCACAATTATCACACAGCTGCATATGTTTCCTGCTAGATCTCCCTGCCTTCACTCTCTCCACGACTCACTCCCTGCCTCCCACCCACCCACCCACCCACCCACCCACCAACCCACCCACCCACCCACCCCACCCACCCACCCAACCCCCACCACCCACTCCACCCACCCCCCCTTTTAGGCTTCCGTCTGCTAGAAACTCATTGATAATGTGCGTAAATATCGCATGAATTGGTCTATATGCGGTATATATTGATATATGGCACGTCTACATACGTACAAGTCTGTATTATAGCATGACAGTGCTCTAAGTACGAGATATAAGTGATATTTATGACGTAACACACCCTCTCCCCCTTTCATTCCCAGCACAACTCAATCACACCTTGGTTCACGCATAGAAACTCATTGATAATGTGTGTAAATATCGCATGAATTGGTCTATATGCGGTATATATATTGATATATGGCACGTATACATACGTGCAAGTCT
This sequence comes from Paralithodes platypus, assembly GCA_032716605.1. NCBI lineage: Eukaryota > Metazoa > Arthropoda > Malacostraca > Decapoda > Lithodidae > Paralithodes > Paralithodes platypus. The sequence continues at coordinate 8,462,292 of CM064582.1, forward strand.
GTATTATAGCATGACAGTGCTCTAAGTACAAGATATAAGTGATATTTATGGCGTAACACACCCTCTCCCCCTTTCATTCCCAGCACAACTCAATCACACCTTGGTTCACGCATAGAAACTCATTGATAATGTGTGTAAATATCGCATGAATTGGTCTACATGCGGTATATATATTGATATATGGCACGTATACATACGTGCAAGTCTGTATTATAGCATGACAGTGCTCTAAGTACAAGATATAAGTGATATTTGTGGCGTAACACACCCTCTCCCCCTTTCATTCCCAGCACAACTCAATCACACCTTGGTTCACGCATAGAAACTCATTGATAATGTGCGTAAATATCGCATGAATTGGTCTATATGCGGTATATATATTGATATATGGCACGTCTACATACGTACAAGTCTGTATTATAGCATGACAGTGCTCTAAGTACAAGATATACGTAATATTATAGCGCAAACCACACTCTCATCTCATAAATTTCCGCCAAACCTCCAACCCATCTTCATTCCCGCCTAAAAATTCTTTGATAATTCCCTTATATATTGCAATTTTTGGTCACTATGAGGCATATTCATTGTTATATGGGTGGCCTACACACATATACATACTCTACATAGCCTAAAAGGGATAAAAAAAGGAGATATACGTGATAATACGCGGTAACCCACCCCCTCCTCCCTCTGGTTCTATCCCCTGGGCGCGTGAAAATTCGGCAGGGAAATCTCGCCGCTCGATGACAATCTAGCCGCGCGGTGCCATTCGCTCTACATTTTTCAACTACGGACCGTTCCCCCACCCCCCCCAGACATTTTTTGGGGGGTCAAATATATATGGGCCGATGCACGCAAACATTCCCTACACGCTGATGTACTTTTTATCGAAATTGACAATGGGTCCCAAAATCATCATACATGCGCACAGTATGACCCTGTACAAAAAAAAACTGTGTGCCGCGGAGAGGTTAATGCTATGATTGTATACCCCAATGTACCAGCTACACATACAATGCTTAAGATCTTACATTGAGATAAAAACAAGACTACATGCTACGGAAATACGCAAAAATCGTCCGAATTCGCCCCGGTTGACGGTACAGTATATTTTTTTTTTAGTTTTTTCACCTCTTGTGAAACAAAGGGTTACGGGGGAAAGAAAAAAGTGGTAGAAAGTTTGTGTTTTGGGCTGAATGTAAACACCACAACCTCGTTCCTAGTACAGTATTAGCGCGTTTTCGCGAGCAATTTATGGGCCTTGGTCGACCTGGGTGTACCTAGGTCGACCCAGGCATGGTTTTGTTTTCACAATTTTGAGACTGGTCTGACCCAAATATTGGGTTAAGGAATTCTGATTGGCTGAGAGATTTCATGATATATGAGATAAGAAACAAAACAAAAAAATGGGAAGGATCTTGTATCCGGGCGTATCAACAGCTTTATTTACTTAACTTGTACGCTCGCGGTTACGTTCCCGTTTTTTTTCTTCTGTTATTTGTCCCCTGCTGGCAATAACTATGATGACAATAAGTCATGGGGGGTGTGAGGTGGGGCAAAGCCCCCCCCTTAATCTATTATTGTATCCCACGGCAGTGAGAATAGACGAGAACGTGATCGCGAGCATACGAGTAATGTAAACAAAGCCGGCGATACGCCCGAATACTACATCCTTACCAACAAAATTATTGTGTCAGACATAGACAAGGAGAAAATAGAAAGTTAATTCACAATTGATAGGGTTTAGCGTTGTAAAAGTTAATTCACAATTGAAAGGGTTTACCGTTGTAAAGGTAATCTCCCCTCACAACTTTACCAAGAAGAAGAACTTGGAATGATAGGTGATATATTTAAAGAAGAAAATCAGGAAGAAGAAGAAAAGCAAGTGAACTGAACTGCAAGACGCTGCCGTTATCAAGGTGTTTGCTGCTTGGAGACGATATTTCGACATCCAACATCCCCTTGAATATTTCCAGGCCGTAGCTCGATTGGTAGAGCATTCGCCTGCTAACCGTGAGGTTGACAGTTTGAGCCTCGGGCCAGCCAGTGTGTTATTGGCAGACGTCAGTGCTGTTGGTGAACGGCGCGGTCTAGCAATCTGTGGCAACTATTCACTAAGTCCCTGATTCATCAGGGCACCCACCCTAGTCCAGCTATTCAGCAGGGAGTGTATGGTGGTAAAAACTGCATCATCATTCCAAGGTCAGGGCAAAATTTCCAAGATCTTGTGACAAATGCCGGCAAGAATGTTAAGTGCGGGCGTACCGCCAGCCTTGTTTATACTACGCGTAGTGGCGTCGGACCTTTGCCATCATGTTCCCGTCTATTTTGACTGACTTTGGATACAATAATATGTTGAGGGGGGGGGGGGGGGGGCCTTGCCCCCCCCTCACCCCCCCATGGCATATTGTCATCATCATATATATTGCCAGCAGGGGGCAAATTACCGAAAACATTGCCGTCAAAATAGACGCGAACTTAACCACGGCGATCGACAAACGTAAACATTGCGGAGGCGTCGGACCTTTGCAATCATGTTCCCGTCTATTTTGAATGCCATTGGATACAATAATATGTTGAGGGGGGTATTGCCCCCCTCACCCCCCTATGACATATTGTCATCATCATATACTGTATATTGCCAGCAGGGGGCAAATTTCCGTCAAAATAGACGCGAAGTTAACCTCGGCGATCGCCCTATGTAAAATTGACGACCGTACGCCCGGAATCTACATCCATCCCCAAATGCCAAGCACTCGCATCACTGGGAACAAAATTTTCACCTTACCAGACACTTTTCATAAGAACATAAGAACATAAGAAAATGGGAGTCTGCAGAAAGCCGATTGGCCTAAGCAAGGCAGATCCCTGTCCCACACAACCCCAATTACAAAGCCCAATTATAGGCTCAACACTCTAATACCCTGAGGATCATCTTACCAAAACGGTTAGAGATTAACGCAGGATTACGGGGGTCTGCAGAGCGCTGATTGGCCCAACCCTGCTGATCCCCCTTCACACCCAACCCTTCTCGTCCATATGCTTATCCAATTTTATCTTAAAGCTCCCTATCGTTTTTAATCCCACTATAGCACTTGGTAGTCCATTCCACCCATCTACAACTCTGTTACCAAACCAATATTTGCCTATATCTTTTCTGAAACGAAATTTATCTAATTTGAAACCATTGGTACGAGTTCTTTCGCTATCACTGAGCTTTAGTACATTTGTCATGTCCCCTTTGTTAATCCCACTAACCCACTTGAACACCTCTATCATATCCCCTCTAACTCTGCGTCTCTCTAACGAATGTAAGCCTAATTTCTTCAACCTTTCTTTATACGGAAGATTTCTAATATTATGGATCATTTTTGTCATTCTACGTTGTACTCTCTCCAATGAATCTATGTCCATTCTGTAATAAGGACACCAAAATTGAACAGCATAATCCATATGGGGTCTCACTAATGACAAGTAAAGTTTTAAGATAACATCAGCACTTCTGTTACTCACACTCCTAGAGATGAACCCGAGAATCCTGTTTGCCTTGTTTCGAACGCTTATACACTGTTGTCTAGGCTTCAAATCATTGCTAACAAACACACCTAGATCTTTCTCACAATTCGAGTTTTCTAATTCCACATTAGCTAGTTTATATTTAACATTTGTATGCATCTTCCCTATCTTTAATACCTTGCAGTTGTCAATGTTAAACTTCATCTGCCAATTTACTGACCATTCGTGTAAGGTATCTAGATCCCTTTGGAGGCACTCTATATCTCTATCTGAATCAATTGTTCTCCCCATTTTGGTATCGTCTGCAAATTTACTTATCCTACTAGTTATACCTAAATCAAGGTCATTTATGTACAGTATATAACAAACAACAGAGGACCTAATACAGATCCCTGGGGGACACCACTTTTGACTGCTCCCCATTCTGACTTCGTACCATTTATGCTGACTCTGCTTCCTACCAATTAGCCATGACCTAATCCATCCCAACAACGCCCCACCTATTCCATGCGCCTCAACCTTTCTCATCAATCTCTCATGGTGGACTCTGTCGAAAGCTTTACTGAAATCTAAATATATTATATCATATGACTTGTCATTATCTACTGCTTCATATACCTCTGAGAAAAAACTAAGCAAATTAGTAAGGCAAGAACGTCCCTGAGTGAATCCATGCTGAGAAGAATTTATTAAATTAAATGTATCTAAGTGGTTTCTAATTTTACTAGCAATAATTGACTCTAGTAGCTTTCCTATGATTGATGTAAGACTAATGGGACGTTAATTGGATGCTATTGATTTGTCACCTTTTTTGAAGATCGGAACTACGTTTGCAAGCTTCCAAGCTTCTGGAACAATACCTGTCTCCAATGACTTGTTAAATAAAAATGTTAATGGATAACTTAACTCATCCCTACATTCTTTTAATACTCTAGCATATACCTCATCAGGACCAGGCGATTTATGAGGTTTCAGTCTGTCAATTTCCTTAAGCACATCATTTCTACTTATAGTAACCGTACTTAACCTATTTTCTATACTATCGCTATATACCTTATGGACTTCTGGAAACTGTGCCAAATTTTCATTAGTGAAAATGGAAAGAAATTTACTATTTAATGTACTGCACATTTCTAAATAATTTTCTGTCATTTTTCCTATCGAAGTTTTAAGGGGACCAATTACATCTCTAACCTTGGATTTATATAGTTGGTAAAAAGCTTTAGGATTATTTTTTGAGTCATTGGCAACCTTAATTTCATAATTTCTTTTTTCTTTCCTAATATCCTTTTTTACCTGTCTTGATAGATTCTGATAGTAAGCAAGTAGGTGAATTTTGCCTTTCCTAATTTTTCTATATATTCCTCTCTTTTGTCCTAGAAGATCTAATAGTCTATTATTCATCCATTTGGGTTGGTTCTGTGTTGATCTAAATTTTCTTTTTCGGGATGTATTTATTTTGTGCATTGCATACTGACTTGATAAAATTATCGTATGTATCTACCAAGGTTGACGTCTCTTCCTGACTTAAGATGACAGGTGCCTGTCATCTTGTCATCATTCTTGTCTTGTCATTTTCGTCATCTTGTTTGTTGGGATAAGTGACGTCAGCACTACCCAGGTGAAACCAGTCCTGCTCGATCCCCAGGGCCGACTTTAGCGAAGTACACCCAGTCCCAGATGATGTTACAGGATCACGAAAACATCCACTGTGACTGGGTCTACCCGGGTACACCTACACCGGGTACACTTGGGACTCAGGAAAACTGACACTATCCCAGACTTACCTCGGTGTACTCAGGTCCATTATCTCACAAACATGTGCTTCATGTTTGTGGCAGTCACGCGAGAAATTGAAGGTGTTTAGCGGGTTCTCACATACCCCTTGAGCATGGCAGCATGCATTCTCATGAGTTTTCACATTACTCAACTCGCTCCAACACTATGAATCAATTTTGTGTTCTGGCCTATATGTTCATCATCAGAGATATGGAGCCTGTTAGCTATTGACAAGGCTATTCAATATTTGGTAAAATATGAAAAACCTAGCACCAATAACTGTTTAGTTTGCAAGTTTTACATTTTAATTTCATTCGCAGCATTGTTACTACTGATTATTTTCTGCTCAAACTTCAGAATACACAAATACTTTATATCAATAAAATACTAAAAAAAGCAGGGGAAGAACATTTTCAAAATAAAAACAAATTTCTAGCTTTAGAATCACCTAATCTTACCTATTCAGGGAGATTACAAAAATCTTTAGGAAAGGTTAGGTTAGGTTTTGGGTTTTTATGAAACTAATAGAAAACAATAATTTTCTCCCACAGCATTGTTATATAATTGATATGTACTGTAGGTGTATTCTGAAGGTTTGGGCTGAAAATAATCTGTAATAATGCCGCGAGTGTGTTTTTATTCCCAGTAAATAAGATTTTGTAAAATTTGCACTAAACTACCGGTAGATGATTTTTGGGCTAGAGCTAGGTTACTATACAGACTCTTAAGCTCGGTTCACACATGCACGAATTAACGTCACGTCCGTCCCCGACCAAGAAAATAGGCAGGACGGCATCAATCTGGAGGCCCCATGTGGCCACGATGGTCACTAGGGCCGTTCCAACGTTTTTTTTCCGCCGTTCTCATCCCGTTAATCGTCCTCTAAACGCCGCCAAGCTTGCTTTTGCGATTTCCTTAGTTTATTTGTACGATAAATGTAGTTTATTTGTAGGGAAGTTATTGATAGGGGTCACTTGAGGCATGTTATGCTTACAGGTACCTACCCGATAGCACTATCGTTAGTGAGTGTAATTTGTATTTTGTACTATTGTTAATGTCTTGTCAATTTCTTTTCGTTTTCACTAATGAAAATTTGGCACAGATTCCAGAAGTCCGTAAGGTATATAGCGTTAGTATAGAAAATAGGTTAAGTACGGTTACTATAAGTAGAAATGATGTGCTTAAATTAAGGAAATTGACAGACTGAAACCTCAGAAATCGCCTGGTCCGGATGAGGTATATGCTAGAGTATTAAAAGAATGCAGAGATGAGTTACTGTAAGTTACCCATTAACATTTCTATTTAACAAGTCATTAGAAACAGGCTTGGTTCCAGAAGCTTGGAAGCTTGCAAATGTAGTTCCGATCTTCAAAAAAGGTGATAAATCAATAGCAGCTAATTACCGTCCCATTAGTCTCGCATCAATCATAGGAAAGTTGCTAGAATCAATTATTGCTAGGAACAGTAGAAACCACTTAGAAACATTTAATTTAATCAATTCTTCTCAGCATGGATTCACTCAGGGACGTTCTTGCCTTACTAATTTGCTTAGCTTTTTCTCAGAGGTATATGAAGCAGTAGACAATGACAAGTCATATGATATAATATATTTAGATTTCAGTAAAGCTTTCGGCAGAGTCCCTCATGAGAGATTGATGAGAAAGGTTGAAGCGCATGGAATAGGTGGGGCGTTGTTGGGATGGATTAGGTCATGGCTAATTGGTAGGAAGCAGAGAGTCAGCATAAATGGTACCCAGTCAGAATGGGGAGCAGTCAAAAGTGGTGTCCCCCAGGGATCTGTATTGGGCCCTCATTTGTTTGTTATATACATAAATGACCTTGATTTAGGTATAACTAGTAGGATAAGTAAATTTGCGATACCAAAATGGGGAGACAAATTGATTCAGGTAACGATATAGAGTGCCTCCAAAGGGATCTAGATACCTTATACGAATGGTCAGTAAATTGGCAGATGAAGTTTAACATTGACAAATGCAAGGTACAGTATTAAAGATAGGTAAGATGCATACAAATGTTAAATATAAACTAGCTAATATGGAATTAGAAAACTCAGACTGTGAGAAAGATCTAGGCGTGTTTGTTAGCAATGATTTGAAGCCTAGAAAACAGTGTATAAGCATTCGTAACAAGGCAAACAGGATTCTTGGGTTCATCTCTAGGAGTGTGAGTAACAGAACTGCTGATGTTATCTTAAAACTTTACTTGTCATTAGTGAGACCCCATATGGATTATAATATGCTGTTCAATTTTGGTATCCTTATTACAAAATGGACATAGATTCATTGGAGAGAGTACAATATAGAATGACAAAAATAATCCATAATATTAGAAATCTTCCGTATGAAAAAGGTTCAAGAAATTAGGCTTACATTCGTTAGAAAGACGCAGAGTTAGAGGGGACATGATAGAGGTGTTCAAGTGGGTTAGTGGGATTAATAAAGGGGACATGAAAAATGTACTATAGCTCAGTGATAGCAAAAGAACTCCAACAAATGGTTTAAAATTAGATAAATTTTGTTTCAGAAAAGATATAGGCAAATATTGGTTTGGTAACAGTTGTTAATAGGTGGAATAGGCTACCAAGTGCTATAGTGGGATCAAGAACGATATGGAGCTTTAAGATAAAATTAGATAGGCATATGGACGAGATGGGTTGGGTGTGAGGGGTATCTGTCAGGTGTGGGCCAATCGGCGCTCTGCAGATCCCCGTTTTCCGATCTCTGACCGTTTTGGTGAGGTCAGTCCTAATGGTGGTGTTAGTGAGCTGGGCTTATAATTAGGGTTGGGTGTGACAGGGATCTGCCTTGCGTGGACCGATCGGCTTTCTGCAGACTCCCATTTTCTTATGTTCTTAACCCTTAACTGGCGGGACCGGACTTAAGTCGGTCTAGAGAAGAAAGGACTATGTGGCGGGGACCGACTTAAGGCGGTGTGCAATTTTGAGCAATAGTTGGCTCTGAGAGAGAGACGAGCGGTGGGAGGAGCGTAGGTCGGCTCCGACCATTCGGCACGGGTCCCGCGCGGCAACTGACGTCCCCTCCATACACATCCACACTCACTACCTCGCTACACAGGGAATTATGTAAGGAAATTACCATATTTTAGGGATTTTTCCTTCGTCTTGCACGATCGTTGCAAGATAACGCGTGGGCGTAGAAGGATGGTTCTGGTGCCATTGGAAAGCTCAATTATCGCCCTTTCAGGGATACATAATTGTATTACGCTCTGGCTCTTGTTTATGCATGAAAAAGAGCACGAAAACAAGGTCGTTTAGGGTAACACCACCCGCTTGGCGGGTAGTAGAAGTTACTGACGGGCCTGCTCGTAAGGCGTTAAGTTGCAATTTGGTTTTAATAGAACAGTTTGACACTAATTGTACTGTAGTTTCTTTATTCATGCAGAGTTTAGTAAAATTTTGCCTTTACTGTATATTGTTTTTGTTCAAGTTTTGGTTTGTTTAGTTTGCAAGTTTTACATTTTAATTGTAAATTACCCTAAATCAACATTATCACAGGGTCTTGAAAAATGTAAATATTTCAATTCCATTATGAATTAGTCAATAGAATTCAGCTGTGTAAGTGAGACAGGTAATATATTGAAAGTGTGTGAGGCAGCATTAACTAAAAACCTTGATGCAAGGACATGCTTCCCCAAGGCTATGTATGGGCTTGAATTTAATTTCCCACGTTTCAACTTTTACGTACAGGTCTCCCTCGATTTACGATTGGGTTACGTTCCTGAAAACCCGATGTTAAGTAGAAAAAAATCATTTAGCAAACCATAAAATTAATGGGGTAAATGGGGATACGTTCTTGGACCAGCCATAACCCAAACACAAACACCTAAAAACCTATAATAATATGGTAAACCTGGACATTGGATAGTGAGGGAGACCTGTACTATACATACATGCTGACAGTATTGAGTGATCCATAAGAAATACCGGGTAAGGTACCAGTCACAACTCCTATTGGCAGGCGGGTGCCCAACCCCGAAAGGGGTTGGGATAGGGGAGCTATCCCCCCACCAAAGGCGGCTTTCTAGGGCCTTTCCTAGCTGTTGCTGAGAGGATTGGGTTCTAGTCATGTGGTGATGGGCTGGTCTTTCAGAGTGAGAACTGAGCGATCTCTGCCATACCCATAGCTTGCTCTGACTGTTCCTTTTACTTATATATTTTCTTGATCTCAAGTGACGGCGTCTCTTCCGTGGATTGACCTCCCAATCTGCCAACCCAGAGGTTGGCAGATTGGAAGCCAAAGCGTCACATTTTTCCCTTACCCCTCAACTTTCTCTTCATAATTGCTGAGGGGTACAGGGCCCTGGGTGGGACTTTGGTTTCCCGGGTGTTTCCGCACCCTCCTCAGCTCCCCGCCATGGAGTAGCTTCGGTCACCCAGGCTTTATTGTGGTAGGCAGGGAGGGTTCTGTTGGGGTGCTCGGTTATGGCCTTGGCCTTGCTCGGGGCCTTGGGGCTGTTCGGCCAGGCAGCCTGAGGAAAAACAACAACTACAACAACTCCTATTGGCGATTTGGCGGCATTCCAAGTAGCCCTGTTTTGGACTACCTCAATTTGTATTTTTTTCTTTATCTCCCTCACCGCGATGATGCCTTTTTACCTTTAATTCTGGAAAAATGTTATGCAGTTTAAGAAGGACCTAAGTTATTCAGAGGATATAATTAGATCGTATGTACCCCTTTGATTCCTAGAGGTAGATTATAAGCTATGTTATTCAGAGGGTTTATTGAGATTGCAGTCACCCCTTTGAATTCTAGAGGCATATCATAAGTTAAAGAAAATTGTCTAATTGTACGCAGAATATGATGTAAATTACGTCATCGTGCTGAAGGGGTTAGCCGAGATGAGACCGAAGTACTGTACATGATTACTCGTCTTTCTGGGTCGACCCCTTTACACAGCCCTGCAGCTCTTTACCAAATTTTTATTAAGGGGAGACAGACTGTTTTTCTGGACCCCCTTCTGCCTATTGTTTAGCCCCACTAGTTTTGAGATTTTAAGATGTTGGTTCCGTTAGTTTGGAAATTTTATGACCTTTCACCCCATTTCTTTGTCAATACAGTAGAAGTCCGATAATCCGACGACCGATAATTGGAATCTCCCAATAGTCCAAATTTTTGAAAATGAGGCCAAAACCGAATTCACCCGATAGTCCGAATTTCAAAAGTCCCGAAGTCCGCTTTTTGAGGCATTAGGCTATCCAAAACCCAGCCAAATAACACATAATGGTACACACACATATCATATGTTCATGAAATCACTTTAACCCCTTATTGGCGGCGCTCGACTTAAGTCGTGCACCAATTTGCAGCAAGTTAGGAGCATTAAATTAAGGCTTTTAAAGGGTTAAAATCGAGTGCAAATGGCCGGGAGCACAGCGGGCCAGACAGCCGACTCCCAGGGCTTACCGCCGCCCATTAACTCATGTTCCCTGTGTTCTCGAGAGGCCGGCAGTGTAGCCAGTAGTGAGCATAGCTGGGAAAAATATACCGATATATGCTAAACTCCCATGTTCGTGGCATCACTGCAAGAGAACCACGAGTGCTACGTTGCTCGTTCTGGTCTCATTTTGAAGCTTTTAGTGCCTAGTTTTTTGCTAAATAATTTTTTTGTTCATGCAGATGCTTGATTTATCATGCAGGAGGGCCTGAATATGCCCAAATGAGCCCAAAACACCCCGCTAGACAAGGGTTAAATGTTTACCATGTTGTGTCATATTGGATGTACAGTATAGCATTATATTGTGCATATGCATAGCCTATATTGTGTTCAGGTTTTCGTCAGGCCATTAATACACAGGTTCATAGGGGTAAATTCCAATAATCCGAAAAATCCGGTAATCGGAACGAGGCCCGGTCCCCTGCTATTCGGATTACAGGACTTTTATTGTACTGTATGAGGACCCTTCGTGCCATTTAGGTGTCGATTTTTTTCTTGGCGAGCGATAGCGAGCCTTTAATTTTAGGAGGAATCGGCCTTTGGCCGGGAAATTTTTCTACCAAAAAATGTACAAATCTATCTTGAAAGGGGGAAACTAAAACAATATATGAATAAATTAATTAATAGACCAAACAAACAGCCACTGTCCCCTTAACCCTCCATACGTCCAAACCAGCCTTTGTGCATCTCCTCGTTAATAGTTCTTATACACCTAGCCAACCGCCTCCTAAGAACACTTTCTACCTTACCCTAAAATTGGCTTGGACATCTAATTTGCAGCTAATTTTGTGTCGTCTGGAAGTTTAGTCAATCTCCTTTTAAATTCAATTCCAAGATGATTGATATAAACGAAGAATAGTGTGGCTTTGTTTAGCTTTGAATTTACTTTATATATTTATTTATTTATGTACGGTCGCGCTAATAAGTCATGTCCCAGCTGTCATTACGCTTGGCTTGCTCTGTGCTGTATTAATGTCTGTCGGATGTTGAATAGGGTGGGTAAGTGTAGGAACATGTTTGTATATTTCACTCGATATGAAGAAATGATGCTTAGATATTGCCGATACCAATTATTGATCAAAACATACCGTACTTGGTGCCGAGACATCACTTATTAGCGCGACTGTACCATACTACAGATATTTACAGGTGGACTCCTCTCTCCATAGCTATAGTCCGTTCATTTTAGGTGGGGCAGAAATGGTAACCCCAAACCTCTCATAACTAAAAAAGGACTAGAGTAACCGAGCTAATATTTCTACCAAATTAAAATGTAAAACTGGCAAACTAAACAAACCAAAACTAGGACGATACAAGATAAAGGTCAAATAACGGTTCCATGTCATCTCAACCAGTAGACCATTTCAATCAGTAGCTCTCAACTGGTGCCAAATTAACCAAGACCAACCAAACCAGTGCCAAAATATAGTACTGTACTAATCTAACCTAACCTAACCTAACCTAACCGTATTGGTTGATTTGGTACTGGTTGAGAGCTACTGGTTGAAATGGTCTACTGGTTGAGTTGACCGGTCACCAAAATAACTTATCAAAATCACTATATCAATAGGAAGACTTGGCTAGGGAATATGTGTATACAGTACATTGACAGCTCATTTTCTCTAGCCCTTTTTGAGTTACAGAGGTTAGAGGTTACGATTTTTGCCAATTTTTTTTTCTTTTTTCTATGTGATCGAGGGAGGCAAAAGGCCATTTAGCGTGCCTTTAGCGTGCCTTTTGCCTTTAGCGTGCCTATAGCGAGTGCCTCCCCCATAGTTGAAAGAGTGACAGGGCCAAAATCAACGGATGTTCGAGCCAAAATGCCTGGACACACAGAGTTTGAAGCAATTTAAGTCATAGGAAGAGGGAAAGACTGATTCTGGGAGAGAGTTCCAGAGCTCAGCTGTTGAGTAGAAGAAAGTTTGAGAGTAACGTTTCACTCTTGGGTTGGAGAGTTGCACAGAGTAGGGGTGGGATTGAGTTGCAAGACGGGTACCACGTGCCCTACGTAAAGGAGGTGGTATACACTGGGAAAGCTCTGAGGAACACTGATTATTATAGTAGCGATAGAATAGCGAAAGAGATGCAACATTGCGGCGGAGAGAGAGAATGAATGAACGGACTATACTCAAGAAACACAACTACAATAGGTAGCAGGTAGGAAGGAGAGCATGATAACCAGCCAGGGAATCAAACCCGAGCAATGGTATTATGGGACTGGATTGTGTGTGAGAAGGATTACAGGAAAATGGGATTGTAGTTGCATTGAATCACTGTCAGGGGTATAAAGCATATCTGCAATACCAGTACTTTTTATTCCAGGTACAGTATTTAATTATAATGATGAATATGGAGAGTTTTGTTATTTGTTGAATATGGAGAGTTTTGTTATTTGTTGAATATGGAGAGTTTTGTTATTTGTTGAATATGGAGAGTTTTGTTATTTGTTGAATATGGAGAGTTTTGTTATTTGTTGAATATGGAGAGTTTTGTTATTTGTTGAATATGGAGAGTTTTGTTATTAATATATACAGCACCTGTTTATTTATATATTTTATTATTTATATAGATATAATTTTTGTGTGAATAGTCTCTTGTTTGATAGCCTACTGGCAGCGAACGCTCCTGTGTAATTTATAATAATGACGAATATGGAGGAACTCTGTTTTTGGCCAGGGGGTGAATCTCTCACTTGACAGCCTGCTGCCAGTCAAGAGCTTTCAATTTATTTGTGTTTATTTGTTTAATGTACTATCTTATTTTCAGGTAGACTCTTCATATTATCGTAGCTGGCCAAGAAACCCAGCTATCCTAGACAGCACGTAGGAAAGAGCGTGGAGTAATGACAGCCACCAACAGCAGCCAGAGTGATGGAGGGTGTGGGAAGGATGCACTAACAAACAGCTACGGGTGGTTTATACAAGCACTGCTGGCCACACTAGCATTTATGTTATTGATATGTAAGTCTATACACCGTTGACTGGATAGCTCAACCAGTAAACCATTATAACCAGTAGCTTTCAACCAGTATTGTTCGGTTAAGCTAGGTGGGAAGTAACTCAATTCCATGTTGCGTCTGTAGTGACTGGGTACACACGAGATGTAGTGGGGCTAGAGGACATTTGACAAGAATCATAGACTTTTAATGTGCAGTGTAATAATAATAATAATAATAATAATAGTTCTTAAAGCTAGCGCATGCTAAGCTAGCTAAGGATAGCTCAATAAGGCCGATTAGGCGTATTTCCATTGGGGTCCTGTACTACTACCCCATCCCTTTGCTCATGAGGGATGGTAACGACTCAGTGCTTGTGAAAAATCTTTAATGCGCCGAGCGTGGGCGCGAACCCGGGCCTTCTGGGTGGAAGTCCGAGACGCTAGTCACTACACCAAGCGAGCCGCTTGGGAGAACTTGTGTTAAATGACCCGCCTGTTAGTGTTGATTTCGACAGTGTAACGCTGGAGTGTGAATAAATTCTGCTATTTGGGCGATACTGTTACCGCCGGAGGTGGCGCTGAAGCTGGCTCCATAGCTAGAGTCAGAAGTGGCTGGGGAAGTTGAGAGAGCTGTTGCCAGTCCTGACCATGAGAGGACTCCCACTTCACCTTAAAGGGAAGGTGTATATACTGTATACCTTAAGTGTTAGGAGTGCCAATATCTATGTCTCGGAGACGTGGGCGGTTAAAGTGGAGGATATCAATAGAATGGAACGGAATGAGAAGAGAATGGTGAGATGGATGATGAGAACACACACACACACATACTGTACGCACAAATCCCCTCTTTGAGCTAATCACGTCTTTCTATCTATCTCTCTATCTATTGCCTGACGCCGTGATTGCCGAAGGGGTGGCCACGAACGAACCGCCCCCATGCACCTGTGTCCCCAGTCAGTCGACGCCCCTCCCCCCAACCAGCACCGCCTTCGTTCATATACTTCCTCACTCCATCCTTCCACCTCTCTATCAGTCTACCTCTCCCTCTCTGTCCCTCCACCTCGCTTTCATACACCCTCTTAGTTATTCTCTCGCTTTCCATACGTTCCATATGGCCGAACCATCTCAAGTCTTTCCATTGTTAAAATACTAGAAGGTAAAGTCAGTGATACTCTTACTGTTAGTGCTAAAATATTTGAAATATAATTTTTGTATAGTTTAAAATAATAAATTGGCAAAAAGGTCTATTTTGGGAAGGGTTGTACACCATATATATTTTCTGCTATAAGATATGTTGTTTGTAGTACGCCAGGTTGAGTGTCGCCCATAAACTTTGTGTATTGATCGGAAGGACTGTACTGTGTTATATGATGAAGGATGTTATATTACTGACATACTGTATTGTACTTCCTTCATCTTCACTACTGAGAAATTTCATCCCCTAGCAAGAAGTATATGCGTGAAAGCAGTGCTGAATGGGAGGAGGGGCGTCAACTGACTGGGGACAGAGGTGCATGGGGGCGATTCATTCGTGGCCACCCCTTCGGGGATCAAGGCATCCAGCAATAGATAGATAGATAGATAGCAACTGATTTCTGGACACACAATTACCAAATAAGGAACTACAGTACTGTTTTTGTCTTCTTCACATTAAGGGAGCCCACCTCGCTTTTTTTCTCTTTCTCTCTCTTTGGTTTGTATATATTCTGCCCCATTCAGCCTACTGTTTTAAGACGTTTACCCCCATCCAGGATATATAGTTTTTTATTTTGACGGTAAGCTAAATTTGTAAATTTTTCGATAGAAAAATTTCTCCGGCAAAGCCGGATTTCTCCATACAATGCTGGCTCGCTATCGCTCGCCAGGAAGAAATTGACACCTGGATGGGGATAAATATCTTAGAGCAGTTGGCTGACTGGGGCCGAATGGATACAAGCTAGGGAAAGAGAAAAAAGGAGAGAAAGATGAAAAAAGTTGGTGACTCCCCTTAACCCTTCCTACCCGGGCTGTCTTACCCAATGACGGTCGCCCCTACCCGGGCGAAATGGCTGAAAAACGTCTAGGCCTAGGCTACCTACCGTATTTATGTTTATTTTCACTGCTAGAACTTTCCCACTCATCTATAATCGTAGTGCGGTTTTCAATCTGTATTTTGGCGTTGAGTAGAGCTCTGTAAGTCAACTGGTTCAGTTGTAATGACGATTTCAGTGGAGCCAATATTGCCAATATGGGGGCTTTTCAGACACTAATTTCGTCTGACGTCAGAACAATAACATTGAAGAGTCTTCTCCTTCTTGTTTTCGGAGGTGCGGTGACGCAACGCTTGGGTTTGTTGACATACGTCGTACGCACGGCGTTCAGACCAAGCTTAATTAGGCTATTAAGCTGCTGCCTTAGGTAAGGCATACCGGGTAGCGGCCCTTCTTTTGAGCTGTCCTTACCTAAGGCAGACCGGGTAGGAAGGGTTTAACCCATCAGACCCGGAAGGGCTCTTAAACACCCATAAAAAACACACCCGAGCTACCCGGAAGGGCTCCGAGACACCCATGAGCTCAAAGCCTGTAAGCTTGGTGTGCGAGGCGTCCGTCCGACGCATGTAAACAACAGCCGGCTGGACCGACGCCCCGCATCTCCGGCCACAAGAAGGAGTGCGTCGCTTGTTCGTGTGTGCCTGTATGTTATTGTTAAGTATCGAAAAGTAGTGTAAAGTGGCTGGTTTTGCCATAAAGTTATCTCCAATGAAATCATCATCACAACTGAACCAGTTGACTTAGAGAGCTCTACTTAACGCCATTCTACAGGTACAAAACACATCGACGCTTGGGGATGCGCGGGAATGCGGAAGCAAGCCAAATAACAAAGATGCGGTAGTCTAGGCGTAGACATTTATCGGCCAAAACCCCCGGGTTTCGGGGAATATATATATAATACATAGCCGGAGCTGGAGGGTTAATAAATAAGTTTATTTTCATAATGGTCAATACAGTATATTTCTTTGTGAGAATCAAGCCATCATCATCATCTCCGACGCCTTGCTTCCCCCTGGGAAACCCCCACTAGAGGATGGCCATGACAGAAACGTCTCCAAGCTACTTTGTCAAGACATGCCTCCCTTGCCCGTGCCACAATGCCCCTTCCACTACGTGGAAGTTTTTCTTCAATATATTTTTCCACTTTCTTTTCCCATACCATAGGTGGTCTTCCACTACTAGCGGTTCCACTCACCTGACTCCCATATATCTTTCTTGGCATTCTGTCTTCATCCATTCTCTGAACATGACCATACCACCTCAAAGTACTTCTCTTTATCCACTCAACCACACCACAATCAATGCCCAAAGCCTGCTCTTCCATTCCAAAGGACTCGTACACTTCCCTATTACTTGGCCCATCTAGCCTATTCATGCCAGCTGCCATTCTGAAAAAGCTCATCTCCACAGCTCTTAGTTTGAAGAGGTCCTCGTCACTTGCTGTCCATGTCTCGCTTCCATACGAGAGTGTTGGGAGCAGCACACTGTTTCTCAGTGACTTTTTGACTTCCTGGCTAATCATTCTTCCTTTGAGAATACTATCAAGTTCTCCAATCACTTTTCTCCCTTGCATTTTTCTCTCTTTTATCTCACTCTCCATTTTACCATATTTGCATAGTACAGCTCCCAAATACTTGAAACTTTCAACCTCTTCTAGTACTTCATTTTTCAATTTTATTTTACAACTTTTCTTGTGTTCTGTCTTGATTCTATATTGTTCCTTAAAATCTATAGTTTCATGCATTCTTCTCTCAAACACCATTACCTTACATTTCCCTACATTGACCTTTAACTTTCTCTTTTCACATACCCTGTCAAAGTCAGTGACCACTCTCTGAAGTTCTTCAGCATTTTCCGCCAACAGGACTGCATCGTCCGCATATAGGCATGTTAAAATCTTCCATGTTCTTCCCTCTGACTCCAGTCTAGCTCCCACACCCATTGATACAGCCCTACATTCCCTAATCACTCCATCCATGTATACAGTAGGGTCCCGCATAAAACGTGTTCGCATAAAACGAGTCTCGATTAAAACGACCGACCTAAAATATTAATATTTAATTTTCGATCAGAACGAATGTGATCACATAAAACGAGTCCGCCGCCAAAGTGGGGCAAATACAAGGAGTTTTCATATAGAGCGCCGAAATATCGTACAAAACGTACAAAATATCGTACGCTTTCATATAAAACGCCGAAATATCGTACAAAACGTACGAAATATCGTTCGCTTTGTACGAAAATTTTCGCTTACAGTGAACATTGACGATATTGCGCCACCAAAATGCTGTGTTCACATAAAACGAATTCACATAAAACGCCCTCGTTTATCGACCATAAACTCGTTTTATGTGAGACCCTACTGTATATTGAACAACCAAGCTGACATGACACATCCCTGTCTTACACCTACATTGACCTCAAAACTTTCACTTAACTTATCCCCTACCTTCACATTTGCCATTGCATTCCTATAAAAAGATTTTACTGCCATTAGCAACTTTCCTCCCACACCATATACTGTTAACACATCCCACAGGCCCTCCCAGTCTACTTTGTCGTAGGCTTTTTCCAAATCCATGAATGCTGCATAGAGTTTTCTGTTTTTGGCCAGATACTTCTCTACCAACAATCGCATTGAGGCTATCTGGTCAACGCAGCCCCTGCCCTTTCTGAAACCTCCCTGTTCCTCGCCTATTTTGTCATCCGTTATCTTCTGTAGCCTCTGTGTTACTACTCTTGCGTGTACCTTTCCAGGTATGCTAAGCAAGCTAATTCCCCTATAATTCTTACACTCTCCTTTACTACCCTTCCCTTTGTACAAGGGTACTATCACTGCTTTCCTCCAGTCCTCTGGTACACTTTCCTTTTCCCATGCTAATTTACATAACCTATGCATTATGTCAACAGCTTCTTCTCCTCCATATCTCAGCATTTCACCTGGGATGTTATCTACTCCAGCAGCTTTGCCCATTTTAAGTCTATTGATTGCTTCTTTTACTTCTTCTCTGCTTATCTGGCTTTCAACTACCCTGTTTATTCTACCTCTCTCCATTCCTATGGATGAGATCTTTGCCTTCCCCCTACTCTTTACAGCTAAGCTACTAAAATGATTTTTCCATACTTTCACCACACCATCACCCTCTACCACTTCCCCATTCATGTCCCTCATCCTACCACCTGAGACACTCTCAGTCTTCTTCCCTCTGGCTTCTTTCACAGCTCTGTAGTATGCTTTCCTGTCATTCAGAAACTGTTCACTAATCTTTCTCCCATATGCCTCATCTGTCTTCCTTTTAGCGTCTTGTATGACACAGTCTTGTGTCACAGATCAGTAATCAAGATAGGTGTTTTGCCTTGTTAAGAATAAGATGAACACCATGTAGTGTATTGGAATACCAGGATTTACAATTAGTGACTTTTCCAGGAAAGAATTGTAACTAGCATACCAGTAATAAATTTGCTTTTATGTATTTTCAGTGAAAAGATTTTGTGAGCCGAAGAAGCACCGTCGGTCGTGGCTGGTTTGGTTCTACGACACATCCAAGCAAGGCCTCGGAGCCATGATTGTACATTTCTGCAATGTCTTCCTATCAGAAGCTTTTAAAGGAGATCCATGTACATGGTAAGTCGAGTAACAAGTGTGATTTATATGTAACAAGTTTAATGATGGTGATGATGCAGTTTTTAACGCCGTGTACTCACTTGATTGACAGGGTTAGGGCGTGCCCTTGTTATAAACTTTACTGGACATTTGCCACAAATTGCTAGACCAAGCTGCACAAACTCTTGCCATGTACCGATGGCACGGCATGGGATTGAACTACAAACCCTTCGATCATCAGTCAGACGCCGTGCCGACCATGCCACAGCCCGTGACATGGTCAAGCGTGATAAATACATTTTATAGCTTCTACCAAAAGCACCTAATATTATTTTCAAATACACCCTCCATTCATCCTTTCCAGTGCGTACATTACCGTACATACAATGGTGTTCTTTTTCATAACACAGGATTGCCTGTGTACTGTATAATATATAAAGCAACCACAAAGGTCCGCAAGGATGCCACACATCCTTGTCTCAATCTTGCCTACATCATCATCATCATCTCTGACACCTTATATCCTCCTGGGAAACCCCTGCTAAAGAATGTCCATAGCAGAAATACTTCATTGTTTAGGCATGCTGTATTTACACATGCCAATATGCTCAATCCACTATGTGAACATTTTGCTTTAAATTTCTTTTCCACTTATTCTTCTCTCAAACTACCAGCTGTCCCTCTCACTTAAGTTTCTGTCCTCATCTCAAACCATTCACTGTGTTCGCTTTAATGCAGACACCAGTGCTACCCTGTAAGCCATTATAACTCTACAGTTTCTATAGTCTATTTATTAAGACTAGTCTAGAAATTATTACTTAGTGAGGGTTGGAGCAAATGGGATATAAATTACTACACCTATTATTACTTAGTGAGGGTTGGAGCAAATGGGATATAAATTACTACACCTATTATCACTTAGTGAGGGTTGGAGCAAATGGGATATAAATTACTACACCTATTTACTGGTTGATTTTTCCCAAATAGTAGATATATCAGTTGGATTTCTCATTTTTGGTTTGTTTACATGTAGGAGAGATTGGGGGGGGGGGGAAAGATGCAAGAGCAGACCATGTGGTCATCATCATCAATCATCATCATCAAATCTGACCATGTGGTCTGATTTAATAATTGACAAGTGAGTTAGTGAGGCAGCCCTGAACAGGGCTGCTTGGAGCCGCCATTATGGCGTGAGACTGGAACCGCACTTTGCGTGGAGCACTCGGTCTCTACATTTATGTACAGTATGTATGTATTTATGTACAGTATGTATGTATTTATGTACAGTATGTATGTATTTATGTACAGTATGTATGTATTTATGTACAGTATGTATGTATTTATGTACAGTATGTATGTATTTATGTACAGTATGTATGTATTTATGTACAGTATGTATGTATTTAATGTTAGTTTCTTTATACTGAAAGAGTGAATAGGAATTGCCAATAAAATATCTAGACTGTACAAGTATTTTACCTGTCCCATTCCTTCTCTACTGAGGTACATCATAAGTTTCCTGCTGGACTCCACTCTGGGTCTGATGATCATCTGGGCAGGGATCCGTCTCAGTATCTACATCGGCCAGAAACAGGGCTTTCCAACCATAGTATTTGGAGAGTATGGTAAGTTGATTGTGTTGTTCAACCACCTTTAAACTTAAGTCTATTGAGATAGTGTGTTCCTGTCTTATGGGGAGGTATTTAGTTTGTTCCCTAGACCTCCATCAAGCTTAAAATTACACCCCCTTGAGTCCCTTTCAAGATAAATTTGTACATTTTTCAGTAGAAAAATTTCCCGACCAAAGGCCGGTTCCTCTTAAATTACAGGCTCGCTATCGCTCGCCAGGATAAAATCGACACCTGAATTGCACGAAAGGTCTTAATATGGGGTGAAAGTTCTTAAAATCGCTAAACTAATGGGGCAAACGTTTTATAATATCAAAAGCAATGGGGCTAAACATGAGGGAGAAAGGGGTCAAGAAAAAAATCCCTCAAGTGGAGATCTCCCCTTAAGCCAGTGTCATATAAGCATTTTTTTCCCCTTAATATTTATTTTCAACACTGAACTGGCATCAGATTAAAATATAAAAACATTATTTTTGAAACGAGCCCGTCATGATAATCAATTTACCTTCAGTCTAGATTCCGATACCAGTGCAAAAGAGGCCAGAAATGTTGACCATTAGAAATTAAGGATAAAAGGTCAAGTGTGGTGCCCCTTTTAGTTGTGCGAGTGTTGGACGGATGGTCGTGATGTGCTGTATGGTGTGGGGCAGAGTGTCAAATGAGAGTCCTAGTCCCTTCTTTTTAGTCATCAGTACTCAATTCAAACGGTTAAATTTATGCTTCACAGTTCTTAATATGTCTTTGGAAATGATAAAATGGCCAAAATAGTGCAACTCCATAAACTTTTCTCATTTTCACTCGGGTATTCATTCTACTCCTAAGACCAATTAGTCCCTGTTTGGCACCCTGGTGTGGGGCCGGGTGGCAAACTGGAATATTGTTGTTTAGGGACTGGCTTAACCCTATTTGGTGCAGGGCGGGTCTATTTGGATCTTCCCTGTTTTACTCCATTAGTTTGGCGATTATAAGATGCTTCAAAAAGAAAACAAAAAACAAAAACTGGATGTACTGTACATACATACATACAAGACGCTTCAACCAAATAAGGTGGGTGATATTTCCTGGGCGAGCTATAGCGAGCCTGCAATTTGGGAGAAATCGGCCTTTGGCCAGGACATTTTTATGATAGATGGCAGAGGAGCAATGACATAATTAATTCATGGCTACCGGTACCTCCTCAGGGATCATGGTGTCTGGCAGTAGATAGATTAAAATATATAACTTAAAAACGAACTCAAAAGTTACTGTTCAAATTAATATACCGTAACAAACTCATTAAAAATACTATCGAAACGACAACACACTAAACAAAATCTATATGTGGAAAAATGCGTTTAAATTTATCAGAAATTAACTTTGAAAATAACAAACTCATAATATCCACATATCTGTACACAGATAGAACATTTTTAAAGTTGAAGATATGTAATTACTTTATGTACTTTTTTCAGGTCGTCCTCCATCGGTGGTGGCTTGGGGTCACCAGTGTGGGATATATGTGGTGATCATGGTGGTAGAGAAGGTGCTCATCACAGGACTACTGGCGCTACAGTTCTGGTCTAGTGTTAGAGATTTGATCCTGGCTCCCATCACCAACCCCCAGGCCCGGGTCGTCATTGTTGTACTAGTCATTCCTTTCTTTGTTAATGTAAGTCCCGCCCATTATTGTTGTACTGTACTGTACTATATATTTCTCTAATGTCTTTGTTTGTTAACCCTCAAACCCCGGGTGATGCATGTTCGAGTCAATAGGGTTCTGTGCCACAATCCCGGATGGCGCGTATACACGTTTTCAGATATCACGCCATGCAATAAAAAAATTGTGCGGGCCTTAAGCCGCCCTATCGGCCTAGTGATGAACTAGGATCCATCCCCAGCCCTTCCTGCACCCCCCCCCCCCCCAGTCTCTCCCTACTTCCCTCCACCATCTCCCCCCCTCCCCCCCTTACCTCTCATGTGATTGCATCAGTGTGCCCGGCTCCAGGGTAAGTCTGGGACTGAGTGACAGTGAGTGAATATGTCTGGCCTTGGTCTGAGGCCACCCTTGACCATGTAATCGACATACATACACGTACACACAGACGAGTATTGATACATTTTTCCTCACGCACATATATATTTTATTCTGGTCATCATTAGACAATTTTATGTGAGTATCTCTCTGAATCAAAAGAGTGAAAACTATCAATTCTCTAGCTTCCACAAGTTCTTCCTAAACTGATTAAAATCGTCTAATAGTAGCCTGAAGAAACTTTCAAAATGTGTCAGGTTCCTCAAGGAGTTAAAGGTTGTTGTTCCCCAGGCTGCCTGGCCGAGCAGCCCCAAGGTCCCGACCAAGGTCAAGGCCATAACCGAGCGTCTCCACAATACCCTCCCTGCTTACCACTAATAAAGCCCAGGTGACCGAAGCCACTCCAAAGGCTTGAGGAGGGTGCGGAAACTCTTGAGAAACCAAAGCCCCACCCAGGGCCCTGTGCCCCTCAGCAATTATTAAGGGAAAGTTGAGGGGCAAAGGGAAAATGTGATGCTTTGGCTCCCAATTTACGAACTTCTAGGTTGGCAGTAAGGAGGTCAATCCACGGAAGAGTCGCCGTCACTTGAGATCTAGAAAATATATAAGTACAGTAAAAGGAACAGTCAGAGTAAGCTATGGGTATGGCAGAGATTGCTCAGCTCTCACTCTGATAGACCAGCCCATCACCACATGACTAGAACCCAATCCTCTCAGCATCAGCTAGGAAAGGCTCTAGAAAGCCGCCTTTGGTGGTGGTGGGGGGGTAGTAGCTCCCTCGTTTCAACTCCTTTCGGGATTGGGCACCCGCCCTCAAAGGTTAAAGGTAATATAGCCAAGGAGTTATCATCCAATCTATTCAATACAATAGTGTTCTGTATAAAGTGACAGAAGCACCAATACTGTACCCCTGTTAACTGTCAACATTAGGATGCTTAGCCATACTAACCATTGCCCCCGATTTACTAACCAACGAGATGAAATACTTTTGACACTATCCCTTTGAGAAGTGCGGTATTGGTGGAACCTCCCCACACATTCCTCTATCATCATCATAATTCACATATTCATTAACAAAATGGTATAGAACTTTTATGGTGCATAATTCATAATAAATGATGGATAACTTTTGAAAGTGATCAAAGTTGAGTTACCATAGACTTTAATAGTAATCTTAATGTTAAATTAATCCTGCCCCATAGCTACCTCTAAATAGTGGGAGGTAGAGAGAGGGCAGGAGGTATTCAATACCTTTGGTTTTTATTTCTCTCGGTAAAGCCAGTGTCACACAAGCGCTTTTCCCGACAATTTTCGATGAGCAACGGTTTTTCCTTTCAATATTTTGAGTCTCTTTCACATTGTTGTTGATGATGCCTTTATTTTGGTGACCGGTCAACTCAACCAGTAGCTCTCAACCAGTACCAAATCAACCAATACGGTTAGGTTAGGTTAGTACTATATTTTGGCACTGGTTTGGTTGATCTGGGTTAATATGGCACTGGTTGAAATGGTCTACTGGTTGAGATGACCTGGAACCGTTTTATTTTGTACTAGCCCATTATTAGACTGAAGGTAGATTGTGCTGGGTGGCTGATTTCTGATAAAACTTAGATGTTGGAGATGCCAGACTACAATTGCGTGTAACAATTGACGGAAAAAGAGCTCATGTGACACCGCCTTAAGGGGGGTCACCTGCTTTTTCTATCTTCCTCGCCTTTTACTCTCTTTCTCTGGCTTGTATCCATTCGGCCCATTCATCTAACTGTTTTAAGACGTTTATCCCCATCCAGGTGTCAATTTCTTCCTGGCGAGCGATAGCGAGCCAACATTGTATGGAGAAATCCGGCTTTGCCGGAGAAGTTTTTCTATGGAAAAATGTACAAATTTAGCTTGCTGCCAAAGCAAAAATGCTGGCTCGCTACCGCTCGCCAGGAAAATATTGATACCTGGATGGGGGTAAACGTCTTAAAAACAGTAGGCTGAATGGGGCCGATTGGATACCAGCCAAAGAGAGAGGGAGAGAAAGAGAAGAAAAGTGAGGTGGGCTCCCTCAAAGACAAGAAGAAATATTGTATTTTGACTGCCAAATACAGTAATTGAATGTGACTCTTCCCTCCAGGCCATAATTTTCTGGGTGACGGACAACTTCCTGATGTTGAAGGTGCGAAAGAGTCGAGAGGACGAAGCGGAAGATGAAGCGGAAGGAGGGCTGGACTCCTCCTCTTCTAGCTCTACCAGAAATTACTCCAAGGTCGGCTCCATTTCATATTTGATTGCTCAAGGTCATTTATCTATCTATCTATTTATCTATTTAGAATCCCCACATTTTCTATTTTTATTTTATTTTATTTGTTTATTTATTTTGGGGAGGGAGGGAGGGGGGGGGCCTCAAGACAGATCAAGAACAAGGTCATACTTATTCATATTGTATTGGCTACCAGTAGACAATATTCTTAAGCTTATAATGTATATATGTCTGTATGTATGAAAATCATTAGATAAAATTCTTTGAGCTAGGAAGGATATAATTATGAGAGTTCAATGGTTGTTGTTGTTGTTCCCTAAGCTGCCTGGCCGAACAGCCCCGAGTCCCACGATCGGGCTTTCCCACAGAGCTCTCATTGAGTGTAGATTGTGTTGTTGGTTCAATGGTTGTTGTTGTTCAATGGTTAGTGGAGATCCCTTTTTCCTCTCTGATTTCTTGGAATTCTTTCTAAACTGCATAAAATCATATGATATTGGCCAAAATAAACTTCCCCTTCAGCACCACCACACCTTCGGCACCACCACACCTTCGGCACCACCACACCTTCGGCACTACGACACCTTCGGCACCACGACACCTTCGGCACCACGACACCTTCAGCACCACGACACCTTCAGCACCACGACACCTTCAGCACCACGACACCTTCAGCACCACGACACCTTCAGCACCACGACACCTTCAGCACCACGACACCTTCGGCACCACGACACCTTCAGCACCACGACACCTTCAGCACCACCACACCTTCAGCACCACGACACCTTCAGCACCACGACACCTTCAGCACCACGACACCTTCAGCACCACGACACCTTCAGCACCACGACACCTTCAGCACCACGACACTTTCAGCACCACGACACCTTTTACCTTTGATTCTGGCTAAAATTGGATGATTTTATGCAGTTTAACGCCCGAAGAGCGGGGCCGTTTGTAACTTCTACTACCTGCCTGGCGGGCATATTTACCCTAAACGAGCTTCATTCCATGCTCTTTTTTTATGCATAAAGAAGAGCCAGAGCGTAATACAATTATGTATCCCTGAAAGGGCGTTAATTGAGCTTTCCAATGACACCTGAATCATCCTTGTACGACAACGGGTTCGCTTGCAACGATGTTGCAACGCGAGTACAAAAACCCTAAAATACGGGAATTTCCTTAGATATTTTTCCCTGTCTAAGGAGGCAGTGGATGTGGATGGGTGTGGAAGAGAGCCCAGTTGCGGTACGGGTGCTGTGCCGAACGGTCAGAGCCCGTTCGCGCTCCTCCCACCGCTCGGACTCTCTCTCAGAGCCGATTATGTGCTCGACATCGCATGCGACTATAGCCGGGACCCGCTCCTTAGGCCTTGGTTCTCTACTCCGACTAAAGCCGGGACCCGATAGACAAAGGGTGAAGACGGACCTATGTTACTAAGAGGGTTTATCCAGATCGAATTTACCATATGATTGTATGTAGTTTAAGGGGAGATTTCCACCGGGAGGATTTTTTTCTGAACCTCTTTCTCCCTCATGTTTAGCCCCATTGCTTGTGAGATTTAAAGACGCTTGCCCCATTAGTTTGGCGATTTTAAGAACCCTCGCCCCATATCTGTCAATTTTAAGACCATTCGTGCCATTTAGGTGTCGATTTTTTCCTGGTGAGCGATAGCGAGCCTGTAATTTAAGGGGAACCGGCCTTCGGCCGGGAAATTTTTCTATCGAAAAATGTACAAATTTATCTTGAAAGGGGGTCAAGGGGGAGTAATTTTAAGCTTGATCGAAGTCTAGGGAATCGACTAAAAACCTCCCCTTAAAAAGGATCAATGTGCCTAAGAAGGTTTGTCAAGATCGAATTTAGCCATTTGAGTGGTATAAATAGATTACAAACCAAAGAATATTGTTTAATGGCAATCCGAATATGAAGAAAATTACGTAATGGTGGTGAAGGGGTTAACCGCTTTCTTCCCCACAGGTTCGATACAAACGGAGAGACGTACAACAAGAAGACGAATCCGACGTCCTCCTGTCCTCGTCCTCCAACGATGACGAGCTGTTAGGGAAGAATGAAAACCTCCAGGAGAGACACGTGGTTTGAATCATGGCCTGATAGCCCTCTTGAGCTGTAGTAAGTACCGGGTCTTTTGTATTGGAAGGAGAATCTCGTAATGTTGCTGTGAAACCTGTAGTTGCCAGTAGTCTTAACCCTTTTACTATTATGGGGACTTTCTTGCTATTCTGGTTATGATTAGACTTTTATTCAGTTTAATAAGGATCTGTAGCAGTAGAATAGTTCATATTATAATGTAAAACTTGCAAAATATACAAACCAAAACTGGGATGACACAAGATCAATGCAAAAGAACTCATAGGACTAGACACCCCTTTCTCATGTGGTCTGGTTAAACTAATGATTACAAAATGTACTCCTTTGATTCATAGAGGTCCTTCCTATGCTGAAAATTATCCTCTAATCATAGCCAAATAACTAATAAACTGAATGTAACCTCATGGTACTGAAGGGGTTAAGGTGATTGAATCTCCAGTATGTACGATCTGCTCGTTTTCAGCCGACGGTAAATTCAATCCCTTAAGGGGGCCCACCTCGCTTTTTTTCGCTTTCTCTTTGTCTTGTATCCATTCGGCCCCATTCAGCCTACTGTTTTAAGACGTTTACCCCCATCCAGGTGTCAGCATATAGGCTATATATATAGTTTTTTGACAGCAAGCTAAATTTGTACATTTTTCGATAGAAAAATGTCTCCGGCGAAGCCGGATTTCTCCATACAATGATGGCTCGCATTTGCTCGCCAGGAAGAAATCGACACCTGGATGGGGATAAACGTCTTAAAACAGTTGGCTGAATGGGGCCGAATGGATAAAAGCCAGAGAAAGAGGGAAATAGAGAGAAAGAGCAAAAAAGCAGGTGACCCCCCTTAACAACTCATTTCTGGATAGTTAAAATGGGAATATATGACACTTCTAGGTCTCTATAATATATGACACTTCTAGGTCTCTATAATATATGACACTTCTAGGTCTCTATAATATATGACACTTCTAGGTCTCTATAATATATGACACTTCTAGGTCTCTATAATATATGACACTTCTAGGTCTCTATAATATATGACACTTCTAGGTCTCTATAATATATGACACTTCTAGGTCTCTATAATATATGACACTTCTAGGTCTCTATAATATATGACACTTCTAGGTCTCTATAATATATGACACTTCTAGGTCTCTATAATATATGACACTTCTAGGTCTCTATAATATATGACACTTCTAGGTCTCTATAATATATGACACTTCTAGGTCTCTATAATATATGACACTTCTAGGTCTCTATAATCTTAATGCAAGTTTCCGTAATGAACAAGATATTTTGATACAAACT
Organism: Paralithodes platypus; assembly: GCA_032716605.1. Lineage (NCBI taxonomy): Eukaryota > Metazoa > Arthropoda > Malacostraca > Decapoda > Lithodidae > Paralithodes > Paralithodes platypus. Next base: position 8,490,928 of record CM064582.1, read on the forward strand.
CATGATAATAGTTGAGTATTCAGGGTGGCAACATGGCAATTTACCGTCGGCTGGAAAGAAAACGGACTATATATAAGAGGGAAAACTATTCTGTACATTTAGATCTGCATTATCACTGTTCCTAGTTACAATGTGAGAGTATTTTATAACACAGAATAGATAGGTTCTTTTTAAGGAGGTATATTGATGCCCATTCTACTGCCATGAAATGTTTGTGGATCAATTTTTATATTAATTATAGTTCAGAAATGCAGGTGTCATCGATAGGTAATGGTTCAGAAATGCAGGTGTCATCGATAATTGACGGTTCAGGAGTCCGCTCGTAAAAATCTCATTTTGTGACTCGATGATCTGATTAAACTACGGTACTTATGAAAGAAAAGAAAGAAAGTTTAGGAATACACGATCTGTACAATTTGTGATTAAAAAAAGAAAGATAGTTGAGAAATACGCGATCTGTACAGTTACCGGACTTTTTAACCCTTTCAAGAAGATGACTACTTTATTCTTTTACTCTAACCTGAGTTCTCCCTCTGGTTTAAGGGGAGGTATTTAGTTTGTTCCCTAGACCTCCATCAACCTTAAAATTACACCCCTTCGAGTCCCTTTCAAGATAAATTTGTACATTTTTCGGTAGAAAAATTTCCCGGCCGAAGGCCGGTTCCTCTTAAATTACAGGCTCGCTATCGCTCGCCAGGATAAAATAGACACCTGAATTGCACGAAAGGTCTTAATATGGGTTGAAAGTTCTCAAAATCGCTAAACTAATGGGGCAAACGTTTTATAATATCAAAAGCAATGGGGCTAAACATGAGGGAGAAAGGGGTCAAGAAAAAAATCCCTCAAGTGGAGACCTCCCCTTAATGGTTACTGTAGCATGTTCGGCTCATCTCTGAAAATGCCCCGGGTTCGATTATCGGGTGCACTCTTCTCACACCTAGTAGTAAACAGGAACATGGAGTAAGTGGACATTTGTAACCTTCCACCTGGTGAGGTATTCTCTGTTAGCCGGGGTACAGATACTCAAAGGTGCAATTACTTACAGCAAGGTGAGAGGCACATCCAACTAGTAAATTTACAGCTCATTCCTTGCCCACGATTCATAGCTCCCTTATGCACCTTAAAAGTAGATGATCATAAGTTATAATACCTAGCTTCCTGGCCTGGCTTCCCTAATATTAAAACAAACAAAAATCTATTGTTACCTAGAGTTAAAAAATATAAAGTTGTCATCACCTTGAAGGGTTAAGCAATGAAAATGAAGTGAAACTATTACACCAAGTGAAGAAACAGATTTGGGTTGTTGTTGTAGTACTGTAGCCCCAAGATGCCCTTTATAGGAATCCTGCACCATCCAGGAAGCCCCAAGGCCCGCACCTCCCTAGGCTGAGGTAAGGTATAGTGAGAGGGCAGCGGGGGAGCAGGGTTATTTCCTTCATCCACAGTTCTCCCAGCAGCGCCACTGGTGCAGGTGAATCTCATCGATAAGGGTAGACTAGTTGATGCGTATGAGGTTGTCCAATTACTATGTGGAATCAATAAAAATATCCACTGGCAATATTAATAAATTTAGTATCAATGTATGACAAGGTACACTTGGTCAAAAAAGTATCTGCACCCCTACGCTGATCATCTGGAGTGTACAGCTCGGTAGGGTTGGCATTTCTGCCTGCAACTATATCCATGCGTCAGAGACTATCATCTCCGACACATGGATATAGTTGCAGGCAGAGATGCCAACCCTACCGAGCTGTACACACCAGATGATCAGCGTAGGGGTGCAGATACTTCTCTGACCAAGTGTACATATTGACACTAAATTGATTAATCTAACCGATCAATTTTGTTGGTATTGTTTGATCAATATCTCGTACTAATTCGAGTAATGAATGCGAAGTGGCTAGTCTGCCCTACTTTCACAATATGCAGTCACAGAGTTGGAAAAAGTCGAAGCCATCTAGTGTTTAGAAATGTTACCGGGAGACACAGAAGAAAAATATATCCTAGTCATTAGGCTATTAGCATTTTCTTGTGATACATTAGGTTCCTGGATGACTCAAACCAGTAGATCATTGTAACTTTAGTCTGTGTATTTTCAGCTGAGGTTGAATTGACATGTCCTCATCTTGATTACTCAGCTATTATTACAGAGACTTTGTATCAAAATATGTTGTTATTGATACATTTTTTATATTTATATGATGCAGAAACAGAGTACAGTAGTTCATATATTTCCATTAAGGGGAGGTATTTAGTTTGTTCCCTAGACCTCCATCAACCTTAAAATTACACCCCCTTGAGTCCCTTTCAAGATAAATTTGTACATTTTTCGGTAGAAAAATGTCTAGGCCGAAGGCCGGTTCCTCTTAAATTACAGGCTCGCTATCGCTCGCCAGGATAAAATCGACACCTAAATTGCACGAAAGGTCTTAAAATTGACGGAAATGGGGCGAAAGTTCTTAAAATCGCCAAACTAATGGGGCGACTGTCTTAAAATCTCAAAAGCAATGGGGAGAATGGGGTCCAGAAAAAAAATCCCTCAAGTGGATATCTCCCCTTAAAGTTCTAACCCAATTTATTCTCCCTAACTGTAACTGTAGTCTATTTTTAAAGTTGAGTCTGTTAGCGGCTAATTTCTCGATATTTGAGAGACAAATATGAAACTGGTACTGTACGTCTCTGAATTAGATGCTGTCTAGCTTTGTTGTCTAATTTTCATTTTAGTAAGCGTTGTTTCCACATAGCGATTTTGATAATTTAATTTGACTTTATATTGTCCTTGTCCCAATTTTGGTTTGTTTGGTTTGCAAGTTTTACATTTTAATTTCATAATTAGCAACATACTTTGCTACAAAATGATCATAATTATAATGTAAAACTTGCAAAATAAACAAACCAAAACTGGGACGACGCAAGATAAACGCAAAAGAACTTATCAAAATCGCTGTGTGGAAACAGTAATATACAATATATGAAACAAGAATAATAATATCCGAGTTATGAAGATGGGTACATGGCAATTTACCGTCAGCTGAAAATATACAGTGGTAATACAGCCGTCCTTCATTGGCCTTGGTGAAGAGCTGTTACCTCCAAGTCTGTTTGCTACCAGTGCTTCAGATCAGATAAGCCTTTGCAACGGCACCTCGTATTTACATTCTACTTTTCCTAAAGCATGTAGAGAGGGGTGTTGGAGAGAGAGGAAGCTGTTGGAGTGGCTTTGTTATGTGTGTTTTACCAGACTATTCGAGGGAGCAGCTCTTCCCCCTAACCTAACCTAACAAAATTTATTAGATCTACTGGTTGAAACGGTCTATTGGTTGATTTTTGCGGTCACCAGTACATTTTAGTACGGTGTACATGATGACGTGTGATATCATTCTTGACGGAGGTGATAGTCCGTTGCCTACCATTGTTTTATTTATATATATTTTGCGATGCTATAACTATTTTTATAATACGTAGATATTGTTTTCAATAGATTGGGTGAAATTAAGTAGTCTACACCAGAATTCAAAAGTTTGTCAGCAAATTTGATGAGAAATATTGTATATTCTAGAAGAAAAAAAATCTTTGTTAGCCCAAGGGGTGATTTTAATGGACAAAATTGAACACTTAACCCGTGGAGCCCCGGCTAGTTTTGTAATGTTTGCGCACCAGAACCCGGCCGGTTTTCAAAAAATTGTTTTATTCCAGAAACAATAGCGAATGGGTTAGGAATGAAGGAAAACCACGAAAAACTGCTCAAAAAGCTTAAAAAATGGTCCTACAGAGCCCCCGAAAATGGGTTTTACAAGAGTAAAAAATTGAAGGCAATTATCCCCAAAAAACAGGTTATTGAGCGCTCGCGCGCACGCACGTGGACTTTGAGAGTTTTCAACCATCGGCACGGTTGCGTGGGATACGTACACAGTTCCCATACAAATCTGAGCCCTCTTGAGTGGCTACACCTGAGGTTACGGTCGGCGCAATTAGGGTGACGCATCAGGCGCGTCTCTGGGGCTGTGCGTTACATACATCGCCGACGCGTCAGACGCGTCGCTGGGGCTGTACGGGTTAAGCAGGTAATTTATTATTATATCTACAATTTTCTTCAATTTAGGAATGATTTATAAGAGTTTGAGGGTTAATTGAAATAGTGTTAATCTTTTCATTCCTAGCAGTTGTTTTTAAGCTGAAAATTATTATTTTACATTAATATAAATAAAGTAAAGTTTTTATGGTAGTTATAAACAAGTGAAGACCAGCAATATATAGTCTTTTAATTGTGAATTTACTCCACTCAGCTCCCTCCAATCGAAATATGGAGGGAGCTGCGGAGAGTAGATCTAGAAAGATGTGGGATCAGGGTCTCCTATCTTATTTATTAAACAACAGCCCAGAACAAGGCTGCTAGGAATGCCATCCTTAACACAGGAGACTGAAACCGTACTTTGTGTAGATAATTCAGTTTCTAAAGTGTATTTATGTAATTTACATACTGTAGTTTCTCCTATAAGTTGTTGGCAAAATTTTAATTCTGGTTGTACAGTTGCCCACAAAAGCTTTGTTCCTTTCCGGTAACTTATGCAAAGAAATATAATGCACATGATTGAATTACAAGTGTGATTTCTTATGCAGTGGTTAACTCATCTGATTAGTCGATGGATAATCTTTATTTTATTAATTTCACCACAACACCAAACACCCCCAATGAAATTAATTAAAGTATATGTGATCCGCCGGGATTCGAACCCGGGTTATCACACACAGATTTTTGCCACCTTAACCATTACACCACCAGGACGGTTAAAGGTTTATGCACACGCCTACGACTTATTATCCATTCTCGAATACTGGATATTAATCTAATCATGTTCATATTCCCAACCGCGCTATGGTAGTGAGTTTAAGTGAGTTTACGCGCTGTTTAAGTGAGAGGAAAGAATATTCACGGGGCACAGATCATATAGACCGGCCTCGCGACGACATATCCCTGAACCTACTGATAATCTTATATTTTATTAATTTCACCAATTAATTAATTAAAGATACCACGCTCACAATTAATTCATGCTGTTTGACTTTCATACATAAGATCACAACAAGGAAGAGAACACTAGTGGGCAACTATACCTTGGATGCTTTATGGTATGGCAACTATACCTTGGATGCTTTATGGTATGGCAACTATACCTTGGATGCTTTATGGTATGGCAACTATACCTTGGATGCTTTATGGTATGGCAACTTATTTTATATATATATAAATTAGTGTACTGGTTATTAGGCTGTCTTGAAATGATTTAGTAGCATTTATGAACTCAGGTTAAATTTGTATAAATTGATGCTGTCGTAAATATTGATCTGTTCCTAGCGGGAGAATGAAAGACGTAACCCCGTATTGTTAAAACTTCTAACATGTGTCCACTTCTTAGCTGTTAACCTGTGAAGTGCGATGACACTTTTTTATATTATTTTAACCCTTTGAGTACCAGCGACGTGTGTGAAGTTTTATTCTAACTAAATTTTGATGATATTATGCAGCTTAGGAATGATCTGTGGTAGTTAAAGGGGTTGGTTGAGATAGTTTGAAGCCTTATTATTGCTAGAGGTCCTTCCTAAGCTGCATACAATGGTCTAATAGTTGCCAGAATATGATGAAAAGGACATCTCCGGTACTGAATGGGTTAAGGAGCCATTACCTGTAGATGCTTATATTCAGTATGGCAAAGACCTGTGAGAGATAGAGGGTTCATTATCAAAGACCTGTGAGAGATAGAGGGTTCATTATCAAAGACCTGTGAGAGATAGAGGGTTCATTATCAAAGACCTGTGAGAGATAGAGGGTTCATTATCAAGTCTCTACCCCTTTGATTGATTCCTACTGGTTCTACCTAATCTGAATAATATTGTCTATTGATAGCCTGAATTAAGGGGAGGTTTTTAGTTTGGTCCCTAGATATCCTTCAAGCTTAAGATTACACCCCCTTGAGCCCCTTTCAAGATAAATTTGTACATTTTTCGGTAGAAAAATGTCCCGGCTGAAAGCCGGTTCCTCTTAAATTACAGGCTCGCTATCGCTCGCCAGGATAAAATCGACACCTAAATGGCACGAAAGGTCTTAAAATTGACAGAATGGGGCGGAAATTCTTAAAAATCGCCAAACTAATGGGGCAAACGTCTTAAAATCTCAAAAGCAATGGGGCTAAACATGAGGGAGAAAGGGGTCAAGAAAAAAGTCCCTGAAGTGGAGATCTCCCCTTAAGTATAAAAATATCATCATACTAAAGGGGTTAATCTTGTTAGTTTATGCAGTAGGTGAGAAAAACTTAATTATATAATTTATTTACAATTATTGCGATATGACGTGGCATTCATATTTAGTGTTTTTATGAAGCTATTTATTACTTTTAAATGTGACCAAGAGTAGAAAGGCATTTTTTATTTGTATTTTGTTCTATACTGCACATAAAGACTGAACAGTAGCATAGGTAGCGCGGTGGCAAACTAGGGCAATACATACGGTTTTCCTCAAAGTGACGTCTTGGCACCAATTATGTTTTGATAAATAATTTGGTATCAGTAATATTTACACATAATTTCTTCTCTTTGAGTGAGATTTACAAACAGGTTCCTACACTTACCTACCTTATTTAACATCTGACAGACATTAATATAGCACAGAGCGAGCCAAACGTAATGACAGCCGAGACATGACTTAACCCCTCCAATCCCAGCGCCGTATAATATATACTGTACGTCAGTAGATGAGTAACTCCCCAGTCCCAGCGACGTATATATCCGTCAGTAATGTACTTTCCTTGTAACTGCCTGTACAACCCTGTACCAGTTACCACGACCTTTTGAGCACTGCTCCCGTGTTGGCAACACTTCTCAGCTTATATGAGACCCACTGAAAGGTGACAGAGCCAGTCTTGCCTCATCTTTGGAGGTGGATAGGTGGTCTCTCCTGCCATTTTTGCCACAGTGCTTGGGACTGCTGGGGACTTTTATTACTGTATCCTACGGTACAGTACGGGTTAATAGTGCCACCGTACAGAAGAGTTCAAAGTTGGTCCATGAAGAAAGTAGAATAGAGTAGGTGAAGTGACACTATGATGCTAACTCCTTCTTTACCGGGGGCGTCTTTGGTTTTCATTCTAGCTTGATTTTGAAGATTTTTTGCAGCTTCGGAAGGATCTGTGGTAGTCAAAAGGGTTAATTAAGATAGTTCGAAGCCTATTACTTGCTGGACGCCCTTCTTAAACTGAATCAAATTGTCTAAATATTGCTAGAATACAATATGAAAGATGCTGCCAGTACAGAAGGGGTTAATGGATAGTGAAGAGTAGTACTCTTGTGATATCCCAGCTGTGTCATTTACTGGGAAGATTTTTTTTTTTGTAGGAGTCTATAGGTATGTCGGTCTCTCCTATCACCGAACAGCCTCCAAACATACCTATCCTAGCGCAGTAACTACAAGCCTTCAACCATTCCTATCCTGGATAAATAACAACCTAAAAGTGTTCCTATCGTGGAAAAGTACTGAGACTTCTTTTTTACAAGCTTCTTATCATGACTTATGTTACTAGCAATCTTTTCTACTAAGTCTCAAAATGTTTATTCTATGTTAGTGAAAGAGATTCTTAAGATAATATTTACCCCTTTGGTTGATAGAGCTACTGTATGTATAATAATTTGTTAACCATAATTAAATGATAAAAGATGCCATGTTATTGGCCACCCTGGCCAATGGACTATTAGGGAGTTTACCGTTTCTTTGAAAGATCACCAAAGTTGCAATTCTGGAGGTAGAACCGACTTTTGATGATGCCTGTACCAAGCTGTAACTTTAAAGGGAATAACATTACAAGTAAAGGTCATTGCTACTGATAACTGTACGATCTAACAAACATTTATGTCACTCTTGATTGACAGTTAATATTTCTCGGTTGTTTTAAAAGGACTGAAGTTTACATGACTCTTCTATGGATTGACCTCCCTACTGCCAACCTAGAGGTTGGTAGATTGGGAGCCAAAGCATCACATTTTTTCCCTTCATAATTGCTGAGGGGCACAGGGCCTTGGGTGGAGCTTTGGATTCCTGGGTGTTTCCGCGCCCTCCTCAGCTCCCCGCCTTGGAGTGGCTTCGGTCACCTGGGCTTTATTAGTGGTAAGCAGGGAGGGTATTGTGGGGATGCTCGGTTATGGCTTTGGCCTTGCTCGGGACCTTGGGGCTGCTCGGCCAGACAGCCTGGGGAACAGCAACAACAACATGACTCGATGTAAACCTTAATCACTGCCTCTTTCGGTAGATGCGACCTCACCTAAGTTATGGGTTTTTATATATTTGTTTATGAATTTTTAAGTAACTAATCCTTAAGGCCTACCTTGTGAGAGTTTCTGGACTCAGTGGTCTGGTCAAACTATGTTATTACTACTACTACTACTGCTGCTATTATTTTAACCCACGAAATCCGGGAGGCCTCATATGAAGCTTAGATACGCGGCTAAAAAGCGCCACTAAAATCATCATAACACAGCAACCACTTGTCGTAGCGATGTCATCTCAATGGCAGTCTACAGAAATAAAAAAGATCTACAATTTGCAATTGAGTTGACTGCTCTAGGTGGTCTCAAATAGTAGCTACTGAATTATGAAGCTTGCCTTTACCCAAATGGCCCCGGACACACCGATCGGGATCATATGAGGCCCCCTGGATTTCGTGGGTTAAAGTAAAACTGAATTTTTAAGTTCATATACAAACCTCTAGTTACATGGTTATCACTTCATGAATATTATCAAATAATCATAATCAGTATTGTCCAGTACCAGTACTATATTCTCAACATTATTGGCTGTCGCTCCCCATCATTGTCAGTGGTAGTTTGGCCATATTCTCAACCAGCCAGTATGATATGCTAGTACATTAGGTATAATTGTAATCAAGTGCAGGAATATTTTTACAGTATTCTCATTGGAATGTTAACAAATAGCTTATCATATGGTAAAACTATATTAACGCCTTTGTTGTGGCCCCCGTCGCAAGGCGGACACCAAAATACGCTTATTATGTATCCTGGGAGCGAGGCAAGTGGTTCAGGCAGTGCGGGACCTCTTTATCCGTCGCCCATCAAGTCTGGGCCAGCACTGATGTAACTCAGAGATGTCTAGCATAGACTTCCTCCCTTGATTCCTAGACGTCCTTCCAAAACTGAATAAAATCGTCTAATGATAGCCAAAGTAAATGGATAAGGCATCCTTGAACACCGAAAGAGTCAATGCAAGTCTTCCATGGACATAATACTGTAGCTTACTCAACTTGCCATAAAGGCCGGGTCACGACAACAATTTTTTTTCCGTCAACTTGATCCTGGCAACATTTCAGCGGTGTTTCTGTATTGTTGGCAGCTAAACACCAGGTTGATTAATTTAGGTAGCTGAAATTTTGTAAAACTTTAATTCAGAATCTTCCAAACGAAAAATGCTCAGGAGTACGATAGAATGAAATCCTGTAAAACTTGAATTCAGAAGCTTCATAACAAAAGATACCCAGAAATATCTTGGAATGAAATGTTATAAAACTTGAATTCAGAAGCTTCCAAACGAAAGATTTACAAAAACATGACAGAAAAAATCCGGTTACACTCCCGTCCAATTTAACTATGACATTGGATACAAAGTATCCAGTAATACTGGTACAATGTAAAAACAAGCTGTCCATCCTTAAAAGTAATTAATATCCAAGAATTGTATTTCTAAATGGATCTTACTTTACTGGACTCCAAAGCCAATTTTCCAGTTAGTTTTTTAACAGGTGGTAGAGTATTTTTATTTATATATCAACTTACATTTATGCATTTTGCGTATACAGTATATATTTTGGGATGGATGTAGTGTCGGGCGTACGGTCGTCATGTTTACATAGGTCGATCGCCACGGTTAAGTTCGCGTCTATTGTGACGGCAATTTTTTTGGTTATTTGCCCCCTGCTGGCAATATATATGATGATGACGACAATATGTCATGGGGGAGGGGCTTAACATATTATTGTATCCAACGGCAGTCATAGTGTAAACAAGGCGGGCCGGTACGCCCGAACTCTACATGCTACCCTATATATTTTTAGGGGGGGGGGGGAAAGAGGTATTTTACTCTTAGTTAGTATTCCAGATTCTGTAATCACATTAATTGGTACCATCCAAGGAAGGCACATTTTCAGCATTATATCCAATTTACAGCTACTGTATTAAGTGGTAGGGTAATTCATTGACCAAGGCTATCATATCAAAATATCATCTCCACACCAGTAAAAAAAAAAGTGTGTTGAATATAATTGTAGATAAAACAGGCGGTAGCACAGTTGATAGAGCACTCGCCTTCAAACCGTGAGGTCGAGGGTTCGAGTCTCGGGCCAGCCAGTGTATTACTGGTGGAAGGTGCGGTCAAGTAATCTGTGGCAACTGTTCACTGAAGTCACTGATCATCAGGGCACCCACCCTAGCCCAGTTATTGGGCTGGGAGTCCATGGTGGTAAAAGCTGCATCATCAATAAAATCCCTCTGATACCGGTATTGACCTAAGCCCATGAACTCTACTTTCATCACTGAAACCACACATTTTACTGTAAAGGTATGTCAGCTAACATGATATGCTCAACCTCTTACTAATAAACTGAGAGTGACTTAACCCTCTGTTCACCTTGGGACCTCATCCTTATAGGCCAACAGATGTCATAAAGTTATACTGTCTAGACTTTGGATAGGTCATTCTTATTTAATCCATGGTTATTTGGTGTCCAACCCCTCACAACTCGGTTACAGAATGTGTTGCCTTTCACTCCCGCCTCATTATCCACCACATTTTCGTTGATTGTCCTGTTTACTCCCAACACTGTACGGCTAGCTTTGGTGCATCCATTACGGCGAGTGGGATGCACCCGCCTTTCAACACAATCCCACTCCTATTCTGTCCAGCTCTCCAACCCTAGCATTAAAAACAATTCTCAGTCTTTCTTCTACTCAACAAGTGAACTCGGGAACTCTCCCTCAATCAATCTTTCCTTCATCCTATGGACTTAGACTACTTTAAACTTTAGTATGTCCAGGCATTTTAACCCCAACATCCCTTGAATTTGCCTCTCTGTAACTTTTAGCTTTGGGGGAGACACTCATTACATGTAGCCTGCCTTTTTGTCTCCTTCATACATATAGAACTTATATAAATAAATAAATAGTTTGTTGAGATTTTGTCGGCTTCCCTGATCTTTGCCGTGTCCTCCATACTGTACTGTACTCGGTTCTTACAAAGATACTCTCTGCTTGCCAAACTATGAATTAAGGGGAGATTTCCACTTGTGGGATATTTGTCTGGACCCCTTTCTCCCTCATATTTAGCCCCATTGCTTTTGATATTTTAAGACGTTCGCCCCATAATTAAGAACTTTTGCCTAATTTCTGTCAATTTTAAGACCTTTCATGCAATTTAGGTGTCGATTGTTTCCTGGCAAGCGATAGCGAGCCTGTAATTTAAGAGGAACCGGCCTTTGGCCGGGAAATTTTTCTACCGAAAAATGTACACATTTATCTTGAAAGGGGGCCTAGAGGGTGTAATTTTAAGCTTGATGGAGGTCTAGGGAAATAACTAAAAACCTCCCCTTAATCCTTCGGGCCAGCCATATTAGAGTTTTGTCTTAAAGTTAGTGCTCTGGTTAAACTAGTTTTATAATAATAATAATAATAATATAAATATACAACCGTGGACTCTACTACTGTACTAGCATTTCTTAGTTCCTACTCAACCATGGCATTGTGGAAAGCTATAGTCTATTCGCTGTAAGTAGGCGAGATATCATGACCTCTATCCTCTGTAACTCAAAAAGGGCTGGAGCAAATGGGCTATCAATTTCCACATCTATTCCTTGGCTGACTCATCCCAAATGGTAGACATATTAGCTCGATTACTCGTAGTTTTTTTAGTTACAGAGGTTAGAGGTCATGATTTCTCGCCCACATACAGCGAATACACTATAGTACAGTACTGTACTTGGCCTAGAGAATAATGTGTTCCTGTATTGTATTATTGAATTAGTCTATATACTATATATTTTAAAGTACCTGTACATACCGGTACTGTATGTACTGTATGTGTATAATACCAGTACTGTATGTACTGTATGTGTATAATTAAGTATTGTACAATAACGGTGAAGTGTGTGACAATTAAGTGTTTTATAACTTAGGCGCCCACCCAGACGAGTGAAGGAAAGTTGTAAATAAACTAGGATAGTAGACACTTTGCTACTACCAAATAAACTAGGATAGTAGACACTTTGCTACTACCAAATAAACTAGGATAGTAGACACTTTGCTACTACCAAATATCTTGTAAAAATGTGTTCGTCTATAGTATTTATTTAGTTGATGCTATTGAACAAGTAATTTTACACAAGGTGTTGGATCTGATGATGGAAACTCATCATTCCTTCACATTCTAAGGAAGTGCCTATGATAATAGTATTTAGTGTCAAAGTTTTGTATGTAACTTGTAATATATTATACAACTGGGTAATTATATTATTGTATGTTTGCATTAGGTAAAGGTTTTAGCTTGGGAGTTAATAATAATAATATCATGTATTCATTTTGCATTCCATTCATTGTTTTGGTATATACTGAAGTTGGGTGACCTGTGTTTTTTTCTCTCCTTTTCTCTCTTTCTCTGGCTTGTATCCATTCGGTCCCATTCAGCCTACTGTTTTAAGATGTTTATCCCCATCCAGGTGTCGATTTCTTCCTGGCGAGCCATAGCGAGCCAGCATTGTATGCAGAAATCCGGCTTCGCCAGAGACATTTTTCTATTGAAAAATGTAGAAATTTAACATGCTGTCATAAACATTGTTTTAAAGATGCTGGCTCGTGGGAAAAAAATCGACACCTGGATGGGGATAAACATCTTAAAACAGTAGGGTCAATGGGGCCGAATGGATCCAACCCAGAGAGAGGGAGAGAGAGAAAAAAACGAGGTGGGCTCCCTTCACATTACTATGAAAAGGTGACTATCCTATAGAAACCTGTTATTGTTATATTTATGATTATTTAACCCCTTCTGTACCGGTGATGTACTTTTCACTACATTCTGGCAACTATTAAAAGATTCTGTTTAAAGTAGGAAGGATGTCTACCCATTAAAAGGATACAGACTATCTCAATTAATCCTTTTAGCTACCACATATCTTTCCTAAGCTTCATAAAATTGTCTAATTGTAGCCGAAATCAAATAGTAAAGGCGTAGCCGGTACTGAAGGGGTTAATAAATATGTATGACTGCAGTATAACCATAAATAGTCATTAAGGGGGGGGGGGGGCCCCACCTGCTTTTTTTATCTTTTTCTCTTTCCCTGGCTTGTATCCATTCGGCTCCATTCAGCTAACTGTTTTAAGACATTTATCCCCATCCAGGTGTCGATTTCTTCCTGGCGAGCGATGGCGAGCCATCATTGTATGAAGAAATCCGGCTTCGCCGGAGAATTTTTTTCTATTGAAAAATGTACAGATCTAGCTTCCTGTAAACAAAATATATATACAGTAAAACCCCGCCCATCCGGAATCCCAAAACTTTCGGACAGGTATTCGTGTTCGGACACGTGTCTCAGCCATTCGGACATGTCCGAATGGCAAGTCCGAATGGCAGGAGAGTTTATTAGGATTTATTCGGACAACACAACCTTTATATTCGGACATATGTCCCAGCCATTCGGACAAGGCCGGATGGCAGAGAAAAAAAAAAACACGGAGTTCGGACCGAACAGCATTGTGGGTAAGAGTCTATTCGCGCCAAAAGTATTGTTTACGTCTAGTCAGGTGGTCCGCCCCAAGCGTCGTGCGTCATCTGGATATTATCCCCGTGTTTGTGCTATTATTTCTACTGGCCTCCCGCCCCACCAAGATGGATAGTGATGTTGTGATGACTTGCAAGGAAGAGAAGAGTGGAGAGAAGGCTGGTGAGGCGACTGTTAAAAGTTGATTTGGCTAAGTTATGCCTTAATATATTACAGTGTTGCAAAAATAAGAAGGTAAAAGTTGATTTACTGTGGTAAGAAAATAAAAAGTTCAGTTCTTTTTTTTTTAGTGGCAAAAAGTGTTCAGTGTTCTAATGTGTTCAGTACATGAAAAATGTGCAAGTTACAATCATTGTTTTTGTATGGCACCTCCACTCCACCCTACACTCTACTCCACCTTCACTGTCCACTCCACTTACAGTACAGGTCAGTAAGGGATAGGTTCTTATATACTGTACTGTACTGTACTGTACAATACATTACTGTACTGTACTGTACTGCACTATACTGTACAATACATTACTGTACTGTACTGTACTGTACTGGTACTGTACTGTACTGTACAATAAATTACACTAATTTCTTTTTACAGATCCAGTTTATTTAGATTAGGAAGGTACTGGACAGTACAAAGTTAGCAATCCGAACCTCATTATCTCTGACATCCGGAGTTGTCCGAATTAGAGAACCGGACATAATTATCTCTAACATCTGGAATTATCCGGTTCGTATGGGTTTGTGTGGGACCTATCCAGACCCCGCCAGATCCGGAATTTTGGCACTTCCGGACAGGGTTTCCCCCCAATTAGTCCGGTTGGTCGGGGTTTTACTGTATATGCTGACTCGCTACAGCTCGCCAGGAAAATATTGACACCTGGATGGGGGTAAACGTCTTAAAACAGTAGGCTGAATGGGGCCGAATAGATACAAGGCAAAGAGAGAGGTAAAGAAAGAGAAAAAAAAGGTGAGGTGGGCTCCCTTAAACATACACGTCATTCATCACACACAATAAGCTGGCTATCTCCCCTATATAGCCGCTTTTATTTCAACTAACGGTAAACTGAATCCCCAACTACTGATTTCTCAACACTTGATGGAAAAATATGAAACTATTACGTCTCTGCGTCATATCAAGGCCAAATTAGTAAAATTGGCACCATATTTCACTACACAATCTTCAAGAGTCTATGGGACTGAAAGGGAGGGTGTTTACAGTATAATTTATATACTGATCCTTCCAGAATGCTCACTTAATTACCCTTATCTTTTTATGTGCTGTATGTGCTTGAAGGCTTCAGACTATTTAAGGGGGGGTCACTGTCTTTTTTTTTATCTTTCACTCCTTTTATCTCTTTCCCTGGTTTGTATCCATTCGGCCCCATTCAGCCAACTGTTTTAAGACGTTTATCCCCATCCAGGTGTTGATTTCTTCCTGGCGAGCGAAAGCGAGCCAGCATTGTATGGAGAAATCCGGCTTCGCCACAGACATTTTTCTATCAAAAAATTTACAAATTTAGCTTGCTGTAAAAAAAAAAAAAAATATATGCTGGCTCGCTACCGCTCGCCAGGAAAATATTGACACCTGGATGGGGGTAAACGTCTTAACACAGTAGGCTGAATGGGGTCGAATATATACAAGCCAAAGAGAGAGGGAGAGAAAGAGAAAAAAAAGCGAGGTGGGCTCCCTTAATAATTTTGGTCCAGCAGAGAATGCCTTACTAGCATATTATACAGTCCTGTATTTTAAGTCATGTTTCCCTAATTCTAGTATCTTTATTATTATAACAGTAATTTGCTATTATAATATCATAGATTTTATTTTGCTACTGTCTTGACCAGAAATTTCTCATCAAGTTTATTTGAAATATATAGCCTTGTCTCTAAAGAACCTAATGAGAAACGCCAATGAAATAGAAATGGCTATCCTTTCCAGTCATTTAAGAATTAAAATTGAAGGGATACTTCTGTGTTTGACTGTACATTGTGTATTGTAATAAATATCCTATCAGTGCACATGAGCAGATATACCGTAGTTTTTATATAATGTATGATAACTGTATTAACCCTCTCACGTTCTCGACACAATTTTGAGCCTATTGGGGATACTTTAAAGTCTTTGTTACCATCAGGGGTATTTAGAAACCTTTAGTTTAGTTACTTCAACCTCTGCAGTTGTCTTTGAGTTAGCTGTGTTGAGCCTATTGGGGATACTTTAAAGCCTTTGTTACCATCAGGGGTATTTAGAAACCTTTAGTTTAGTTACTTCAACCTCTGCAGTTGTCTTTGAGTTAGCTGTGTTGAGCCTATTGGGGATACTTTAAAGCCTTTGTTACCATCAGGGGTATTTAGAAACCTTTAGTTTAGTTACTTCAACCTCTGCAGTTGTCTTTGAGTTAGCTGTGGGCAGAAAACTAATTTTGGAGAGGTAATTATAAGAGTGAGAGAACTTCATTTAGTATTGCTAATCTGGCAACCTCTGCGTCGTCATATGGTCGTGAGAGGGTTAGTATGGTGTACGGTACTGTATGGACATGTTTCTACCCGACATTATATAACAGTATACAGTAAACCCTCGCTATCTCGGACTAATTGGGGGGAGACCCAGTCCGAGATGTCCGAAGTCCGACTTATGTCCGACTTACGAGAGGATAATGTCCGAATTGGAAGAGGGAGTCCGAGCCACCAGAGAAAACGGAGACTTCCCTATCACTAACAACGTTGATTCAAGATAAATTACAGTACCTGTACAGTATCCACCAGACATATATTATAAATATCACTTTCCTTTTCCACCTCACTGTAGCCTTAGATCTCGGAATTTTCCGAGATATATGACACCTGTCCGACAGACCATGTGGGCCCTCGGAGTTTTCCCCTTACATCTCGGAATTTTCCGAGATATACGGCGAACTTTCCGAGAGGCCGATGCCAGTCCGAGTAGTCCGGGTTTCCGACTTCTAGAGGTCCGAGATAGCGAGGGTTTACTGTATATAAAGTATAGATAGATATATGGTAGCTATAATATAACACATGTATTATATTTATGCAAAACTATTATATTTAAGATGCTGTAATGAAAGATTCTACTGTAGTTATTAAGGGGGGATTTCCACTTGAGAGACTTTTTTTCTCTTGACCCCTTTCTCCCTCATGTCTAGCCCCATTGCTTATGAGATTTTAAGACGTTTGCCCCCATTAGTTTGGTGATTTTTAAGAATTTCCGCCCCATTCTGTCAATTTTAAGACCTTTCGTGCCATTTAGGTGTCGATTTTATCCTGGCGAGCGATAGCGAGCCTGTAATTTAAGAGTAATCGGCCTTCGGCCGGGACATTTTTCTACCGAAAAATGTAAAATTTTATCTTGAAAGGGGGTCAAGGGGGTGAAATTTTAAGATTGCCGGAGGAGTAGGAAACAAACTAGAAACCTCCCCTTAACCCCTTCGGTACCGGCGACGTCTTACTTAGACTATTTTGTGCAGTTTAATAAGGATCCGTAGTGGTAAAATGGGTTAAGGGGAGGTCTCCACTTGAGGGATTGTTTTCTGGACCCCTTTCTCCCTCATGTTTAGCCCCATTGCTTTTGATATTATAAAACGTTTGTCCCATTAGTTTAGCGATTTTAAGAACTTTCACCCCATATTAAGACCTTTCGTGCAATTCAGGTGTCTATTTTATCCTGGCGAGCGATAGCGAGCCTGTAATTTAAAAGGAATCGGCCTTTGGCCGGGACATTTTTCTACCGAAAAATGTACAAACTTATCTTAAAAGGGACTCCAGGGGGTGTAATTTTACGGTTGATGGAGGTCTAGGAAACAAACTAAATACCTCCCCTTAAGTGAGATAGTTCAATGCCTATTAATTGCTGGAGGCCCTTCTAAAAACTGAATAAAATTGTCTAATAGTAGCCAGAATGAAGTTAAAAGGACGGTGCCGGTACTGAAGGGGTTAATTGTGACAAGTCAGAAATACCGACCTTCAACCTCTAAGAACTACAGTAGATGTCCAAATTTACAGCCCATTTGCTCCATCCCTCCTGTAGGTACAAGAGGCTAAGGGTCCTAATTACTAGACTTGTTATAATGAATAGACTATTGTACAATGGTTTTAACCTTTAGGAGATTGTGCCGCCTTATGATTAATCTCGACATCCTTAATTGTAGATTGAATACCGGTACATTAACCCCCTCAGTCAATTAAAAACAAGAGATATACATTATATATATACCGTACATAATATTAGTTGTTGTTGTTCCCTAAGCTGCCTGGCCGAACAGCCCCGAGTCCCTGAGGAAGGCCATGGCCATGATCGGGCTTTCCCACAGAGCTCTCATTGAGTGTAGATTGTGTTGTTGGCGTAAGTGGTTGTGTGAAATGCAGTCTTCTATGATGTGTTTAATGGTATGGGGTGCTGTGTTACATCCCGGGCAGGCGTCGACAACGGAGTCATCCAGTCTCTTCTGATAGCTCAGGAGAGCTGGATGGTGTCCGCATCTCAGCCTGGCCAGGTGGACTCTGTCCTCGCGAGGAAGGGAGGATTCGGAAGGATGGATTTCGGGAGGTCGTGCATGCAGCTGCGTGTTGTCTGTGAGTGAGTGGATGGATCGGTGAGAGATATGAGTATGGATGTGCTTTTGGAAGTTGGTTCGGGGTGGGCAGGGAGGGAGAGAGGACAATAATTGTGTGTGATACCGTGTGCTGGGTGTTGTTTTGATATTTCTTGGTGTCTGTGGGTGTGTTGCCATGTAGTTTAGTGGGTGGTCTTGGTTCGTGGAGGCTGCTGCCAGGAATTGAGTGCCTCTCATGTCCAGATGGTCTTTGACTTTGAGGATTTTGGTTTCTTGATGTAGGTGATCTATGGGTGCAGTAGCTGTGCAGCCTGTAATGATCTTCAGGACTTTGTTTTGAATGGTCTGTAAGGTCTTATGATGTGTTTCAGCTAGGTTAGAAGCCCAGGCTGGGCTTGCGTATTCCATCACTGATCTTATGTATTGTTTATATACTGTGGTGGTAGTTTCTTTGTTGTGTCCAAATTGTGTGTGAGCAAGTGACCTGAGGGCGTTAAGTCTGGGTGTCAGTTTCTTTTTAATGTTTGTGGTGTGCTGTTTGAATGTCATATGAGTATCATATGTTACTCATAGGATTTTGGGTGTGTGTGTATGTGTTAGGGGTGTGTTGTTTATGGTGAGTTGAGGGATGTATTCGTGTTCTCCTGTCCAACTTGTGAGCAGGGTTGCGGTGGATTTGGCTGGGGCTAGATTAAGTCTGTTTGTAGTGCACCAGTCATGTAGTGTGTTGAGATAGGGTTGAAGGAGATCTGTTGCTCTTTTTGGGTCATGGTGTGTGCATGTGAGTGTTATGTCATCTGCATAGGAGGCTAAGTTTATTTATATTAGTAACAAGCTGTTATAAAGATTGTATCTAAATCCAGTAAAATGCTGAAAAAACTGTCAGTAAGCCGTTGCCTCCGGTCTGTTTGATGTGTTTGCCCCACGGTGCCTTTCCTAAATGCGCTTTATGATTCTTTTGGAAGAAAAAGAATTATTAGTTTTATGTAAATATTAAAATTGTCATCAGAATGTTGATCAAAGAATTACTGTACTAGTAGCTAGCAGTTAACTAGCTTAATATTTTAAAGTTTAAGTGTAAGTTGCTTGCCATAATTTTCACCAAAGAATTGTAAATCAAACTAACATAGAACTAAGCTAGGTCAATTACTGTACAGTTGCCGGCATTAATTTGTACGCACTCAGGTCAGTTTATCAATGGAAGAAGAAATAGTATGATTGAATTAGGAACGTGCTGTAGTTTGTTATGCCGTAGTTAATAAGTAAATCATACTAATTGTTTTACATACTCAGGCACAATACCCCATAGCTGGGGGTGGCCGACTCGAGACAGAGCCCGAAGAGAAACATTTTAAGTTCCAATTCTTAGGGTCCGG
Source organism: Paralithodes platypus (assembly GCA_032716605.1). Lineage (NCBI taxonomy): Eukaryota > Metazoa > Arthropoda > Malacostraca > Decapoda > Lithodidae > Paralithodes > Paralithodes platypus. The sequence continues at coordinate 8,510,692 of CM064582.1, forward strand.
GACCACTTTTGCGTTCCCTCGCCCCTTGCTCTATCTCGTTGAGTAGGTGAATTTTACAAGGGGTTAAGGATTTCCTAGCCTCTCGCCCCCCGAATGAAAAGTAGGAAAGTAAAAGAGACAGACAAAAACAGCTAAGGATGGGTAGAGGATGCCAAACCTCACTCTGAATAGGACCAGCCCTCACCCTACTATTTATACTTTCATACAAATAATCACATATGTTCAATAAAATCTGACTAACCTGTTTCTGATCTGTCCCCACATTTTCTCAACACATCATTGGTCTCCTAGCCTTATAAGTGGCGTTCGCTCAGAAGGCTAGTATAAAAGTTCACCCCATCATCATCATCATCACATAGTGGGTTTGAATTCATGTGGGCAACTGTACATTCACACTCCAAAGTCAAATGCCCTCATCACAGCTTCAACTTAAAAAAAAAAAAAAATCTGTGGATTAAAATGTAATACTTGCAAAACAAACAAACCAAAACCAGAAACTGTACAATAAAAATCACTGTGTGGAAGATTTAGCAAACCCCTATTATGAAATTAAAATAACACATAAAACCACCACATATGAACAAAGTACTCCTTAATGCAACCGAACAAAGCTTGAATATAAGTGCGTTGATTTATTTATTATCAATATTATGAAAGACAGCCAAAGTTGAAGTCATTGAGGTGGGACACGATTTTGTAATGTGACTTTACGGGATCAAATACTCAACCACAGAGTTTATTAGAAATTATGATCAGATTTGTTTGGTTTTGAGTAATATACATAACTGTAAGCATTCTATATGAAGTAAGTACTGTAAATAGTTTTCAAAGTAAAACCCATTATTTTAATATTTTCCCTTTCTCTCCATGAAACTATCATCTTGAATTTATTGGTATTGTATCACTCACGGAAGCTTCATGTAATTTTCTTTCGGCATTAAGTTCTCCAATTTTGTAATCACAGCATTATATAATTTACCAATGTGAATCTTGCGTACTGCATCTAAGGCCGAGTGAAATAAAGGCCAACGTAGTGAAATGCTAATTCAATAATTTGCTGATTAAACTATGTCCAAATATATGTACTTTTTAGTTATAGTTAATCTACTCTTCCAATAGTTGCATGAATGGTAATTATGGATGTGGAAATTGGTCCTTTTACCATTAATTGCACAGTCTGTATATAGATTTAGACATTTAATTTACCAAATTAAATATTGTATTGACATTTCTGAACATTGGCTCTTTTCGCACTCTAACCGAGTGCGAAAAGAGCCAATGTTCATTGTAATGTTATATTGTAAATCTTTATTTACCTATTACTCTTTTTCGTGCATGAAGCAACAACATCCTAGTGAGATTTTAAATAAAAAGTCTCCTATTATCAGAAGTATGTTAGGTTCCTTCTGCAGGGGAAACTATATGTAAACATGTGTCTTCTGGAAGGGATAAAATGTATGTACACTCATCATTCTTCCTTGTGTGTATATTCCGAGCCAGTGTAAGTTAAGCCCTAGTCACACAAACAGTTTTTGCGGCGAATTGAATCAGAGTCGAGTATCCGATATAATTTTATATTATATTGAGGTATTTATTCTTGTACTGTATTTAATATGACTTGACAAGATAATGAGCTTCAAGATTCAAAATAATAGTCAAATATTAGACTTTACCTACATATGTTTGGAAGTTACTTTGACTATGATAAATTCACCACTAAAATTGTGTGTGATGTTGGCCTTGGGTAGGCATTCCTGCACCATGATCGCGGCTCATGTGTTGCAGTGTACCGTACAGTTGCCCACTCCGGGAGTTTATCAATTGAAGACAGAAATAGTATGATGTGAGTTACAAGTGTAGTTTGTTATGCAGTAATAATTCATAATCAATTAATCCCTTCAGTAACGGTGACGTACTTTTCATTATATTCTGGCACCTATTAGACGATATTATTCAGCTTGGGAAGGATGCCTACCCATGAAAAGGCTACAGACTATCTCAATTAATCCTTTTAGCTACCATATAGTCGTCTAAATGTAGCTGAAACCAAATACAAAATACGTCGCCGGTACAGAAGGGGTTAATGTTTTCTTAAAACACATTTATTTAATAGTGGCCCCTCCATCATTGACGATGTTGCCTATTAGTATAATAGTCTCCATTCAACACCCACGTCAGCCGTTTGAATCGACCGCCCGTGGGGAAGAAAAGAGTCGTCTTCATAATTGCAACGCTACTTCTCTTATGGTGTCGTCATAGATCGGGTACCCACTACGAAAAAACTTTCGTAAAATAAGAGAAGAAAAAAGGAAAACTTTAATACTTAAATACTGTTATAAACAAGCTTCCCATACTCGGTGGATTTCTTGCGTTGTGGCTCATTGCCGCTTCTCGCCAAGCGCAACATTCTTCCTTCTCTATCCCCGCGGGCAAACGGTCAACATGTGTGCCCCGCGCTCGGCTTCATTCGACGTTCGCTCTATTCTAGTGAGTCTTTACTAATTTGTATTTATCTGAGTGTTAGTGAACAAGGTTTAACCCTCCTGGCCCGGGCTGTATCTCCAAAGGACAGTGTGGGCTACCCGGGTGATCTGGCTGAAAAACGTCTAGGCCTAGGCTACCGTATTTTTGTTTAGTTTAACTGCTAGAAATTTCCCACGCATCCCTAAACGTAGTGCGGTTTCCAATCTGTAGACTGGTGTTGAGTAGAGCTCTCTAAGTCAACTGGTTCAGTTGTGATGACGATTTCCGTGGAGCGAATTTTTCCGCGATGTTGACAATATCGGAGCTTTTCAGACACTAATTTCGTCTGACGTCACAACAATAACATTGATCAGACGTCTCCTTATTGTTTTCGGAGGTGCGGTGCGCAACGATTGGCTTTGTTTACATGCGTCGGACGCACGGCGTTCAGACCAAGCTAAATGGGCTTGAAAGCTTACTGCCTAGTAACAGGACACCCGGGCACCTGCCCTTATTTCGTGGTGTCCTTCCACACTGACACCCGGGCAGGAAGGGTTAAATTAGCTAACACGGGTTGTGTTATTGTTTGCCCGCAGGAAGTGTTAAAATTAGGGTACTATTCAGGCGCTAACGTGTTGTGTTCAGGTCCAACGCCACTGCTGGGTGTCCTCTTGTCTCTATGCGCCTTAGCTTTTTGCTTTCCTTAGTTAGGAGGCTTTATCTTCACGAGCTGTTTCTACAGTCCAGTGTTTGGGCCTAGGGGGCCTTGTCTTTTTTCATTTTAGCAGATGCGCCAGTTCAAGGATTATCACACGTGGTGTGGGATCTGCTGGCGATCGAGTCTACTTAGAGGCCCCATGCGGGGGCTTCACCTGCTTCATGCTGCTCGAGGTTTTCTTCAAGTGTATGTTTCATCCTGCGGGAAGATACTTTTCCTCGTGATAAGCCTTTAGGGACTCTGTTTTTGTTAGGGGTATATGTTTTTATCTGTATGTGATATTTTATGTTCCTCCCTTTTATTGTGCTCCCCGTGTGTTAGTGTTGCCCACTTTCCAGGAGCTCAAGGAGACGTCCTTGTTTCAGGGGTTTTGTTTTGGAGAAGTGGTTTCACTCAGGCAGGTGCCCGTTGCCGAGTGTTTTCCTATGTTTGTGTTTTGATCCGCCGGTCCTTAGTCTGCAGCCTTAGCTCTGGGACCGCCGTGCCGGCGTGTGGTCTAGTTCCTCTTGTTTTCCCCTGTTCTTGTTTTGTGTGGTAGTGTGCCACTACCCCTCCTTATGGCGGTCTTGCATAGCTGGTGGAAGGAGATGTATCTCTTTGATACAGTTTCGGCGAGCCTGTTGGCCTACCAGTTTACCCCGTCAAGCGGCGGATGCTAGCGATTGTATGTAATGGCACGCAGATACCCGCTGAGTGTTTTGGCTTATGAACCTATGACCCATGTCACAGGTGGGCAACCTGAGGTGAAGCCCCTCCTCATGATTGAAAAGGGCATGAGGAGGGAAACCTTCACAACCTCTTAGGGGTCAGAACAAAGGTTGAGGCTGTCGCCTACCATTTTTCTGGCTCCGGGGGGATAGGATGTTTTAAACCTCTCAGGTTATCCTTATGAGCATTGATTCCTGGAAATGTTCCATTTCCAGATCCCTTCTACAGTCCTGCCAACGACGGACGAGTGGTTCCCGCCGGGGAGGGGAGACCCTGTAATCATGCCTCTGTTTTCAATTTGTTCTACACCAACGTGCCTCCTAGTACCTGTCGCAGCGCACAGGCTGTGTATACGGTGTGTCAAGTGTTCAGACAGATCCTCCTTTTTATGGTCATCTCGCCAATGCCCAGTATGTTCTGACTTGTTTGAGGAATGGCTCACGAGCCAAGATATGTCTTGCCTGTTAACACTCATTGACATAAGGAACAAATCTGCAGCTTACGCTTCTAGAGTAGCAGACGTAGTTATTCTGCGATAACGCAGACTTATTGAGTACAGTTAAACTATATTCTTTTGACGACGCCTTAGTCTCTCAGACACAGACCCTCCCAGTACCATGCATGACCCTGGCTTCTCCCCAATCGTCTACGACCTCCGCACATAGCTCCCCTCCCCATTACAAGAGGAGTCGCTCAGTATCGCCGGAATGCCTTTCTCCATCCCAACCGGAAGCACCTGAAGGCCCTGGTCGGAGATCTTCCAGCCTGGAGTTCCTGCCGGACAAGATACGCTAACTATGTAGTGTAGCACTAGATAGCCTTAAATCTAGCTCCCAGGTGTGTCGAACCGAGGCGCTGCCAGTAGCATCGACATCTGCCTCGGAGACACCGGGGGTCTTCCCCGGTCTCCTCGAGACGGATGCTGGGCGATCACAGTCTGCGATGAGGCTTAGGAAGTCAGTTAAGGTTAGACTCCAAGGTTCTAAGCTTGTATTGAATAATAGTAACTTTCCGGTTAACAGACTGGGCCAAGAGTTGTCTCCGACGCCGGAGGCCCAGAGCTCTAATAGCAATGAAAGTTGTAATCCTCAGGCAGGGGTTATGGAGACAAGTGTACCTCATTCTTATACCACACTAGAGACAGTCACAACAAAAGGGTCTGATGCCAAAATAGGTCAAGTTCCAAAGGGTCAGCCCTTACGGCCGACTAATATGAACAGTCCCAAGAGAGACAGTTCTTCGACCTTCTAAGGTAGCGGATAACCCGCCGGGGTCACACGACCGGGATCCTCCGGCACATAGTCAGAGCTTAGCATCTCAACCTAGTGGTAGTCAGGGCCTAGACACAAGTTCCAAGGTACAAGTAGAGGACAAACAGTTGGGGGAGACACGGCCGAAACCTCTGAAACCTCTGAAACGACCAAAACCTCCATGTTTTACGTCCAAACAATTGGACGATTTACTGCATAGGGTTATGCAACAATGTGCCATAAGACGCCACGAAGTCCCTCCGCGAGCAACGGGACCTCCGCCGGGGACCACCCTCTCTAAAGATAGCGGGTTGGTGCCTAGTACCTCTGTTTCCAAAGCTGGGTCATGGCCAGAACAAGTGTCCGTCCGCCCTTTGTCTCCGGCCAAAATTAATGTTATAACAGAACCCGATGTTATCTTGATTCCAACGCCTTCTAACGTAGCTTTCCCCGCCGCTGGTAAGCATGGACAAGGCTTGCCAATGGACAGTCAGTTGCAATCCCGGCGAGGGAATGACTCTGTCAACAGTGTCTCGGAGTTCTTTACACTCAAATAAGCTCGTATCTGGCACTTCGGTGTCTTCCGGGGGTAGGAAGGACACTGGTTCTGTCTCACTGACTCATGGCCAAGGAAATGGTGATAGAATGAGTTCTGGCCAACAGCCGCCATCTCAGTTTCCGCACAAAGCTCATCGACAGCCGGCAGCTTGTCCGCCGGTTCTAGACGAACAAACAGCCTCTCATTCGCAAGCTCTACCGCCGCGGGTTCGGGCAGAATTAAGTAACCAGTCTCAAACTCAGAAGGTACCAGGGAGGCTTTGGCTCCCGGTTACTGCGGTAACTAGAGGCGATGGGCACAGGTCAACACGGGGAGGTCCCGGTGCCCCAGGAGTGGTCGATCGAAGTGAACAGGCGCAAAGTCTTTAGGGCAAAAGATGCACAAGGGAAAGTGTTAGACGTACTAGTTCAGGCAATACCAGACCCTACTAATTTTCAATACTTCGTGTTTAACCCCGGCCAGATGACTCCTTTCCCTACGGACGCCCATAGTCAGGCCCCATCTGATTCAGATGTTCCTATTTGCCCTGATTGCTCTCAATGTTGCGGCATCAATGGATGCCATTCCATTAAGTATGATGAACTGAGTCTCAAGTTTCATAGATGTAATCCTCATCAGGACCAGAGGGAATTGAATCTGGGTGAGGTGGCCCTTGGGTGACATGGGATCAGGAGCTCCAACAATTTTCTATTGATGTTACTTCTAATACCTCGTTGCCAGTTCCTCCGCCGCCAATTACTGAGTTTGGCTGGTTTAACCCTTGTCTATCGGGTGCCGCCTTAAGTCGGTTAGAGACCCCAAGGCCTAAAGAGCGGGTCCCGCCTTAAGTCGTATGCGATTTTGAGCACATAATCGGCTCTGAGAGGGAGTCCATGCGGTGGGAGGAGCGGGGGCGGGCTCTGACAGTTCAGCGTGGACATAGTCCCGCCTCTGACAGACTGACACCACCGCCACATGTCTCCACCTCCCTGGTCCCGCGATACAGGGAAAAAATTTAGGAAATTACTGTATTTTAGTTTTTTTACCCTTCGTGTTGCAACATCGTTGCAAGAGAACCCGTGGTCGTACAAGGATGGTGCAGGTGTCATTGGAAAGCTCAATTATCGCCCTTTCACGGATACATAATTGTATTACGCTCTGGCTCTTCTTTATGCATAAAAAAGAGGATGGAATGAAGCTCGTTTAGGGTAAATCTGCCCGCTTGGCAGGTAGTAGCGTTACAAAACTAGCCGCTAGGGAGGTGTTAAGCAAGAACCCGGCGGAGTGCCCAGAGCTATTTTTGAATTTCTCATAGCCACTCAATTAGTAGCGACGGATTTTCCGGCTCCTTTTCAAATCCCTGACCCCATTGCCCTCCAGAGAGAGTTCCTAGTTAGGGATAACGCCCATAGAAAATGTATTAGCTTTCTCCTCACCAGAGATACAGCCCAGGCCATTGCCAAGCCTATACCTAATCCCCCTCGTCAAAGGGTGGAGATAGTAAAAGCTTTTCAACAGTACCTCCTCCCTTGTCCGGCAAAATCGTTGACAGATATCAGAGTGGCCTTATTTGAGGCGGTCAGAGCAAGACGGCTACTCAGTATGGCTCAAGGGTTACCGGAGAACGCTTATTATAGAGTTCTGCTCTCTCCAGTATTGACAGCAACTCCAGTTAATGAGCAAACACAGAGGGATGTTAGGGTGATGCTTCAGGCTACCATTGGTACATCCCATTAGATATTCCTAAAGTTATAAGCACTGGATGGCCGGCGATCGGCGGACGTGTTAACGGAGCCTCGCCTAAAGTTAATGATTAGATCCAACGTTTTGTTTTAGGACGGTTTCTTCGTGTAATCTCTTGCTTCCTCCTCTTCCCCTTAACCCACCAGACCCGGTTGGGCTCTGAGGCACCCATAACAAATACCCCCCGCGGAACCCGGTAGGGCTCTGAGGCTCCGGCAGCTTGAAAGCCTGTAAGCTTGGTGTGCGAGGCGTCCGTCCGACGCATGTAAACAACAGCCGGTTGGACCGACGCCGCGCATCTCTGACCACAAGAAGGAGAGGCGTCCTTGTTCGTGTGTGGCTGTGTGTTATTGTTAAGTAGTGAAAAGTAGTGATAAGTGGCTGATATCGCCACAAAGTTCTCTCCACGGAAATCGTCATCACAACTGAACCAGTTGACTTAGAGAGTTCTACTCAACGCCATTCTACAGGTACAAAACACATCTACGCTTGGGGATGCACGGGAATGCGGAAGCAGTCAAAATAGCAAAGATACGGTAGCTTAGGCGTAGACGTTTATTGGCCAAACTCCCGGGTTTTGGGGAAATTATAGAATACAATAGCCGGGGCTGGAGGGTTAAGCCGTGCTTGATGCACCCCCCCCCGATGACCGGACTTTAAATTAAGCTGAACACTAATGAGAACGTTTTCAACCGTCACTGACGCATGCGAAATGCTGCGTCCCTCACGGCTGTCCCAACTAAAACGACTTCCTTCAGAGGCTGATACCTCTATAACATGGACCGGGTTAGAGGTCCCCCGGTGGCCGGTCATCCTTTATATTTTTTACCAATAAGTTTGGGGTTAGTCAGAAGAAGTATTCTCTATCCTAACCGTTTATTACCTCACTAGGGAAGTTATTGTTTGAGTTTATAAGCTGGTAAGGCAACAACTCCTCCGCTCAATTCGCCGGAAAGGAGTTATTCTGCCAAGGCACTTAGGTTTTATCCCACTAGGTAAAAGAGTCAGTCCCCTCTTTTACGTGGATCACAACTCAACCAGGTGGTTTTTCCCATGGAAACGGGGTTTGTCTTTTCAAAAGTTTTGTATGTTGTCATAATTTCACATCTTTCCCTGAAATCTTTGCCAGTCCACTGCTGATGTGGACCTGCATAGAGTAAGTTTTCCCTGACAAGGTTGGGAGTTCCGCTGAGACAGGGAGTCGGCTGAACGTCAGGAACAAGGTTTTCAGAACCTTCTTCCCTAATTTTCTCTATAACCTGCCTGTTTGAGTTGTGTGCATCGGTACTGATTAATGTTTTTCTTCCGATCACCAGAGGCAGGCGTAGCTTCCGCCCCGGAATTTGGTTTCTAAGTTTTCAAAATTTGTCGTAATATTAAATTCCAACCAATTGATACTTTTTCTTTTTGGGGTTTAACCCTCCAGACCCGGTAGGGCTCTGAGGCACCCATAACAAACACCCCCCCGCGCTACCCGGTAGGGCTCTGAGAAACCCATGAGCTTGAAAGCCTGTAAGCTTGGTGTGCGAGGCGTCCGTCCGACGCATGTAAACAACAGCCGGGTGGACCGACGCCGTGCATTTATTTCCGCTCTCTCCCACTGTTGGTTTAACGTAATGAGAGGTGGAACCCCTTAACGGTCGGCGATAAATTTTTACGCCTCCGGTCCTTTTACCCACTGATAAATATCTTCAGACACCTCCTAGCTCATATCTAAAGTAAGTTCCCTCTGTCAGACGGGAGTCTTAAGTCCACTCTTCCAAACTAGGGTAAGGATGTTTTCCGGGCTACTAAACAAGGTAGGGTCCACTATCGATTCACCCTCGATCGGCCGGGAAGAATGAACTCTGCCTAATCAGTGTTCCTCCTTTACCGGTCTACTCAAGTTCCGGCCTAGGCCAGGCAATCGGAAACCGATCCCGCCGGGAGGATTACGGGTGGAGGCTTGCAAGACCCCATCAGGTTAACTCCATCAGGGTATAAATGCACCAAGTAAAGTTTTCTCTACTCACGACACTAAATTCACACGCTTGTTACTCAAGAAAATCCTTGAGCTACGCATGCCTCTACAGTTCAGCTTACTAAGTTTTTTCTTTTTGTTCAAAGAACAAGGTATATTTTGTCAGAAACTCAAACAGTTCTATACATTATATAGTTGGCTAAAGGTTTTTGGTGTTGCGTCGAGGGAGCTCACCCCACACCGGATAGGTCTTCCGGCGGGTTGAGACTAAGGCTCTGACATACTCAAGTTCAACCAGTAACATTTCAAAGCTCCCCCGGCGTATTACCTAGCATAGCATGCTGATCCTTCGATGACTAAAATATAAGTTAAGTAATCTTATCTAAATCAGTTCTTGTTTGCATACCATGCCTAAAGAGCTGTTGTTTTTTCCGTGAAAAGAGAGTCGCCCTTGATCCTTAAGTATAACTCGAGTTTTTTCATTTTGGCATTAGGTTTTCGAGTAAGTTTGTCATTTCTCCCCCCCGTTTTTACTAGCGCAACGGATCCTCTCTCTCTCTCTTCACGAATGTTTGTTATAAGGTATTCACTGCTTTAGGGTTTTTTGTACTGAGATAAGATACGCCCATTCTGGGCTAAGAAAAAGGGGGGGGGGGATATGTGTATCCCAGTACACCGAAAAGTATAACCTCCTCCGTCGGAAGACACTGTATATCCCAGTATGCCGGGAGGTTGTTGTTGTTCCCCAGGCTGCCTGGCCGAACAGCCCCAAGGCCCCGAGCAATTCCAAGGCCATAACCGAGCACCCCCACAGAACCCTCCCTGCCGACCACAATAATGCCTGGGTGACCGAAGCCACTCCATGGCGGGGAGCTGAGGAGGGTGCGGAAACGCCCGGGAAACCAAAGTCCCACCTAGGGCCCTGTGCCCCTCAGCAATTATGAAGAGAAAGTTGAGGGGCAAGGGAAAAATGTGACGCTTTGGCTTCCAATCTTGGTAGATTGGGAGGTACACCGAAAAGTATAACCTCCTCCGTCGGAAGACACTGTATATCCCAGTATGCCGGGAGGTTGTTGTTGTTCCCCAGGCTGCCTGGCCGAACAGCCCCAAGACCCCGAGCAATTCCAAGGCCATAACCGAGCACCCCCACAGAACCCTCCCTGCCGACCACAATAATGCCTGGGTGACCGAAGCCACTCCCTGGCGGGGAGCTGAGGAGGGTGCGGAAACGCCCGGGAAACCAAAGTCCCACCTAGGGCCCTGTGCCCCTCAGCAATTATGAAGAGAAAATTGAGGGGCAAGGGAAAAATGTGACGCTTTGGCTTCCAATCTTGGTAGATTGGGAGGTCAATCCACGGAAGAGACGCCGTCACTTGAGATCTAGAAAATATATAAGTTAAAGGAACAGTCAGAGTAAGCTATGGGTATGGCAGAGATCACTCAGTTCTCACTCTGATAGACCAGCCCATCACCACGCCGGGAGGTAGCTCCCTCTGCCGGAATACACGGTCAAGCAAGGCAGGCCAGGCGCGGCTTCCACCAAGGCAGAGCCCGGACATGTTTTACGAGCTAGAAGCTCAAGATTTTATTTTATGTTCAAGTGAATCTATCAATGTTTTTTTTTAAAGAAAGCTTGATTAAGCTCAATTAAGTTAAGAAACAAGCTATGTAAAGCTTGTAAAAAAAAAATTTTATATGTATGTAAAAGTTTTCTATCTTAGTTGCTACTGGATAGTTGGGTGAATGTACAACTGGTCAAGAGATACAGTGGTGTGGCCAGATGATAAACTGTGAACAGTTTAACCCTCGTGGCCCGGGCTGGTCCTCCAAAGGACGGAGGTCGTATCCGGGCGATCTGGCCGAAAAACGTCTAGGCCTAGGCTACTGTATTTTTGTTTATTTTAACTGCTAGAAATTTCCCACGCATCTATAAACGTAGTGCGGTTTTCAATCTGTAGACTGGCGTTGAGTAGAGCTCTGTAAGTCAACTGGTTCAGTTGTGATGACGATTTCAGTGGAGCGAATTTTGTCGCAATGTTGACAATATCGGAGCTTTTCAGACACTACTTTCGTCTGACGTCACAATAATAACATTGATCCGACGTCTCCTTATTGTTTTCGGAGGTGCAGTGACGCAACGATCGGCTTTGTTTACATGCGTCGGATGCACGGCGTTCAGACCAAGCTTAATAGGCTTTAAAGCTTACTGCCTTTTAACCCGGGAACTGCGGGAAGACTCTAAAGAGTTCCCCCGGCGGACTGCGGGAAGACTCTTAAGAGTAAGGCTATTAAAAAATCCATTTAAAAAACTCCAAAACCATTTTTTGTTTTTTGTTGCCCCTGGGCCATGCCAAATATCACTCCTCCACCTCCCCTCCTTCCCCACTTTCCTCACCTTCAGTTATCACCTATTTTCCCTGTTATTCCCTTATTCTGTGGTATATTTTCGTGCTAACATTAGCGAGTTGCAAGCAGGGCATTGTCATCACTGTTAGCAAGCGAGTGCAAAAGAGAGAGTATCGATGGACAGTCTCTCCAGACGTGGAGAAAAGTGGTGGGAAGGGAGGTTGCCTCAGCCATACATTATGTAACTCCCGGCCTGTATCGCCGATTTTGACCATCCAAACGCTGTTTCCACTTGTTTTATTGTTGTAACAGGTTAATACCTTTATAATCAACCTATAATAGGCGCATATGGATAAGTATTAATGCTATTTATGGTAAAATAACGATGTTAGTGATGGGAACAGCTCAAATACGTCGGCACAGGAGTGTGGTGTCTCATACCCCCCATGCGCACTTCAGAGGTTAATAGGACACCCGGGTACCGGCCCATCTGCCGCGGTTGCCTTTTAAAAGGACAGCCGGGCTGGAAGGGTTAAAGTCTGGAGAGAGTGATAAAAGTTTTGTATTAGCTTTATATCATCACATGGTACAATAGGTACCTCATGTAGAGGCCCTAGTACTTGAGCAGGCCTTCTTCGAAGCGACGCACTGCTCACACTCTTTCAATTTTTTATATTTTTCTGTATTTTATGCAAACAATAAAATAACTTATTCTGTTATACGAATTCTTCACTATACCCTACGGTAACGGAGGTTCAGATATTGTTGCGAATGTCCCCCTCCAGTCTTGGGAATTCAGGCAACATCGTCAATGATGGAGGGGCCACTATTAAATTATAGGTTTGATTCCCGGAGGGAAGTAGAAAAAACCTAATATTTAGTAAGGGCCCCGGAATCATTGACGATGAGGGCCCTCCCAGCCATCCCCTTCCCATTCACTTGATATTTTGAGTTTATCTTGATAAATCAGTGAAGGAAGAATGTTGTGCTTGGCGAGAAGCGGCAATGAGCCACAACGCAAGAAATCCACCGAGTATGGGAAGCTTGTTTATAACAGTATTTAAGTATTATAGTTTTCCTTTTTTCTTCTCTTATTTTACGAAAGTTTTTTCGTAGTGGGTACCCGATCTATGACGACACCATAAGAGAAGTAGCGTTGCACTTATGAAGATGACTCTTTTTCTTCCCCGCGGCCGGTCGATTCAAACGGCTGACGTGGGTGTTGAATGGAGACTATTATACTAATAGGCAACATCGTCAATGATTCCGGGGCCCCTACTAAATATTAGGTTTTCTCTACTTCCCTCCAGGAATCAAACTTATAATATTGTAATTTTCATACATAAAGTCAGAATTGGTATTAATTCATGTGGGTAACTGTACATGTAATGCAGTATTGTATGTTGTATATTTAATAAAGACAACAAATTTACGCAACTATATTTATTTATTATTCCCCATATTATGAGAAGACCAACTGCAACATGCAAGGAAAGTTAACATTATATGCCCCCTTTATTAATATTTATTTCTAGTAAAGACCGTGGAGCCTGCATGGCAATGCCCACAACTAGTGCACAGAAGACTCGGGATTCACCTACCCATAGATGCCCAAAAGGTGTATTAGCCAGATTCATGGATTTCCACACTTTTGCAATGGCAGACATCAGAAGTGCGGAGGTCAGTGTCACATGTACACTGGTTTGTTTATTTTGCAAGTTTTACATTCGACTACACACTAAACAAAATATATACTGCAGTCTTTAACCCGTCGAGCCCCGGCTAGTTATTAATAAATGTACTGTACCACCAGAACCCGGCCGGTTTTGAAAAAAGTGTTTTTTTCCAGAAACAATAGCGAATGGGTTAGGAATGAAGGAAAAACCATGAAAAACCGATCAAAAAGCTCAAAAAATGGTCCTACAGAGCCCCCGAAAACGGATTTTACAAGAGTAAAAAATTGAAGGCAATTTTCCCCAAAAAACATGTTTTTGCGCGCTCATGCGCACGCGGTTGGACTTTGAGAGTTTTCAACCATCGGCATGGGTGCGTGGGATACTTACACAGTTCCCATACAAATCTGAGCCCTCTAGGTAGAGCCACTCTGAGCCTGACGACTGAGCTAAAAGGGTGACTCGTCAGACGAGTCGCTGGGGTTTAGCGTTACATACATAGGTGACTCGTCAGACGCGTCGTTGGGGCTGGCTGGGTTAAACCCGTATATATGTATGTGGATTTTTTTTTTTAAATTTATCGGAACTTAAACTTTGAAAATAACAAACTTATAATAACAGTGTGATCAGAGAGTGTATAGTAGGATCAATGGGTATAAGAGTGAGATTGAAGAGGGATTTTTTTTTTTTTTTTTTTTTTTTTTTTTGTGAAAGTTTAACCAGACCACTGAGCTCCCCAAAAGAGCTCGGAGAGGGAGATGAATGTATGATGTATCGACCTAGTTTTATATTACAGAATTTGAGCTAGTATTGCGTTGTCCTGTCTCAACTTTTATCTAATTTAACCTTAAAGTTAGGATATTTCTTGCTCTCCCCATTACCTCCAGTTTGTTCAAACTTTCAATGCTTCCATGGGGGAAAGCTAAACCTTCTCACATCATCTTTACAAGCAGTTTTTCTCAACTTGTACATGTCTGTATGCAGATAATGCGTTCCTCTTTTGGCAGAGTGCAGAGGATCTTACGCAGTACAACAAAGCAGTAGTTGATCAAAACATGATCCACCAGAATAGACATTTATAGATTTTGATGAAACGCCCTTCAATATAGATTTTAACCCTTTCATGCAACAGCAGTTGCCATTTAGTATTCAGAAATATAATTCTCTTAATTATTACCTCTCCAAACTTAGTTTTCTGCCCACAGCTGGCTCAAAGATAACTGCGAAGGTTGAAGTAACTAAACAAAAGGTTTCTAAACACCCCTGATGGTCACAAAGGCTTTTAAGTATCCCAGAAAGGGTGCAAATTGTGTTCAGGTTAACTACAATATACAGTCAGTCCCCCTAATACACGTATCCTCAGTCCGCGTTTACCCTATTCTGCGCCGAGAGGTAAAAAAGTTACTCAAAATCCCTAAAACACGTATTGACCTCACAATACACGAATCACGGTTGAAGAGTGGTGTAAAAATACTGTTTTTTGTATTCCGCGCAGCCCCCCTCCCTAATCCGCGCGCATCCCCCACGGCGCCGGGAAGAAAGTGACGTAACAAGGGCATTGTGGGAGACGCTTCCTTCTCTGTCCCGATATCCTGAAGTGTCCATGCACCATTTATTGTGTCATTCTGTCACCTGTCCTATCTCTCCAGTACAGCCACCCGATCCTCGTAGCCGGCGGCGCTTGTGGCACTTTGGCGCTGCCGACTGGGAGGCTCTTCGGCAGTACTTCTTTGATTTCCCATGGAATGATTTCTGCTTCCATGGCCGAGGACCCTCGGAGAGTGCTGAACGCATTACCGAGGTAATCCTATCGGGCATGGAAGCATACATTCCATTCTCTTTCTCTCAGACTAATGCTAAAAAATCTTGGTTTACTCACGCCTGTTCTACTGCTGTCCGCAATAAGGAGGAAGCATTCAAACGGTACCGACGCCTTAAAACTCAAGACTCTCATTCTTCATATGTTTCTGCCCGGAATCAAGCCAAATCTGTTCTTCGACTTGCCAAACACTCTTTCATCAATAATAAATGCACTGAACTATCATACTCTAGCTCTTCCCAAGCTTTCTGGCATCTAGCCAAAAACCTCTCCAACAATTTCTCTTCCTCGTCTTTCCCTCCCCTTTCCCACTCTTATGGCACAACCATCACTTCTTCCTCTGACAAAGCTAAACTCTTCGCTCAAACTTTTGCTAGAAACTCCACCTTGGATGATTCCAGTGCTATTCCTCCCTCTCCGCCCTCCTCTCTCTTACTTATGCCTAATATCCTAATCTCTTCTAAAGATGTACTTTCTACCCTCTCTGGGCTTAACACTAATAAGGCGTACGGTCCGGACGGTGTTCCTCCTGTTGTTCTCAAAAACTGTGCTTCCGTGCTGACTCCCTGCCTAGGCAAACTCTTTCGTCTCTGTCTATCCTCTAACGTCTTCCCTTCATGCTGGAAGTTTGCTCACATTCAACCTGTCCCAAAGAAGGGTGACCGCTCTCAACCCTCCAACTATCGTCCAATTGCTCTTATCTCTTGTCTTTCTAAAGTTTTTGAAACTATTCTTGCTTCCAAATTTCTTAAGCATTTCTCTTCTCATAATCTGCTCTCAGATCGCCAGTATGGCTTCCTTAAGGCTCTACTGGTGATCTTCTTTCATATCTTACTAACTCTTGGTCATCCTCCTTTCGGGACTTCGGTGAGACTTTTTCTATTGCACTAGACATATCGAAAGCCTTTGATAGAGTCTGGCATAAATCTTTAATTTCTAAACTACCCTCCTTCGGTTTCTATCCCTCCATCTGTGCCTTTGTCTCTAATTTCCTTTCCGGCCGTTCCATAGCCGCAGTTGTGGACGGCCATTGTTCACTTCCTCACCCTATAAACTCCGGTGTTCCTCAGGGCTCTGTCCTATCTCCTATTCTCTTTCTAATTTTTATAAATTATCTCCTTAACTGTACCTTAATTCCCATCCATTCATACGCAGACGACTCAACCTTACACTACTCCATTAGTTTTTCAGAACGCCCCAGCCAGCAATCCCTCAACGACAAACGTAATGAAGCCATAGAACTCTTAAATTCTGATCTAAATACTATTTCTAATTGGGGCAGAGAAAACCTTGTTAACTTTAATGCTTCCAAAACCCAATTTCTCCATCTATCTACCCGTCAGGATCTCCCAGCGGACTATCCCTTATTCTTCAACAATACAAAAATCAACCCTTCATCTTCTCTCAATATTCTTGGTGTCTCTTTTTCTTCTGCTCTCATTTGGAAGGACCATATTACCAGTCTTGCTAAGGCAGCCTCCCAGAAGCTGGGTGTGCTCAACCGCCTTAGGGGGTTCTTTTCCCCTGCACAGCTTCTTGCTCTGTACAGGGGCATAGTGCGCCCTTGTATTGAGTATTGTTCACATGTGTGGGGAGGTTCCTCTCACACCGCTCTCCTAGACAAAGTTGAAAGGAAGGCCTTTCGTATCATTAACTCCCATCCACTCACCAACTCTCTGCAATCTCTCTCTCTCTCCGCCGCAATGTTGCATCTCTCTCGCTATTCTATCGCTACTATAATAATCAGTGTTCCTCAGAGCTATCCCAGTGCATACCACCTCCTTTATGTAGGGAACGTGGTACCCGTCTTGCAACTCAATCCCACCCCTACTCTGTGCAACTCTCCAACCTAAGAGTGAAATGTTACTCTCAAACTTTCTTCTACTCAACATCTGAGCTCTGGAACTCTCTCCCAGAATCAGTCTTTCCCTCTTCCTATGACTTAAATTGCTTCAAACTCCGTGTGTCCAGGCATTTTGGCTCGAACGTCCCTTGATTTTGGCCCTGTCACTCTTTCAACTATGGGGGAGGCACTCGCTATAGGCAATTATGCCTTTTGCCTCCCTCAATCACATAGAAAAATAGAAAAAAAAACAGAAAAAAAAAAAAAAAACATCCGCCTTCCTACACCCTTCAACAACTTCCAACATGCCCAGGAAGAATAAACTAATCACACACGAGATGAAGATGAAGATAATTGAGCGTAAGCAGAAGGGTGAAGGCGCTACTGTGATCGGAAAAGCAATGGGTTTATCCGAGTCATCTATGCTATGATCGTCATGGAGCGATATTTACATGAGTTTATAAACAGAAAACACCGAGAGCAGGTCCCCATCAACACACGGTACATTCGTGAGACGGCCAAGGCTCTATGCAACAGCCGTGCAGCGTACAAAAACTGGCCAGAATGTTAATTTCAAAGCATCAAATGGCTGGCTCCGCCGATTTCTCAAGAGGAAGGAAGTAAGAAACATCAAGGTGACAGTCGAGCGAGGATCAGCTGATGAGCAAGCTGCCAAAGAATACCCGGCATTTTTGAAAACTCTCATAGAGGAAGGCGGTTATACACCTGACCAGATCTACAACTGTGACGAATCAGGCTTGCAATATAAAACAATGCCAAGGTCAACATACATCAGCCGTTCCATGAAGCAGGCCAGAGGTAGAAAAATTGATAAGTCACAATTCACCTTTATGCTGACCGTTAATGTGACAGGAACCCACAAGATGAAGCCAGTTATAGTCCATACCGCCGCTCATCCACGTTGCTATCGACACCTGCGAGAAATGGATGCACCTGGCACCTACTGGTACAAATCCAGTAATGGGTGGATGACGAGTGCTATCATGTCTGACTGGTTGGTAAAGCACTGCATTCCCGACGCTCGCCTTAAATGTGCCCAGCTTGGAATACCCTTCAAAATGCTACTGCTTATGGATAATGCCTCCTGTCATCCATCTTACCTGGATGAGCTGCACCCACAATGTCAAGTTGTCTTTCTGCCTCCAAAGACCACCTCTCTAGTCCAGCCTCTCGACCAAGAGATTATTGCTACCCTTAAATTTTTTTACCAGACCCACCTACAGTATATGACTATCTCCGTGCAAAAAACGAATCTAATGTTGAGATAATGGCCATGGAACAAGACCCAGATTTAGACCTTGAAGAAGAACCAGAAGTAAGACCAGATAATCAACCAGAAGACAGAGCAGAGAATCAACCTGAAGTAAGAGAAGAGAATCAACCAGAAAATCAAGCAGAAGAAAGAGCAGAAAATCAACCTGAAGAAGGAGGAGATAATCAACCAGGAAGTCAACCAGAAAATCAAGCAGAAATGACAGTGACTTCATTCTGGAGGGCTTTTACCATTGAAAATGTCATCGATTTTCTACTGCAATCATGGTCTGAAGTCACTGATGCTACAATTAATCATGCTTGGAGAGCATTGGTGCCACACCTGTGCAAGGCGAAAGCGGGTGATGAAGGTGTACAACAGGTTGACCAGGTGATCGAGGCCGCCGCGACCGCTGCCAGACGTGTGCCGGGTTTCGCAGGTGTTACCGTGGACGAAATTCGGGAGGTCCAAGCTGCCGGTACGCAAGTTACTGACGAAGACACTGTGACCATTATCGATCAAGAGGACCAAGCTCACGAACAGAGGATTGAAGAACCTGCACCATCTCCACAACAACCTATGGAAGAACTCACACCTCGTGAAGTGTCACTAGTTCTTACAGAACTTGATGTGTTTAAAGAAAAGTTTCGGTCCATGGAACGGCACCAACTCCGCACCAGTGAAGTTATTGCAAACATTGATAAAGCTTTTAGATTTTATGTTGAACGGCACGCAAATGATGTTCTACAGCGAAAGCAGTCACTTATCACAGCTTTTATGCAAAGGAGAGGAGAGCAGCCACCACCCCAGCCAGAACAAGAACCTCAGCCTGGACCTAGTAACGAACCTGGACCCAATGATGAACTTGATGACTATGACGGGTTTATTGCTGATGCCATGGCTAACACCCGTGTTGCCAAACCCAACCGAGTTATTGCCTCACTCCATGATAATGGTGACAGGCAGGAAAGCTCCGACGAAGACGCGATGGCAAATGACGGGGACGGGGCCGGAACCAGTGACAGTGACGGGGCCGGGGCAGCCTAGCTGAACTCGCCCTGTCGCGGGGGTCTGCCTCGGAGCCCCCACTCTTCTCACCTACTTATAGTATTTAATTTTAAGGTAAGGAATGACTTTTGTTTATGTTTCTATTATTGTGTATGCTTGGTTGTCCAATTATTATTGATTTTGATCAAAAAATACTATCAAATGTGTGTGGAAATGCGGGCTGCCGCCCATATGTATTTTTCTCCATAAGTTATGTTATTCCCAATGCGTGAATTCCCAATACACGTCGTGTAATGCCGCCCGTATAGGCGCGGATTGGGGGGACTGACTGTACTCTTGCTATATCATAAGGAAATTGAAAAAGCTGCGGTAAATTCAAATTATTTCACTGTATTAACACTATGAACAAGTATACTGTACATTACCTTTTTAAAGATGCTACTTTTTCTATTACTTTCTTTGCTATGCCCAGATAACTGAGAGCCTGAAATTAAGATAAAGTACAATTAGATTTACCCAAATAAATGCTCAATAACAAGTACAATCGCCTGCACATGTATCTGGCACAATACTATGAGATAACTTGACACAGTGATCAGTGGATGAGGGAAAACAGCAACTCGGACATACAGGTCTCCCTCGATTTACGATTGGGTTATGTTCCTCAAAAACCCTATCTTAAATAGAAAAATCGTATAGCAAACCCTAAAATTAATGGAGTAAATGGGCATGCATTCTCGGACCAACACCTGAAAACTTTAATATATTTTTTTTTCTTTTTTGCCAGACGCCGTAATTCCCGAGAAGGGGTGGCCATGAAGATTAGGCGTTTGTCATGAATTGCTAGGTCAAGTTGCCCGGGCTTGACATCTACCTATAATAATATCGTAAATCAGGGCATAGGATAATGAGGGAGACCTGTATGTTTAACCCATTCAGCACGATCACATATTTTTCATCTTATTCGGGTTACCATTAGACGATTTTCTTCAGCTTATAATCTACATTTAGTCCTATAAGGGGTAAATACGATCTCCATAAACCTTCTGAACAACAAAGGTTCATCTTTATACTGCATAAAATCATCTAACTTTAGCCAGAATAAATGGTTAAAAAGGCTTCATTGTGCCAAAGGGGTTAAAAGGGAATGTTTCAAAATATCTCATCAGCGTGTGAAAAATTGTTCAATCAAATTTGTACTGTGCCATCTTTCACTGCAGACAATTGTACATAACATAGTACAGTACTGTACTGTGGAAATTCCCGGAGCGACCGAAGCCGCTCCAAGGACCTGTTCGGCCAGGCAGCTTAGGGAACAACAACAACATAGTACTGTAGTTACATTTCCTATAGTAATAGTATGGCTAAACAAGTTTTATAGAAGTATATGAACTACATGCTCAAGGATTAATTGAGTGCAGCCGATAAGACAGAAATCTTTCTTTTTACCAAGGGAAAGATGTTTCTGTTTTCTTCTTCAATTGAATAAAATGTTGTCAGTCATCAATAATACGTGTATGAGAGTAAAGTACAGTCACAACTCATAATAGAGTAAACATTCATTTATTAGCTGTATCAAATCCAAACTAGATAAGATAGTGCTATATAATATATCAAATGCTTTATAGTTTTGATTGAAAGATACAAGTGTAAGTGTACCCTACACTTATTATTGCTTATGATTGTACGATCAAAATTAATAGTCCCCTCCCCTAAAACAAAATAAAAAAATAAAAAAGGATATTTTGTGTGAAATTCATCGAAGGACATATTACGATATGAAAAAATAGTACTCAACGGATATACAAACACATGAGTACTGTCAAAGATAGGTGTATCAAAATTTAAATTACAGTTAATGAGGAAGACTTTTGTTGAGCTATTGCTTCGGTTGTACGTACCTGAGGACTGCTAGGTTCTGCTACAACGATTGGTCGGCCACTGTCCGCTCCTTCACGCACGTTTAGACTTAGTGGTACATCACCCAAAACTTCCACACCTAAAATAAATATGTATACGATATACTAAAACATAATTATTAGGAAAACTGACAGAAATGGAATACCAAGCTTCAATCGGTTCTCTAAAGACATCTTTAGGGTAATAACAAAAGTGATGGGAAGCCTCTTCATAAGAGGCTTCACCTCTTTCGGGGTGCCAATTTTCCCTACTACTCTCTCCCTATACATACATACGGGTTTAAAGACCGCAACCGTCCACAGTGAATGTGGCTTCAATGGTACAATCACAGTACTGCACACAGTGCACAGCAAATCATAACACAGTGGCTACAGTCTTTACTGCATTTAATTTGTCAGCTGGGGGAGAGGTTCACTGTCAGAGCACTGATGAACCTTAAGAGGTCGAAATTACATATCTATCTATTACTAGACGCCTTAAGCCCTGAGGGGGTGGCCACGAATGAACTGCCTTCATATGCTTCTGTCGGCCAAGGCAGCTCAATTGATTATCTAGCTTGTTTCTGTTCACAGGAGATGGTCGCTTAAACCCAACTGTTCATCAGTGTGTATAGTGTGTGGGGGTGCATGTGGAGTACTGTTGGAATGGCTGTGGATATGAATGTTGCCTAAGTAATTTACTTGTGTACAAGGGATACTGGTCTAACAGTAAACACACCTCTAATGTCCACCAAACTTAGTTCATCCATCCTCTCCAAATGTCTAAACTATCCAAGCCTGCTAGTTCTCATCAAATCACTGATACTCATGATACCTAACCATCTCCTCAGATCTTCACTAGATATCCTATTTTTATGTTAGAAGCATTGCTAAGAATGCCTCTAAAAAACTGGGACTCCTGTACAGAGTTCGAGAATTCTTCACTGACGAGCAGTTGGCCGTAATATATAAAAGTCATGTGCGCTCTCAGATGGATTACTGTTCACCTCTGTGGGGTGGAAGTGGAGTGGTTGCATTGAGGCAGTTGGACAAAATTCAAAATAAAGCTATTAGATTAATCAATAACCCTGCAATCACACAGGACCTTCCTACATTAGCCATACGAAGAAACGTTGCATCCCTTGCATTATTCTACAGATATTTTTCACAGCAATTGTTCCGAGGAACTTGCTTCAATTGTGCCGCCTCTCCACATCTTTCCCCGTAGAACTAGGGCAGCTGAGAGCGCCCATGAATTTACACTTTCTCCTCCACAATGCAGAACTTCTGCTTATCAGAATTCATTTATCCCCAGAGCTACTACTCTTTGGAATTCACTTCCCTCGAATTGCTTTCCACAAACTTACAATCAACAAATGTTTAAATCCAGTTGTTACAAACATTTTATGAATGGAGGATGCCTTTAGGCACATGGACCTTTTTGTTTTATCTGTGTTTTTCCTTCCTCCGTTCATTGTCTCTTAAAAAAAAAAAAAAAAAAAAAAAATATACCATACATACATATATACATACATACAAGTTTAAAGACCGTTTGTCCACAGAAGCTGTGGTTACAGTCTCACATCCTAAATGGCAGCTTTCCAGGCGGCCTTGTCAAGGGCTGCCTCTGTTGTCAAGTTCTTTATTTTGAGGTCGGACCGGAGTACCCGAGCCCACGTCATTTTAGGTCCACCCCTACGCGCAGCTCCCCCAAGTTCACAGTCCAGCATATCTTCACCCAGTTCTGATCATCCATTCTCTATCTTGCAGTTTATCTTGTTCAGCATAAATTTGAAGTTGTCTAACAAAAACATAAGCTTGGTATTGCATTTCTTTCATTTCTAACTTGTTTGACTACATAATTTACCACATAATATTTGTGATATAATCTTGAAATATTTAAATAGAATGACATTAAAATTTTATCGAAAACTATCTCTATGCCCTAAATGGTATCCTCCATTAATATCCATATATCACAAAGTTCATATCCACAAATAAATATTCAGTCCCTAGTTTTTGTTTGATATGGTACAGTATAGAAAATGCTCTTCCCACATGTGTAACTATTTCAATCAGATGGCACTAATTTTGTTTCATCCATCTACTTCCAGAATATTTGTATGGTATTAATTTGGGAAGGATCTGTAATGATTAGAAGGTTAAGGGGGTCCACCTCGTTTTTTTTCTTCTCTCTCTCTCTCTCTCTCTGAGTTTTATCCATTCAGCCCCATTCAGTCTACAGTACTGTTTTAAAACATTTATCCCCATCCAGGTGTCAATATTTCCTGGCGAGCGGTAGTGAACCAGCATATTTATATAAAAAAAATTGGCAGCAGGCTAAATTTGTACATTTTTCGATAGAAAAATTTCTCCGGCGAAGCAGGATTTCTTCTTACATTGCTGGTTCACTATCACTCATCAAGAAGAAATAGAAACCTGGATGGGGATAAACAGTATGCTGAATGTGGCCGAATGGATACAATCCAGAGAAAGAGAGAAAAGGAGAGAAAAGGAGAGAACAAAAGCAGGTCACCCCCCTTAACTGAGATAGCCTTTCCTCATTGACTACTAAAAATTAATTGTAACCCGGACAATATCACTTGCTGCTAGCCAAGATAAAACAAACATAAAAAGTCTTTATTTTGATTAAAGGAGTTATGGATATGGCCACTAATATTTTTAACATCATTCTTAACCCTCCAGACCCGGTTGGGCTCTGAGGCCTCCATAAAAAAAAAACCTGCGGAACCCGGAAGGGTGCTGAGGCTCCGGCAGCTTGAAAGCCTGTAAGCTTGGTGTGCGAGGCGTCCGTCCGACGCATGTAAACAAAACCGGCTGGACCGACGCCGTGCATCTCCGACCACAAGAAGGAGCGCGTCGCTTGTTCGGGTGTGCCTGTATGTTATTGTTAAGTAGTCAAAAGTAGTGTAAAGTGGCTGATTTGGCCACAAAGTTATCTCCACTTAAATCGTCATCACAACTGAACCAGTTGACTTAGAGAGCTCTACTTAACGCCATTCTACAGGTACGAAACACATCTACGCTTGGGGATGCGCGGGAATGCGGAAGCAGTCAGAATAACAAAGATACGGTAGCCTAGGCGTAGACGTTTTTCGGCCAAAACCCCCGGATTTCGCTATGGAATACATAGCCGGGGCTGGAGGGTTAACACCAATAACCACTCAAATTAAATTAATGAAAGCATGTGATTCTCCCAGGATTCAAACCCAGGACACCACATACAGAACTTTCACCCTCTAACCAGGGTGTCAAACCGGAGCAATTTTGTTTGAAGACTTGAATGAATATGAGAAGGAGTGCAGGAAAATTAACTTGAAATAGCATCGTTTTGGCCATTTTATCACTTCCAAAGACATAATTTGAACTAAAAACCATAATTTAAAACATGTATGTGTATGTATGTACTCAGGCCCATTCCCCACTTTTCCTATATTTTTTGTTTTTTTTATATTTTTTATTTAATACATACAGTACCTACTGTAGGGTGGATGGGACTCGTTAGCCTTGGTCGGCAACTCATCTAGGGGAGACAACCTTATACAAATCCGGGTGGATGGGACTCGTTAGCCTTGGTAGGCAACTCATCTAGGGGAGACAACCTTATACAAATCCGGGTGGATGGGACTCGTCAGCCTTGGTTGGCAACCTGTCTAGGGGAGTAAACCTGATACAAATCCGTACTGTTTACCTAAGGGTAAGGCAGGTTAGTGGATGGATTAGCCAAACACCACTGTAGAAAAATAGTGCTAACAAGATACACAGAGGGCCTCGGAGTCGGACGGATCCTAAATTGAGTGGTGAATCCTGTAAGTCCTTCACTAAACTGGCTCGGGTTGGCCCTCTCACAGGGAATAGGTCCGCTTGGGGGCATTCTGTGTATGGCCACCCTCGTAAGGGGAGTAAGGCGTCCGGCAATAGATAGATAGATAGACCTACTGTATACAATAATAAGGACTAACAAACATTGGACTTTGCTTTCATTTTGACACCCTGGCTCTAACCATTACACCATCAAGAAAAACTCACCTAATTCCGTAGCCATTCTGTGCACACCCTCCTTGCCAAAGATGTGTTCCTGGTGACCACAGTTGGGGCAGCAGAATACACTCATGTTCTCCACTAACCCCAGCACAGGTACGTTGACTTTCTTGAACATTTCCGCCCCCCTCCGTGCATCCAGAAGTGCTATATCTTGTGGAGTTGATACCAGCACCGCCCCTGAAATAAAAACAGGATACTGTACTTTACATAGTTCCGAGGCTGGAGTGATAATCAATACTATTTAAGAAGGCTAATAGTTAGATAAATAATAAACATATATATAATATACAAGATATTCCTCTTATAGTGGTGAAGGTTTTTGGAGTTACTTTTTTTTTTTTTTTTTTTTTAACTGGAACTATAACTTTCTTGAACCCTCTGTGAGTCTGAAAGTACAGTACTACATCCTGCAGAGTAGATACTAGCACTGCCCGTCACAAACAAATATTATTTAGTGTACAGAGATGCTCAAAAGTTGTGTTGCACCTTCAAAACTTAAACCATACTGTCTTATTTTGATAGTTGTACCGGTATGGTGAACAAGCTGAGAGATTGAGAGATGTCTTGATAGCGTAGTGCACAAATGCACAGAATTTTGGTGTGAGTATCCTAGGTTCGAGTCCTTGGAGTGCCACATGTATTTGTTTATTTCATTAATTGAGTTTAGAAGTAAAGTTGGTTGGTGAAAAAAAATAATATCACCAGTCATTGGCGGGAAATCCACAAACAGTTACGGTAGTTGAGAGGCTGCCAGGAATTATGAAGGAGCATCCTCTGTACTGATGAAACTATCATGAATTATCCAGTTTAGCCAGAATACATGAAAGTTGATTATGAGCCATCCTCTGCTTCAGAAATGTGGTAGGATACATGGGGCATATTTTTTTCCTCCACTAAATGTGAAAGCCCCTCCCAATAGGCAAGGAAGATTTAATGAGTGGAAAAAAACATTGGAAAATAAAGAAATCCGTACATACCAGTAAGTTTAATGAGCTGAGAGATAGAGAGATGCGTGTCACCAGTCCCCGGAGGCAGGTCAATCACCAGATAATTGATAGGTTGCCAGGCAGTGCGTAGTAGTAGTCTCTGTACTGCTGACATTACCATAGGTCCGCGCCAAACCACCGCATCATTCTCACCCACTAGGAAACCCATCGACATACTGTGGTAGCAACAATAACACTCAAGTCAACACTGCACTAAAATTACTGCCTGTTCTATAAATAACTTGTAAATATTCAAGTACTGTAGCAACAATAATACTCAAGTCACCACTGCACTAAAATTACCACCTGTTCTATAAATAACTTGTAAATATTCAAGTACTGTAGCAACAATAGCACTCAAGTCAACACTGCACTAAAATTACCACCTGTTCTATAAATAACTTGTAAATATTCAAGTACTGTAGCAACAATAGCACTCAAGTCAACACTGCACTAAAATTACCACCTGTTCTATAAATAACTTGTAAATATTCAAGTACTGTAGCAACAATAATACTCAAGTCGCCACTGCACTAAAATTACCGCCTGTTCTATAAATAACTTGTAAATATATAAAAGTAATTCTTATCTATCTACTGTACTGCCAGATAATTTGCTCCTTGAAGGGATGGCCATAAACGAATCGCCTCCATATTCCGAGTCTGTGTATGGTGGACCAGTGCTTCCTGTCTTCAGAACACTCCTGTCCCCGATTTAGTGTCAGCCAGGCCCCTCGAGGGGGTAAAGAAAATAGCAAAACAGTGGTGGAAGTGCCATTCGGGTGAGGGACTGCTTTGGGTCTGCTCCTTCAGTGCTAAAGGAAGAAATAGCAGTGTGGAGCGGGAAGTGGGGGCATGTCTTGGAGCTTGGAGGCAGTTTTTCCCATGACCATCCCTTTTGCGGAGCTTCATGAGGAAGTAAGGGATCACACATACATTCATTCATTCATTCATTCATTTGATTCTCAAACTTCTTTTTGGAGGAGGGATGCTAGCCCAACTGCCCATTGTTGTTTTTAGTGTGTGAGGTCCATTGGAATGTTATTGTACTGTTGGAATGGCTGTGGATGTGAATAATTTCTGTGTAAAATAGCTAGTTGAAAGAAGATATATAGATATATATATATATATATATATATATATATATATATATATATATATATATATATATACTGTATACTGTATATATATACCGGTATATATATATATATATACCTGTATATATATATATATATTTTGTTTTTTTAAATAAAAGAGTAAGCTCTAGGTAATGAATGTAGTGGTTGAACAGATCAAGAAAAGTATTATGCGGTGGTATAGCCATGTGTGGATAATGAAAGAACAGAATGCCAAGACAGATACATGGAAGCCAAGATACAGAGAACTGGTTGTGGATGACCACCAATAGTTTGGGAGAAGAAATTGGAATAGAATAATTAGAACAGCCTGGAACACCACCATTAGGTCATGAGAATGAAATTGCACCCTATGTAGATTATCCAGTCCTTAAAGTTATGCATGCATGTATGTATGAAAAGCTTTCACATAGTGCAAAAATGACAACAAACATACAATCATTTAGCATAATTTTCTATTGCATAAATTGTAACAACTTAGACAGGGTTGCCTTTAGGCAGTTGAAATGTAATACAATAAAGTCCTACCATAGGTACGTGAACCATAACACTGCCCCAGACTCTACTAAGTCCCTCTACAGCACTTGCAATATCAAGTGCTACAAGACAGCACCTTAACAAAACATGATTGCATAGGATAACTGTCGGTCCATATTTACATCATCCCCGACATAGACACCTTTTACGCCACACAATAGGATATGTGAGGCATACTCATTTCCCTCATTTAATGTTAAGATCCCATTACCCCTAGGGGTAACGGTAAGATACTTGTAACCATAATGTTTTGACAATAGGCACTGCTGTATATTTATTATCCTATATTCACAGCCCTTTTGAGTTTCTAATTCAGCAGGCATTTCCCATGAGGAAGTATAACATCAAAGAAAATTATGATGATATAATTCACCATGATCACATTCACAACTACAACTTGCATTACCATTAATAGTTTGAACATTTCCACTCATATTATAATTAAACTTAACCATTATAAAACCAATCTGGAATTCTAACTACCATTCATCCTTACTATCATCAATCCGAAGTTCAGGGTGTCAAACGAAGGGCGAGTTCTTACATTTTTGTTCTTATTATTGTATATGTAAAGGTAATATTCTGGTTTATAGGTCAAATTCTGTCTTTGGAAGTGATAAAATAGCCAAACCAATGCTATTTCATGTTAATTTTATTGTAGGCTATTCCTTCCCATATTCGTTCAAGTGTTCAAACGAAATTGCTCCGGTTTGGCACCCTGAATCCTAACCTAGTATGAGAAGTATTTCACTAGAGCGTATGGCAAAACTTATATAAGGTACTCACCACTGGATTCCATAATTTGATAGAGGAATCATGTTATCATCTGAAAGGATAAATCACTATACTATACAGTCATCATATACTTTTTTGTTTATTAGTTATTTTACCTTTATCTTGTATCGTCTCAGTTTTGGTTTGTTTAGTTTGCAAGTTTTACATTTTAACTGTACTAATCACCACCCATAACGAGGGGCGTCGCGCTCCTTGGTGCCGCTAGAAGAGCGGCGAACACATCAAAAGGTATCCAAAGGTATAAGGTATATGGTGGCACTAATAAGTCATGTCTCAGCTGTCATTATGTTTGGCTCGCTCTGTGCTGTATTAATGTCTGTCAGATGTTGAATAGGGTGGGTAAGTGTAGGAGCATGTTTGTATATCTCACTCAAAAAGAAGAAATCATGTGTAAATATTGCTGATACCAATTATTGATCAAACCATAATTGGTGCCGAGACATCATTTGTTAGGCCGAATGTACAACTAATTTTAAATTTATCATAATTACAGTATTATATTTTTAGTTTGTTGGAGGCTGTTGTTGATACTAAATGTAAACAATAGTTTGTTCCAAAAATCCTGACTGGAGTATTTTAAATAAGCATTTAACACAAACGATGAGACTAACTAGGCTTGGTGCCTGATTGAAACCTTCAATAAAATGTTAGATAAAAATTCCAAACATGGCATAAGATGTGGTTAATATGGGACACAAAAGACAAGACTAATCAAAATAAAACTTCATATTATAGAAGTGGGTCAAAAGCAACACAATAGCTAACAACCACTGAAAATTAAAATGCGTCTCTTTCAGACATATCGGGGAGACCCTGGCCTGGATATAAAATTACCACCCCTACCACTGCACTAACATCTATATAAATTCCAAGGGGTGGACCGAGGAAGACCTGGGATCGGACTATACGTGCCGATCTCAAATCCAAGAACTTGACAAGTGAAGCAGCCCTTAACAGGGTTGCCTGGAACGCCGCCATTAGGACAAGAGACTGAAACTGCACTTATGTGTGGAACACTGTCTTAAAATGTTATGTATGTATGTATGTATGTAGTCAGCAACATAATGGCAAAGGAGTGGGATAGTAAAGATCATATGAAGTGTATAAAGATTCGTAGGGACAAGTAACTCATTCTATGACTATTCTCACAATCAATACATGATCAAAGTGTGTATATATATATATATATATATATATATATATATATATATATATATATATACAGTATACTGTATACTGTATATATATATATAGGCTACAGTATATATATTATTATTATTATTATTATTTTGTCTTTATGGGTTGTTTGAATAAGGCTAACTGGCCGGTGGCTTACTTTGATCAAGGCGCGGGGCTGAGGTGAGGTTCATCATCCGAGGGAGAGATGGTCCGAACACGTCCAGGTCCAGCAGCCCCACGTCCCCCGCACCATTCTCCACCAACCCCAGCGCTAGGTTCACTGAACACAAATAATACATGATAAATTCAAGGGGAGATGGGTCGTTTTTCTGCTCCCTCTTCTTCCTCATGCTTAGCCCCATTAGTTTTCAGATTTTATGACGTTCGGCCCATTAGTTTGGCGATTTTAACACCTTTCCCCCAATTTCTTTGTCAGTATTAAGACTTTTTGTGTCATTTAGGTGTCGAGTGTTTCCTGGCGAGCAATAGCGAGCCTGTAATTTAAGGGGAACCGGCCTTCGGCCGAGACATTTTTCTATCGAAAAATTTACAAATTTATCTTGAAGGAGGGTCTTGGGTGGGTGTTTTTTTTAAGCTTGATGGAGGTCTAGGAAGGAAACAAAAATAATAACAAAAAGATACATAAATAGGCAAAATGACTCAACCATCCAGCCTTAATATAATGTAGTTTTTAGTGTACTGTATACTGAAATATGCAGTACAGTACAGTATTTTATCTTAACCCATTCAACACAATAGTTATTTTAAGTATATTCTGGCTAATATTACACTATTTAACTTGGTTTAGGAAGGATCTCAAAAAGTAAAAGGCATAAAATATACAGGTCTCCCTCGAATTACGATTGGGTTACGTTGCTGAAACCCCGATCTTATATAGAAACATTGTATAGCAAATCCTAAAATTGTATAGCAAATCCTAAAATTAATGTGGTAAATGGGGACGCGCTCTCGGACCATCCAAAACCCAAACACATACAGGTACAGTACACCTAAAAACCTGTAATAATATTGTAATCTATTTTTTATTAATTTCACCGCAACACCAAACACCTCCAATGAAATTAATGAAAGCATATATGTTCGAACCCAGTTTATCACACACAGATTTGTAGACACCTTAACCATTACACCACCAAGACGGTAAATCAGGGCATCGGATAGTGAGGGAGACCTGTATCTCAATTAACCTTCTGACAGGCCCTATCTAATCTGAATAAAATCATCTAATGCTGGCCAATATAAAAAAATTATGATGTTTCATACTGAAAGGGTAAATATGTATTAAAAGTTATACCTAACTGAACGGGGAAACCACATGATAAGCTTGCACAGTCAGCCACATAATTTATCTGGCTTCCTTTGATTATATGTACCGGTATGTATGTGTGTTCATTGCTTTTTGTTGTGTTGTCCCTATTCTGGCTCTGTCTTGAGTCGGCCACCCCCCAAAAGAAAGAAAAAAGGAAAACAAAAAGAAAAAAGAAAAAAAAGTGGGGAGTGGGCCCGAGTATATGGATGAATGGATGGTATATATGAAGTACGGTAATATTAGTAAGATATTATATTCTTGATAGAAGGGCTATGTAGGCTGGCTCAATCGACCCTGAATAGTATGATTGACATACAGTACTACTAATTTGTTATGAAACAGTTTATTGATCACATGATATGATATTGCAAACACATATTATTGTACAAATTATATACGGTAACTCTATCTTAGAAGTTTTTCAATAACTAAACAGCTAATTGACTAATTCCTTGAACGTGACGATAGTGCGTTGTTATGTGTGCGATTAGTTTGCTTGGGAAACAGATTAAGTTGCTCTTGTAGTAATGTACACCCTATGTGGTGGATTGTGTTCTTTTATTTCATAAATGTTATTTTAGTAAGCGTTGTTTCCACATAGTGATTTTGATAAGTTGTTTTGACTTTATATTGTCTTTGTCCCAGTTTTGGTTTGCAAGTTTTACATTTTAAGTCAATCTTACAAATTATATTACTTTTATAGATACAGTATACAGGTCTCCCTCACTATCCGATGCCCCGATTTACGATATTATTATATGTTATTAGGTGTTTGGGTTTGGGTTTGTCCCACAACGTATCCCCAAATACCCCATTAATATTAGGGTTTGCTATACTGTATATTTTTTCTATTTTCGATCGGGTTTTCAGGAAAGTAACCCAATCGAATATGGAGGGAGATCTGTAATCATGGAGAGGGAGGGAATAATGCAACTAAACAACGACAAGTACAGTACATACTGTACCTGTACTGTATTTTCTGGTCTATAAGACTAGCATATCATAATAAGGTTCACTCCTAATAGTATGAAGAAATACCAAGTGAAAAAAAATTAACTTTATCAAGAATGATGCAGATCATAGTTTCAAAGTTTGCATCACTACCGGTACCTAAAAAATGTCTTGGACATACAATGCCTCGGATATCTTTCATCAGTAATAAATGTTCTGAACGTTCTAACTCATGCTCTTCCCAAGCTTTCTGGCATCTATCCAAAAACCTCTCAAACAATTTAACTTCCTCGTCTTTCCCTCCTCTTATCCACTCTGGTGGCACCACCGCCATTTCTTCCTCTGGCAAAGCTGAACTCTTTGCTAAAAATTTCGCAAAAAACAAATCCATTTTGGATGATTCCGGTGCTGTTCCTCACTCTCCACCCACCTCTCTCTTACTTATGCCTAATATTATAACCTCTTCTAAGCTTGTACTTTCTGCCCTCTCTGGGCTTAATACTAAGAAGACATACAGACCGGATGGTGTTCCTCCTGCTGTATTCAAAAACTGTTCTTCCGTGATGACTCCCTGCCTAAGCCAACTCTTTCGTTTATGTCTTTTCTCTAACGTCTTTCATTCTTGCTGGAAGTTTGCTCTCATTCAACCTGTTCCAAAGAAAGATGACTGCTCTTAACCCTCCAAATATCATCCAATTGCTTGTATTTCTTGCATCTGAAACTACTCTTAAATACAAATATTTGTCTTCCCATAATCTACTTTCAGATCGCCAGTATGGTTTCCATGAGGGGTGCTCTACTGGTGTCTTATCCATGAGGGGTGCTCTACTGGTGATCTTCTGTCTTATCATTATAATTATCTTACTAACTCTTGGTTATCCTCCTTTCGGGACTTCGGTGAGACCTTTTTGATTGCGCTAGAAATATTGAAAGCCTTCAATAAAGGCTGGCACAAATCTTAAATTTCTAAACTAAACTCCTTCAGATTCTATCCCTCTATCTATGCCTTAGTCTCTAATTTCCTTTCTGGCCATTCCATAGCTGCGGTTGTGGACGGTTATTGATCACTTCCTCCACCTATCAACTCCGGTGTTCCTCAGGGTTATGTCCTGTCTCCAGTTCTCTTTCTAATATTCATTAACCCGTACAGCCCCAGCGACGCGTCTGACGCGTCGGCGATGTATGTAACGCACAGCCCCAGCGACGCGTCTGATGCGTCATCCTAATTGCGCCGACCGTAACCTCAGGTGTAGCCACTCAAGAGGGCTCAGATTTGTATGGGAACTGTGTACATATCCCACGCAACCGTGCCGATGGTTGAAAACTCTCAAAGTTCACGTGCGTGCGCGTGAGCGCGCAATAACCTGTTTTTTTGGGGTAATTGCCTTAAATTTTTTACTCTTGTAAAATACGTTTTCGGGGGCTCTGTAGGACCATTCTTTAAGATTTTTGAGCGGTTTTTCGTGGTTTTTCCTTCATTCCTAACCCATTCGCTATTGTTTCTGGAATAAAACCATTTTTTGAAAACTGGCCGGGTTCTGGTGAACAAACATTACAAAACTAGCCGGGGCTCCACGGGTTAACCCTTAAAGAGCGGCGCTCGACTTAAGTCGTGCACCAATTTGCAGCAAGTTAGGAGCATTATTAAGGCTTTTAAAGGGTTAAAATAGAGTGCAAATGGCCGGGAGAGCAGCGGGCCAGACAGCCGACTCCCAGGGCTTACCGCCGCCCATTAACTCATGTTCCCTGTGTTCTCGAGAGGCCGGCAGTGTAGCCAGTAGTGAGCATAGCTGGGAAAAATATACCGATATATGCTAACCTTCCATGTTCGTGGCACCACTGCAAGAGAACCACGAGTGCTACATAGCTCGTTCTGGTCTCATTTTGAAGCTTTTAGTGCCTAGTTTTTTGCTAAATAATTTTTTTTTCATGCAGATGCTTGATTTATCATGCAGGAGGGCCTGAATATGCCCAACTGAGCCCAAAACACCCCACTAGACAAGGGTTAATTATCTCAACTGTACCTCCAGTCTATCCACTCCTATGCTGATGACTCTACCTTACCTATTATGCTAGTTTTACACAATGACCCACCATGCACTCATTCTAAAATGCATGTGATAAGGTCATAGCATGCCTATTTTCTTATCTATCAATTATTTCTGATTGGGGCAGAGAACATTTTGTTACTTTCAATGCTTCAAAAAACCAATTTCTCCATTTATCTACCCATCACATTCCCCCACACAACTATCCCTTACTCTTCAACAATACACAAATCAACCTATTTCATCTTTTCTTAGTATTCTTGGTATTTCTTTTTCTCCTGACTTTTCTTGGAAAGATCATATTACCACTCTTGCTAAATCAGCTTCCCAGAAGTTGGGTGTGTTCAACCATCTCCATGGATTCTTCATCCCCGCAAAGCTTCTTGCTCCGAACAGGGGCACAGTGCGCCCATGCATCACGTATTGTTTGCATGTGTGGGTAGGTTCCACCCATACCGCACTTCTTGAAAATGCATTTCGCACTTCTCAAAAGCATTTCGTCTCATCAACTTATTTCCTCTTACTAATTCCCTACAATCTCTCTACATGCAGCAATGTTGCATCTCTCTCACTTTTCTACTGTTATTGCAATACTCAGTGTTCTTCAGAGCTTTCTCAGTGCATACCTCCTCCCCTACGGAGAGTGAGGGGCATCCGCCTTACAACACACTCCCACCCCTATTCTTTCAAACTCTCTAACCCAAGAGTGAAACAAATTTCCCAGTCTTTCTTCTCCTCAACAAGTAAGCTTTGGAACTCTCTCCCTCATCCTATGATTTAAACTACTTCAAGCTCCGTGTGTTCAGACATTTTGACTCTAAATATACCTTGAATTTGGCTCTCTGTCACTCTTTCAACTCTAGGGGAGGCACTTGTTACATGCTTAAGTGCACATTATTACTGTACAGTACAGTATATTGTTAAAACTAAGTTACACAAGCCACTATATTGATATTGTAATAGGCTGGTAAAATGAGAAAAAAATAGCGTGAACATTATTTATGACTCCAATCCCAAATAACAAAACTACACTGTACACTTAGGGGAGGTGTGGCAGAGTGGTCTTGCCACTGGATTGGTAATCCAATGGACCCGGGTTCGAATCCCAATATGTCAATGGGAAGATATTATTGGGATGGAATTTGTGCTGTACCTAGTATCAGTGCATTACCACAGCACACCGAAATGCCATAAAAATACCCTCAATGTTCCCAGATTAAATAGCATTGTATGAATATTCCCATATTCAAAATACTGTATGTT
Organism: Paralithodes platypus; assembly: GCA_032716605.1. Taxonomy (NCBI): domain Eukaryota; kingdom Metazoa; phylum Arthropoda; class Malacostraca; order Decapoda; family Lithodidae; genus Paralithodes; species Paralithodes platypus. The sequence goes on from CM064582.1 coordinate 8,546,221, forward strand.
ACAGGGGGGCAATGCCTAGTGAGTTAATTGCTCAATGGGTGGCGTTCTGAGAGTGAGGGTCCGAGTGTGGGGGGTGAGACTGTGAAGCGCAGAGGCGGAGCAGCTTCAGAAGATGGGGTTGCTTCGAGCCGGGGTGCTTCGCATGTCTCACTCCCTAGACTGGAACAAGACCTCATGGGTCTCACCGTGTTCAGCGGCGTAGTGTAAAGGCTATCAGCCTATGCCCGAGAGGGAGTAGTTGGAATATAGAAAAAAACCAAAAACAAAATACGGAATATATATATACTGTGTGTGTATATATATATAATTATATATATATATATATATATATATATATATATATATAATATATATATATATATATATTATATATTATAGGCGGCAGTACGTGTTGGAGAGTGAGCAGAGCGAGTTCTTTGATCTGAATGTTGTTTGAAACAGGGGTGTGTGATGTCCCCGTGGTTGTTTACTGTATATATGGATGGAGTCATGAAAGAAATACTATCAAGAGCAGTGGATGTTGGTGTATCGCTGAAAAGGGAGGGAATTGAGTGGAAGCTACCTATACTGCTGTTTGTGGATGATACAGTTCTGATGAGTGATAATGAATGGGAGTTGCAGGGTCTGGTAAATGAGTTTGGAACAGTGTGCGAAAAACGGAATTTGAAGGTAAATACGGGGAAGAGCAAGGTTATGGTCTTCGAAAGGGATGAAGTCACAGAGTGTGAGGTGAAGCTGAACGGTCAGGCTATGGAGATCGTCAACTCTTTTAAGTATCTGGGCAGTGTGTTGAGTAAAGATGGGACTATGGATGAAGAGGTGCGGGAGAGGGTTGTAGGAACGCTAAAAGCAGTAACAAGAAATAGGGTGGTCAGTATGGAAGTGAAGAAGTCCTTGCATGACAGTGTGGTAATCCCGACACTGACTTACGGAAGCGAAGCATGGACGTTGGTTGAGAGACTCAGACCAAGAGTGAGAGCAGTGGAAATGAATGACTTAAGGAGTGCGTGCGGAGTTACATGGAGGGATAGACAGACTAATGAGGAAGTAAGAAGGAGGTGTGGTGTGGAGGTAGATGTGCTGGAAAGTGTGAAAAGGAACAACTTGAGATGGTTCGGCCATATGGAACGTATGGAAAGCGAGAGAGAATGACTAAGAGGGTGTACGAGAGCGAGGTGGAGGGACAGAGAGGGAGAGGTAGACCGAATATGAGGTGGAAGGATGGAGTGAGGAACATGAACGAAGGCGGTGCTGGTTGGGGGGAGGGGCGTCGACTGACTGGGGACAGAGGTGCATGGAGGCGGTTCGTTCGTGGCCACCCCCTCTTGGGTCACGGCGTCAGGCAATAGATAGATAGATAGATAGATAGATAGATATATATATATATATATATATATATATATAGAGAGAGAGAGAGAGAGAGAGAGAGAGAGAGAGAGAGAGAGAGAGAGAGAGAGAGAGAGAGAGAGAGAGAGAGAGAGAGAGAGAGAGAGAGAGAGAGAGAGAGAGAGAGATAGATAGATAGATAGAGATATATATATATATATATAGCTTACAGTATGACGATACTCTCCAAGAGAACAGCATAGTTGTTCTAATCTAGACTATGTTCATCACCTGTAGCCTATTGGCAACACATTTTGGTCCCTTGAGGTGTTCACACGTAACATGCAGTCACTGTAACCTCTTTGAGACAACACAGAGCCTCTTATACTAATACTTATCAAAACACAGTTGAATATACAATACTTAACTGTCTAAGTGGGTGTGGGCCGTGTGGCATCAATTAAGCCTTTAACATATAAGCCCTATTTAACTATAACATGCTTTTCTGTGACAAATATGTTAAAGGCTAATAATCCTTGTTTATCAAGTGTCAACTGTACAGTCGCGCTAATAAGTCATGTCTCGGCTGTCGTTACGTTTGGCTCGCTCTGTGCTGTATTAATGTTTGTCAGACGTTGAATAGGGTCGGTAAGTGTAGGATCATGTTTGTATATCTCACTCGAAATGACTAAATCAAGTTTTTAGATAGTACTGATACCAATTATTGATCAAAACATACTTGGTGCCGAGACATGACTAATTAGCGCGATTGTACAAGCAAAGAGCACAGTCTGGAATAGCTATGCACATCTTTTGGAGAGCATATTCCTGTCACCAGTCAGAAGTAACCTGGGTAAGAGTCGTGTTATCGGGCGTACCACTACCGACATACAACATAAATCATCTATAAATACTTAACCAAACTAAAAAGCCTAACCTAACCTAGTACTGTATTCTCATTACTACACAATACTAGGTTAGGTTAGGTTAGGTTGTTTGGTTAGGTAATGTTTTAGAGAGGAGTTATGCTGTATGTCGGTAGTGGTACGCCCGATATCACAACTCTTACCGTAACCTGACCCTGAAATGCCATATTAGTAACAATTACCTGCTGTTGTTGATTTTCCAACACCGCCTTTCCCTGATGCCACGACAATGGTGTGTTCAACATTTGGAATTCTTCTTTGTTTGGGAAGACCACGTTTCATGAGTTCTTTCTGATGATCCGTAAGTTTGCCTTTAGCTGAGTGGAGACCCTAGAAAAATCAAAGACGAGTTATTAACAACACAGCACTGTTACATGCAATACAGTAATACAATGTGTCAAAATAATGATAATAATCCACTAACAATGAGAAGACTTCTACTTCATTTGAAAGGAAAGGTGTATTCTTTAAGCATTAGAAGCAAAATGACTTGTGTTTCAGATACGTGGCCAGTTAAAATGGCGGCATTATTGAAGGAGCCTTTCGTCGCGGTATGCACGCTCTCGGTCACGATCGTGGGCATGGCGTCTTCTGTCGGATGGTCTCACATGTCCTTTGATGTAGTGTATGTGATTTTCGCATATATACAATTGATTTATATATAAAGGACTATCAGAAGTGAGTACTGTACAGTATTTACCAATTATACAAGGACCGTCTAGTCAAGTATTTACCCATTATCCAACAATAGGGTGGGTTAGGGAAAATGAGGACTTAGCCCCCTACTATTAAAATAATGTACAAATAGGACTAAGGTTACTATACTTTTGTACGTCCGTGGTAGTACAGTGGGTTAGCGCCCGGGCCTGGTTGACCTATGGAGTATATGGTTACTAACCAGGGTTCGGACCCCACCCAAGGCATCTCAAAACCTGTGGGTTTTTAAGAGGGTTAAACTCCCTTCAGAGGTTCGAGCCCCACGCCAGGCACCAAGGAAGTGGGCCTGGGGAGTTTCCAGGAGACCATAAATTCCCTTCACCCAGCATTTCAAAAATAATGTATATGAGAATTTCAATGAGTCCTGGGGGAGTGGGAGTGGTGGGGGGTGGGGGTTGAGGGGCGGGAAGCACTGTGACTTATTCTCTATCCCATGGCGAACGGTTATGGCCAAAGATAGCCTAGCTTATTTTCGGCAAGAATGTTAAGTGCGGGCATACCGCCAGCCTTGTTTACACTACGCGTAGTGGCGTCGGACCTTTCCCATCATGTTCCCGTCTATTTTGACTGCCTTTGGATATAAAAATACATTAGCCTAACCAAACCTAACCTAACCTAGTATTCATGTAGTAATGACAGGGGGCAAATAGCAGAAAATATAGCGTCGAAATAGACGGGAATGTAACTGCGAGCGCACATGACGACCGTACGCCCGAGCACTACATCCATCCCTTATTTTCCCTTTGGTAATTATAGGGAATAGGCTCGCACCCTTATTTTTCATGTTTTTTCCTCCAGATTTTGAGAAATTAGGGGGGCAACCCACCCCCCACCCCCATCAACATACTATTATACCCAATGGCATTCAAAATAGACGGGAACAAGATTGCAAGCGTCCGACACCTCCCCCGCCGCCGTAATGTTTACATTTGTCGTTTGCCGTGGTCAAGTTCGCGTCTATTTTGACGGCGATTTTTTTTTTTTTTTATTTGCCCCCAGCTGGCAATAGCCTATATATGATGATGACAATATGTGATGGGGGGGTGGATGAGGGGGGGCAAAGCCCCCCCCCCCCTTAATATATTATTGTGTCCAAAGGCAGTCAAAATAGACGGGAACACGATGGCTAGCGTCCGCCCGGCTACGCGTAGGCCTATTGTAAACAAGGCTGGTGGTACGCCCGAATTCTACATTCTACCCCAAAAAACATAACCTAACCTAAATGTATTTGGGGGCTAGGCTATTAGCCTAGGTTAGTGTTTTTTGGTTAATAATAAATTATGGATAATCTTTAAGGACACTACATCCGCCTTATTAGAAACAATTTATTAGGGAAAATAGGGACCAATAGACTCGCCATATTTTTCTCATTAGGCCTATAGTCCGCATGGAGGAATTTCGTTATCGACACTTGAAAAACCCCCTATTTCACAGAAAAATACACCAAAAATCTGTCAAAGATGTCAAATTGCGGGGGTGTGGGGGCGGCAGCCCAGTACCTGCCTGACCTTTGCTGAGTGAGGACCTGTCCCTAGTGACTCCCAGTGAATATCTTTGCCCATAGTGTGGTGATAGTATTAACGCTTTCTTAAAATGGCTGGTGTTGACGAGATTGCTACCTCCTCTCATATTCTCCAGCTTTGTCTTGCTTTGCAAGAAAGGATGGACAATGTGGAGAGAGAGGTGCAGTCTCTCAAAGACGAGAATTTGGCCTTAAATCTGTCTTTGGCTGACAAGAAAAGTGAGGATAGTGCAACTGCTGTTAGGGATCGTGATGCTCCCTGGACAGTTGTTCCAACAAGTGCAACAACCTGCAAATTTCTACGGCGGCCAGTTGCCCTCAGCAACAAGTTCATCACCTTGGATGACGAATGTGATGGTGAGGCTGCGAGTGCTTCCTTCGGCGAGGAAACCAGGAGAAAGGTAAGTGAGTTGCCTCCAACAGGGAATGCTGTGACTGCTGCCCCCCCAGGAGTACCTTCAACTGCTGCCCCAGGAGTTCCTGCCGCTGCCGCAGCTGCTACCAAGTCATCGACAAGGAGAGGCAAGTCCTTCTCAATTGTTGGGGACTCCATGGTCAGACACTTAGCTAGGTCCACCTGTACTGATATTAGGAAGCTTGTCTGTCTGCCTGGTGCCGGGGTTGGGAAGGTGTTAGAGGACATTGATTACATCATGAAAGATATTGGAGATAGCCCCATTATCTGTCTCAGTACAGGGAGCAATGATGTTGGTAAAGGTAGGACGGAAGTACTGCTTCGGCAGTACAGGGAGGTGTTAGATAAAGTTAGGAGGAAGGGAGGCATACCTGTAGTACACAGTATCTTGCCACGGAGAGGGGTCAGCAAGGAATGGTCATCTAGGGCAATTGGTATCAATTGTCGGCTGGAAAAATACTGTATTGCAAATGCAATACCATTCCTTGATAACTGGACCCGTTTCTATGGTAAAAATCAGTTGTACGCACAGGACGGGGTTCATCTTTCTCGGCTAGGGGTGGCAAATTTAGCTAGGTCAATAGATAGGATTGTCGCGGGGTTTCGCTGAAAATAAAGCCTGAGAATATGAGTAAGAATAATTGTCTAGATAGGGTAAATTGCCGTACTGGTACATCAGATAGGAATAGAAAATATCAGTCAGAGGATTTTAATTGTACTGCTAGTAGAAATATTAAAGGTGTAACAGAAGATGGGAATTCAGTTAGAAATAAAGGTAAATCCGATACCAGTAAAATAAATTCATTGCGATTATATTATACAAACTGTAGGAGTTTATGTAACAAAATGGATGAACTTAGAGCACTTGTTAGCAACGAAAATATAGACATTATAGCACTGACTGAAACATGGATTAATACAGAATCAAGACATTTTTTAGCAGAATTCCATATACCAGGATATAGTTTGTTTAAACGCGACCGAACAAGTAGGAGGGGCGGCGGAATAGCAGTGTTTGTCAGGAGTTCTTTAAAAAGTTGTATTAAATCAGGTATTAGACTAAATACTGATAACGAAAGTGTTTGGGTAGAGGTTAGCGAAGGTAGTGAGACCATAATTATTGGAGTTATTTATAGACCACCAAATATGAGTAGAAACGAAGGTACAGCTTTATGGCAGGAAGTGAAAATAGCATCAAGGTTTAGCAATGTGTGTATTATGGGGGATTTTAATTTTCCGAATATTGATTGGCAGCATCAAATCGGCGACTCAGATTCAAAAGAGTGTATTGAGGCGGTACAGGATAGTTTTTTATTTCAATTCATAGACTCGCCTACTAGAGGTAATAATATCCTCGATTTAGTTCTCAGTAATAATGAACAAATGATAAATAATGTAGAGATAGGAGACCAACTAGGAAATAGTGATCATAAATCAATTTATTTTAACATACAATGGACAGGAAAGGCTAAAGAGAATACAACACTTATCCCAGATTTCAGAAAAGCCAATTATGGTGGATTAAGACGAGCCTTAAGAGTCGATCCTATGGTTAAACTATTAAGTGGACCCAGGTGCGCTAATGAACATACTCTCTCTCAGATACCTGTCTTAACTCAGGATAATTTGACAGCTACATATAATAATTTTATTTCTTCACTCCACAATGCGCAAAATAAATATATCCCCAAAAGAAAATTTAGATCAACACAGAACCAACCCAAATGGATGAATAATAGACTATTAGACCTTCTAGGAAAAAAGAGAGGAATATATCGAAAAATTAAGAAAGGCGAAATTCACCTACTTGCTTACTATCAGAATCTATCAAGAGAGGTTAAAAAATGTATAAGGACAGACAAAAGAAATTATGAAATCAGGATAGCCAATGACTCAAAAAATAACCCTAAGGCTTTTTACCAGCTATATAGATCTAAAGTTAGAGATAAAATAGGCCCCCTTAAAACTTCGATAGGAGAAATGACAGAAAATGATTTAGAAATGTGCAGTACATTAAATGGTCAGTTTCTATCCGTTTTCACCAATGAAAATTTGGCACAGATTCCAGAAGTCCGTAAGGTATATAGCGATAGTATAGAAAATAGGTTAAGTACGGTTACTATAAGTAGAAATGATGTGCTTAAGGAAATTGACAGACTGAAACCTCAGAAATCGCCTGGCCCCGATGAGGTATATGCCAGAGTATTAAAAGAATGCAGAGATGAGTTAAGTTACCCATTAACATTTCTTTTTAACAATTCATTAGAAACAGGTATAGTTCCAGAAGCTTGGAAACTTGCAAATGTAGTTCCGATTTTCAAAAAAGGTGATAAATCAATAGCATCCAATTACCGTCCCATTAGTCTCACTTCAATCATAGGAAAGCTACTAGAGTCAATTATTGCTAGAAAAATGAGAAACCACTTAGAAACATTTAACTTAATCAATTCTTCTCAGCATGGATTCACTCAGGGACGTTCTTGCCTTACTAATTTGCTTAGTTTTTTCTCAGAGGTATATGAAGCAGTAGATAATGACAAGGCATACGATATTATATATTTAGATTTCAGTAAAGCTTTCGACAGAGTTCCTCATGAGAGATTGATGAGAAAGGTTGAGGCACATGGAATAGGTGGGGCGTTGTTGGGATGGATTAGGTCATGGCTAATTGGTAGGAAACAGAGAGTCAGCATAAATGGTACCAAGTCAGAGTGGGGAGCAGTCAAAAGTGGTGTCCCCCAGGGATCGGTATTAGGTCCCCTGTTGTTTCTTATATACATAAATGACCTAGATTTAGGTATAACTAGTAGGATAAGTAAATTCGCAGACGATACTAAAATGGGGAGATCAATTGATTCAGATAGCGATATAGAGTGCCTCCAAAGGGATCTAGATACCTTACATGAATGGTCAGTAAATTGGCAGATGAAGTTTAACATTGACAAATGCAAGGTATTAAAGATAGGGAAGATGCAAACAAATGTTAAATATAAACTAGCTAATTTAGAATTAGAAAATTCAGACTGCGAGAAAGATCTAGGTGTGTTTGTTAGCAATGATTTGAAGCCTAGAAAACAGTGTATAGGCGTTCGTAATAAGGCAAACAGGATTCTCGGGTTCATCTCTAGGAGTGTGAGTAACAGAACTGCTGATGTTATCTTAAAACTTTACTTGTCATTAGTGAGACCCCATATGGATTATGCTGTCCAATTTTGGTGTCCTTATTACAGAATGGACATAGATTCATTGGAGAGAGTACAGCGTAGAATGACAAAAATGATCCATAATATTAGAAATCTTCCGTATGAAGAAAGGTTGAAGAAATTAGGTTTACATTCGTTAGAGAGACGCAGAGTTAGAGGGGATATGATAGAGGTGTTCAAGTGGGTAAGTGGGATTAACAAAGGGGACATGACAAATGTACTAAAGCTCAGTGATAGCGAAAGAACTCGTACCAATGGTTTCAAATTAGATAAATTTCGTTTCAGAAAAGATATAGGCAAATATTGGTTTGGTAACAGAGTTGTAGATGGGTGGAATGGACTACCAAGTGCTATAGTGGGATCTAAAACTGTAGGGAGCTTTAAGATAAAATTGGATAAGCATATGGACGAGAAGGGTTGGGTGTGAAGGGGGATCAGCCGGGTTGGGCCAATCAGCGCTCTGCAGACCCCCATAATCCTGCGTTAATCTCTAACCGTTTTGGTAAGATGATCCTCAGGGTATTAGAGTGTTGAGCCTATAATTGGGCTTTGTAATTGATTTGGGGTTGTGTGGGACAGGGATCTGCCTTGCTTAGGCCAATCGGCTTTCTGCAGACTCCCATTTTCTTATGTTCTTATGTTCTTATAATACTAGGATAGGTTAGGTAAGGTTGTTAGGTTAGGCTAATGTCCTTTCAAAGGGGTATAGGCTAGTAAACGCTAGGATAGCCTATACCTGGTCAGAGGTAAGAAGAAGAAGAGTCCTGATATAGTCTCCTTGAATGTTACCCCTTGCTATGAAACCACATTTCCTACCCCCGTAACCTTTACCTACCCTTGCTTGCCCATCATACATTAGCTCTCAAAGGGTGGTGAGCTCTTTCTCACAGTTTACTAATAATTTTTCTACTTTAGGCCTATAAGTAGCTAGGCTAAATAATTAGGTCGTAATTGTTTAATCGAAGTCCTCTTTTTCTAGTTATTAAAAACGTATTCTATGGTGTATTATATGATATATAGAAGCAATAGAACTGTTCAAATGACCTGGGAAGTGTATATTAAACCAAATACAAAACTTTGAATAATGAGGTAAGAGATAAGTGTTTTTTATCACTTTTCAACCCAAGACCAGCGGGGGTCTGGGGGCAGCAGCCCCCAGGATGCCCAGATTACCTTAGGTTAGGTTAGGTTAGGTTAATGACCAGCTATGTAAATACAGTAGTGAACATTTGGTTCAGTCTGTGCTCAAAGATCCATTTTCTTTAGGAGGAGGCCATACACTAAACAATTACCTTAATATATGTTTCAACTTTCGGAAAAAACTTTTTCAATTAGCCTACTTTGAAAAAGTTAATATTTACCTCCTGTTATCCACAGCCAAAACTGAAGATTGCGGAGTAAATACCGTAGACTTCATTCAAGTTTTTTTTGGCGACCGTCAATCTTTTATTAGCCTAATTACATACCAAACCAGCGGGGGTGTGGGGGCGGCAGCCCCCACCTAATATACTAGGTTAGGTTAGGTAAGGTGGTAAACCTGACTTTTTGGACCGACAGCGATTTCAGTAAGTTTTACTTTGTTTTTTGTATTTTTTTCCTTCAGATATAGTGTTGTTTTATACTGAAGAGCAGCTGAAATGAGTATTTACCCATTATCCAACAATCTAAAAACCCGCCCCCCACTAGTGGGGAGGGCTATGAAGTTCAGGGAAAATGAGGGGTTAAAAGCGTAAAAATACAATAATATCCTATAGCGTTTTGCATCAAAACTTGGCTCGGGTTTTCCCAAATTACAAACCCATACAACCCAAGTTTGTGAATACCCGAGCCAACTTTTGACGAAAGCTGGCTCGGATTTCACGGGGTGGAGTCGGTAGGCCTAGCCTAATATCTCATGTTATAAAAATAGTCGACTTTGGGAAGACATTAGCCTAACCCAACAACCTTACCTAACCTATCCTAGTATTATGGGTGGGGGCTGCCACCCCCACACGCCGGCTGGTTGGGTTAGACTAGCCTAGGCCCTAGGCCTATTTTTTTTGCTTCTTTTTTTAATGTTCTAGGCTATTAAGCCTAACCTAACAACCTTACCTAACCTAACCTAGTATATGGGTGGGGGCTGCCGCCCCCACACCCACGCTGGTTGGGTTACTTTTTTTTTCTTTTTTTATTTTTTATGTGCTAGGCCTAACTTAACAACCTAACCAGTATAACTAAATAAGTTGGTCACCAATTATTTTGCAATATTTGAAAACAAATATGGATTTTATATGCTCTAAACATAATATGAAAATGTGTTTTAAGCCTCGGCAAAACCTAATAAAAATATAGGCCTATGGTACTAAAATGGAATTTTGTCGTAACATGGTTGTCAATACCTTCCTATAGACGGCACCGATTCGTACACACGCCATTTTCACCTGTCTCCCGAGGTCTGTCCACCAGCTTTTTAGTCCACTCCACCTGCCCATCTCTGTCGATAGGTTGGGTTGTTTGGTTAGGTTAATATACTAGGTCTCAGAAACAAGATTCGTAGTTGCGGTAGTATTTACGGTATCTGGACACTTAGAGCGAATTCATATTCGAGCGGAGGCGCATTTAGGTTAGGTTAGGTTAAGTTAAGTTAAGTTAAGTTAAGTTAAGTTGTTATGTTAAGTTAAGTTAGGTTAGGTTAGGTTAGGTTAAGTTAGGTTAAGTTAGGTTAGGTTAAGTTAAGTTAGATTAGATTGTGCATCCGCTCGATCAGGAATTCGCTCGAAGTGACTCGCATTCACAGATACGGCCGAATACCAGTAGGCTACTAAATGGGCGCCGGCCCAACCGCCATGTTGTATCCCACGTAGGCTTACTAGGTAGCCTACTACGGACACATTGTAGGCGTTAGGTGTGGATTAGGCTTGTATCCAATGTACTAGGTCTATGTTACTGGATATTTATGATTTAAATAAGTGCTACGTTTTCGATAAATCTGGTTAGGCCTATATGGCTTTGCAATTAGGGAAATCATGAGCCGATTTCCGACATTTAGTTAGTCTTTTTAGATTCTCAAAATACGATCCAAGTTTTGCCAAAAATTGGCTCGGGTTTTCCAAAATTATGCTTTTTGGGGTTTGCAATTTAGGGAAACATGAGCCAAAATTCTAAATTAGGTTACTGTAATTTGTTTACTCTTAAAATTCGCAAAATCCGAGCCAAGTTTTGCCAAAACTTGGCTCGGATTTTCCAATATTCGGGTTTTATGGCTTTGCAATTTCGGGAAACCTGAGCCAAATTTCTAAATGAGGTTACTGTCATTTTGTTGTCTACAAACTCAAAATCCGAGCCAGCTTTGGCCAAAACTTGGCTCGGATTTTCGAAATATTGGGTTTTAGGCCTTAGAAATACCTTAAAACCCGAGCCAAGTTTTGCTAAAATACGTTTTAATCGCCGTTTTACGCATTTAACCTCTCATTTTCCTTGTACTTCATAGCCCTCCCCACTATCGGGCGGCGTGTCTTAAGATCGTTGTATAATGGGGAAAACGGTTTCGCCGAGGGTTGTAATTATTTCCAAACACTATATAGCAAGGCCGTGGTGGTCAAGTGGTGAGCACGCTCGCGTGTGAATCTGAAAGACCCGGGATCGAATCCCTGCCACGGCGGACATTTAGTGGGTGTGGTAGTACGTCCTAGCATGTTTCACATGCTTGCACCCAGTCAGGGGACATCCTGACGACGTATACAGACAAAACACTCATAACAAAGCCACTCCAACTCCTTCCTCTCTCTCCAACACCCCTTCTCCCCTCTCAACACTCTTCTCGGAGCTATTGCCGATAAAAATGGCATGTTCAGTCCTGTAAAGAATCGTAAGATTCAGAGTCGTAAAGATTCCAGGACGAGCTCATCAGCGGCGGATCCCCAGATCGACCGTGGTGATTGTCACCTAAACATCTACAAAACAAACAAATACAAAACAAACAAATTGATGAAAACTAACAGGGAAAAATAAAAAAATCCATGGGAAAATTGGTGACCATCTTATCCTATTTAGTTTTTCCACCTAACCTAACCTAACCTAGTATATGGGTCGGGGCTGCCGCCCCCACACCCCCGCTGGTTGGGTACTGGCTGAAAAACTTATTGTTTTACAGTAGGTCCTATACTGTATAGGCCTAGGCCTATGTATTTTATTTATTTATTTTTGTTCTCCCTTATAATACATTTCAGCTCTTAATGACATAGGATATATAGCAATGATGTATATGCTCTACCGAACCTATTAGGCCTAAACAGATCGATGGGCTAACTGTCCAAAACATCAGTATAACCGGTAAGGTTGTTAGGTTAGGCTAATATTACCCCTTATTTTCATCTTTTACCCCTCAATTTCCCTGTACTTCATAGCCATCCCCACTACCGGGGGCCGTATCTTAAGATTGTTGGATAGCCTAGGTCCTAATGGGGAAAACAGTTTTTCCGAAAGTTGAAACATATATTAATAGGCTATGATGTATAGGTTAGGCCTATGTTCATTCGATGGGTGACTTCCAAACTTCCAGGAAAATTCGTGGACGGTTTCCTTGATATTTTCCAATAATTATGTAATAGGCTAGGCTAGGCTTCTAGGCTAACAATAAAATCGCACCCAGACATGAAACTTAGGAAGGTGGCAGCAAGGTGCCAATCTAAATTGTACCAAGAGGACTTACAAATGGATCATGATGGCTTGAAAAATGTCGAAAATTACTTAAAATTCCATATTTTCTACAAAAACATTGCAGAGACCGAAGTTTTTGGACCGGCATGGTTTGTAAACAGCTCATGATTACACACACTCTATGACAGGGTTTCTTGGACAAAAATTCACAATTACTGTACACTGTTCCCGAGGAACATGTCGCAATATGTAGCGCTACATGTCCTTCTCCTTATTCTTCTTCTATAGAGCTTTCTCATGGCTCAATACCTTCATGATCTGATCTGATGGACCCGTCTCTTCAGTCTTGATTCACAGGGCTGACCTTTTTATCGGTACTGGCTCAGAAATGTTAGTAAGAGGGAAAGTCCTTCTTCCCTCTGCTGTTATCCCTTTCTCTATCACTTTGATACATCCCCTCCCATTTTCAATTATCACCCAATCATACCTCCCATTTCGTTTTCTAAATTCCCCTCCTACATGGTCCTGTATTATATTTATCCTTTCCAGTCTTCTTTTACATTCCCTGTTCCATTTACTTCCCTCGCTCGCCCATCTGTCTACCTTCTTTGGCCACCTATTTTCCTCCATCCCTTCTAGCCTCACCTTGTTGTTGTTGTTCCCTAAGCTACCTGGCCGAACAGCCCCGAGTCCCTGAGAAAGGCCATGGCCACGATCGGGCTTTCCCACAGAGCTCTCATTGAGTGTAGATTGTGTTGTTGGCGTAAGTGGTTGTGTGAAATGCAGTCTTCTATGATGTGTTTAATGGTATGGGGTGCTGTGTTACATCCCGGGCAGGCGTCGACAACGGAGTCATCCAGTCTCTTCTGATAGCTCAGGAGAGCTGGATGGTGTCCGCATCTCAGCCTGGCCAGGTGGACTCTGTCCTCGCGAGGAAGGGAGGATTCGGAAGGATGGATTTCGGGAGGTCGTGCATGCAGCTGTGTGTTGTCTGTGAGTGAGTGGATGGATCGGTGAGAGATATGAGTATGGATGTGCTTCTGGAAGTTGGTTCGGGGTGGGCAGGGAGGGAGAGAGGACAATAATTGTGTGTGATACCGTGTGCTGGGTGTTGTTTTGATATTTCTTGGTGTCTGTGGGTGTGTTGCCATGTAGTTTAGTGGGTGGTCTTGGTTCGTGGAGGCTGCTGCCAGGAATTGAGTGCCTCTCATGTCCAGATGGTCTTTGACTTTGAGGATTTTGGTTTCTTGATGTAGGTGATCTGTGGGTGCAGTAGCTGTGCAGCCTGTATCGATCTTCAGGGCTTTGTTTTGAATAGTCTGTAGGGTCTTATGATGTGTTTCAGCTAGGTTAGAAGCCCAGGCTGGGCTTGCGTATTCCATCACTGATCTTATGTATTGTTTATATACTGTGGTGGTAGTTTCTTTGTTGTGTCCAAATTTTGTGTGAGCAAGTGACCTGAGGGCGTTAAGTCTAGGTGTCAGTTTCTTTTTAATGTTTGTGGTGTGCTGTTTGAATGTCATATGAGTATCATATGTTACTCCTAGGATTTTGGGTGTGTGTGTATGTGTTAGGGGTGTGTTGTTTATGGTGAGTTGAGGGGGGATGTATTCGTGTTCTCCTGTCCAACTTGTGAGCAGGGTTGCGGTGGATTTGGCTGGGGCTAGATTAAGTCTGTTTGTAGTGCACCAGCCATGTAGTGTGTTGAGATAGGGTTGAAGGAGATCTGTTGCTCTTTTTGGGTCATGGTGTGTGCATGTGAGTGTTATGTCATCTGCATAGGAGGCTAAGTTTATTTGGGGCGTATTGGGTGTAGTTATATCGTGCATGTACAGATTGAAGAGTGCGGGCGATAGGACGGATCCTTGTGGGACTCCGTTTGGAAAGTTTCTGATTTTAGATGACTGACCGGCAAAAGATACGTGTGCACATCTGCCTGCTAGGAAGTTGGCCAGCCACCTTTTTGTGTTGTTGTGCATGTTTGTGTTGTAGATTTTGTTTGTTAGGTTGTGGCGGGGGATGGCATCCAAGGCTTTACTAATGTCGAGTGTGGCTAATAGTGATCTGTGTGGTGGTCTAGCTGAGTTGATGCCGTCGAAAGCTCTTTGTGTAAGGTCTGTGAGAAGAGTGTTTCTTACTTGAATCTTACTTGAAGTCGTCTAGAGGTCCCGTCCTCACAGTCGTGGTCCGCCACCGCTGCTTTGTGGAGTGCAGTGGCCTAAAGCCATGTTGTGTTGGAGCTAGGGGTAGGTCAGGTGTAATTAGTTGTAATACTAGGCGTTCCATGACTTTGGAGGGGGAGCAAAGGAGTGTGATGGGGCGTTGCGAGGAGGGTAGCGTGGGGTCTTTGTTGGGTTTGGGGAATGTGATGATGATACCATGCTTCCAAATGTCTGGTATTGTGTTGTGTGAATAGCTGTAGTTTGATATGTTAGTGAGTGCTTGTATGCCTTGTGGTCCTCACCTTGTACTTCCATTTAGCTTTCCCTATCCTCTCTTCAAACGTACTCCACCCCATTTCTCCCCGGATTGGTTCCTGTGCTACGTATTTATTCGCCCCTAATCCTGTCCTTCCGATTTTATTTTGTATGTTTCTAATTTTCTCGTGTCTGCCTCTGTAGTTTCCACCGCCTCCATGCCATAAATAATCGCAGGTACTCCTAGCTCTCGCACCATTTCATAGCTATTCGCCCTTAATCTTGTCGCGCTCCATAGTCTCCCATGCCATCGTGTTTGGTTCAGTATTTCCAGGTAATTTTCTTCAGCAAATTGGATCAGACTCCATACCCTCCTTTCACTTTCTCTGTATGTTTAACTGTTCCTTCATTCTTTCATTATCCTCTTTCAGACTTTCTTTGTCTTCCACCTATTTTCTATTTCGTTCCCTTTCCAGATTTTCCTCCCCTTTTTCTTTTAATTCCTTCATTTCAGACAGATTAGTAGCCTATATATATATACACACCTCCTTGCCTGTGCTTCTGTCAATTTATCTGCATCCAGCTTTTCAGGAGGCAGCAATCTGTTACAACTGCCTCCACAGAAAGCCAAGTATTTTCCTTTTTTCCCTTCCCTTTTCTTCTTCCTCTACCTCATCCCTATCTTCTACTTCTCCCTTGGCTCCCTTTTCTCCTCTCTTCTTTCCTATGTCCCTTTTCTCCTTGTTTTTTTTCTTTTTTCAGTCTCTTCGTCCGCGAAGGTTACCTTCTTTACAGTTCTTCCACTTCCCCTGACACATTAATTTGTTTTTTTCCTGGTTCGTCCCTTCATTTCCTGAAGCCTCATATTCCGTTTTTGTTTCATCCTCGTTCCTTACTCTCTTTCTCTGGCTACGTTCTTTATCACCTCCCCCGAGTCCCCTTAATTCCCCTTCCCCATCCTCATACATTTTCTGGCTCCGTTTTCTCTAACTGTCCTCTTCCTTCCCCTTTGGCTTTTTCCCCTTCCCTTGCTTTTTCTCTCCTTATCTCCTCCATCCCTAGCTGGTTCATATATTTACCCCTTTCCCATTTCTTCTTCCTCCTTTTCCTTGGATATTCCTTGCTTCTCCCCTTCCTCTACCCCTTGTTTCTGTTCTCCCTCTGCCCCACTTATGTCCCCTCCCTCTACTTCCCCCTTTATCTTATTTCTTCTTTCATCTTCCCTTTCCAGCTCCTGGTGCTGTTTCTCAATCTCTGGGACTACCTCCATCTCCTTCATTATATCCTCCTGGATTTTTATATTTAGGTCTATCTCACCCTGCATGTTCACCCCCATCATCCCCCCTGTCATCTCCACGACTAGTTTCCATTTCCATCTCCAATTTTGTTTTAACCTCACTACTTATACTTAATTGTTTTCTGTCCTATTCCCCTACAGAAGAAGTGAAAATACTTAAAGAGATTGTTGTGCAGATATTGCCAGTACCGACTGCCACGACTGGCCTTCCCTCGTGGTGTTGTGGTGCCTTGATGGTGTCTGGTTTCCCGTCTTTCGCCGGTGACTTCTTTCCCCTGCTCGTCTTCCCTCTTCCTCTTCTCTTCCGCCCTTCTTCTCTCGCCTTGCTCCTTGGCTTTTTAACTATCTTCCCCACACCTTTTTAAGTCCGTGGACCGCGAATTTCACTAGATGATACGCGATATAAAGAAACAATCTGGGGAGCCAACCTCCCGCTCGCTCTTTTTCCTCTTCTTGTTCTCATACTCAGTCTCAACTTGACAAAGAATACGTTTCACAAGTCAAGATACAACACCTGTAAACATGAAAACTCTCGTGACGAGAATACAGTTATCGTGCCATTGCAAAGGTTTATCCCCAATGAGCTTGCCCAGTTCAGTCAGGTCAGGTCAGGTCAGGTGAAGGTATTGATCGAGGGATAAGCCCAATCAACAATAGTCAATGCAATCAATATTGATAACATAAGAAATATGAGCTATAATTATAGAAGGAATAATATGGTAATTTTGTTAGACTATTGCCCCTTTTAAAGTCTACTGTAGAATCATGGTAGAATCTGCAGGTAGAATCCCGCCATCAGTACAGTATTGCTAATTTAACTACTGTATCGATAGATCTAGCAATATTTACTTCGATCTAACGATAACTATTAGCAAATATTGATTCCTAACTACACTGATTGTTGCTCTATTATGGAAAATTGAACTCTTTCAAGCGATTGTCTAAATATTGTACCATTTTCCAAAAAAATATTCTGCATTTTATAATAACTTAGGCCTGTTCTAGCGAATTGTGAGAGCCAATCATTAGAATTGGTAACACTGGCCACCAGCTGATATTTTTCATTCTGCTTCGTAACAAGTTCGAGAAAAGGTGTTTATCTAAATTATCTGCTTTCTTAGTAATAGCCTATTATTGCTTCCTATGCGTCATTCAATTACACTGAGAGTATTGAACGTGTGCGTAATAGGTATTATATATCGAAACGTTACGATATTGCGGTTTTAGGCAAAAATAACTTTACGTAGGCCTAGCCTGGGCCCATTTCCAAAAATGGGAAAATATAACCGAAACTAGGGTACTACTAATTTTCCCATGTTACACTTTGTTACACTTTGTTGTATTCCGTCCGTTAGTGACACAGTTGAGCTGGGGCTCCACTGCGACCAGGCAGCTCCCTTTCTTCCACTCTCCATTCTAGAAGTCGATTGGAGTTGGTGCTGGGGTATCCTGGTGTTGGTGGCCGGTCCGGTATTTTGGCCAGCCACATGTCCAAGTGTTTCTTGAAGGTGTCTGGAAACACCCCGGTCATGTTCCTGAGAGGGGCTGGTATACAGTTGAACAGTCTGGTTCCATTGTATGTAAAGCTGTGATGGTTTTTCTTTTTGGTTTTAGGTTGTTTTTGTCATTATTCAGTAGTTGAAATTAGTTACAATCCCCAGAAAACTTGATTTCTCCCATTAGGGCCTAATCCAACGATCTTAAAACACTCAGATGCAAGTAATTTTCAGAATAAATAGGACTAGGGCCCTAGGCCTATACCTTTTTGGTAAGAGTTGTGGGGATGGATGTAGCCTAGTGATCGGGCGTACGGTCGTCGTGTGCGCTCGCAGTTAGGCCTACGTTTCCGTCTATTTCGACGCTATATTTTCTGCTAGGCCTATTTGCCTCCTGTTGTTAGCCTACGGGCTACGGGCTACAGTATCTGGACACTTCGAGCGTAGGCGCATTCGCGCGAAGACGCATATGAGCGAATTGTCACGGTGTCTATTATATTTACGAAAATGGCAGGTATTGAATACTATTATCTTGGATAGGCCTAGTTAGCCTACGTATTATCGGTTATACTGATGTTTTGGATCGACATTTAGCCCATCGATCTGTTTAGGCCTAATAGGTCCGGTAGAGCATATACATCATTGCTAGGGGGAGACCTTGGAAGATGGCTCCACAGTTTCATCACCAACAGAAAACAAAGAGTCACGGTTCAAGGAAGCCTATCAGAAGCAGGTGGGGTCATCAGCGGAGTACCACAAGGATCAGTACTGGGACCTCTCCAGACTCCTATTCCTGATCATGATAGGAGACATCGACAGGGACCTGGAACACTCAACAGCCTCATCGTTTGCTGACGACACCAGACTCATGAAGAAAATCACCTCACAACATGATGCACAGCTACTACAACAAGACTTGGACAAAATCCTGAAGTGGGCAGAAGAAAACAACATGGCCCTAAAGTTAAACGGAGACAAGTTCGAGCTTCTAAGGTACGGGATCAAGAGAGCACTACAAAACGACACCAACTACAAAAGTGGACAGCAAGAAATTACCGCCAAGGACACAGTGAAGGACTTGGGAGTAAATATGAGCAGTGACGCCACTTTTTCCCAGCATACTGTATTACCAAAGCCACAACAACAGCAAAACAAATAGCAGGCTGGATCCTGAGAACCTTCCACACAAGAAATGAGAGGTGTATGTTAACACTGTGGAAGTCACTGGTCCTACCATGACTGGAGTACTGCTCTCAGCTCTGGTCTCCCCAAAAAGTAGGAGAAATAACAGAAATTGAAGCCACCCAGAGGACATTCACCAGTAAAATCCATGGGTTTCAACACTTTAACTACTGGGAGAGACTCAAGGAGCTGCAGCTGTACTCACTTCAAAGACGTAGGGAGAGATACATCATCATCTACGTCTGGAAGATTTTGGAAAAAAAGGTACCAAATCCAAACATCCAAGAGACTCAACACCAAAGGCGAGGGAGGCTGTGCTATGTGAGGACTACGCCGGGATCAACACAAAAAATCAAATCCCTGATCCATCACAGCTTTACATACAATGGAACCAGACTGTTCAACTGTATACCAGCCCCTCTCAGGAACATGACCGGGGTGTCTCCAGACACCTTCAAGAAACACTTGGACATGTGGCTGGCCAAAATACCAGACCGGCCACCAACACCAGGATACCCCAGCACCAACTCCAACCGACTTCTGGAATGGAGAGTGGAAGAAAGGGAGCTGCCTGGTCGCAGTGGAGCCCTAGCTCAACTGTGTCACTAACGGACGGAATACAACAAAGTGTAACAAAGTGTAAGTGTATAGGCCTATATGGCATTAAGAGCTGAAATTTATTATAAGAGAGAACAAAAAAAAAAAACGCTAAAATAAATGTATAGGGCCTAGGCTACTGTAAAACAATAAGTGTTTCAGCCAGTACCCAACCAGCGGGGGTGTGGGGGTGGCAGCCCCCACCCATATACTAGGTTAGGTTAGGTTAGGTTGTTAAGTTAGGCTAATAGGCTAGCACATAAAAAAAAAAAAAAAAAAAAAAACAACCAACCAGCGGGGGGGGTGGGGGTGGCAGCCCCCACCCATATACTAGGTTAGGTTAGGTAAGGTTGTTGGGTTAGGCTAATGTCTTCCCAAAGTTGACTATTTTTATAACCTGAAATATTAGGCTACCGACTCCACCCCGTGAAATCCGAGCCAGCTTTCGTCAAAAGTTGGCTCGGGTACCGTATTCACAAAATTGGGTTGTATGGATTTGCAATTTGGGAAAACTCTAGCCAAGGTTTGATACAAAACGCTATATTATTGTATTTTTACCCTTTTAACCCCTCATTTTCCCTGAACTTCATAGCCCTCCCCACTAGTGGGGGGTGTGTTTTTAGATTTTTGGATAATGGGTAAATATTAATTTCCGCTCCTCTTCAGTATAAAACAACACTATATCTGAAGGAAAAATGAAAAAAAAAAAAAAAACTTACTGAAATCGCTGTCGGTCCAAAAAGTCAGGCTTACCGTATTATCTTACACATTTATTCGTTTGACTTTCGATTGTTTATATAGGCCCTAGGCAGCTAGGCTAGCCTAGTTAAATTAAAGTATCCATTTCACTTGATAGTATAGGTAAAACACTTTTTATTGTAGTCAATTATATTTACGATAATGGCAGATGTTAAATAGGCCTAATAGCCTATTATCTTGGATGGTATTATCTTTCACATTGATTAATTTGACTTTCAATGTTTGTTTTTATAGCCTAGTTAAATTGAAGTAGGCCTAGGCCTATGCACTGTAGTCAATTTTATTTACAATAACAGCAGGTGCATAATCTGTGCTGCCAACTGCCACAATCGCACAAGAGAGCATTCCTTTTTCCCCGAACATCTTTATGGCAAAAGGTACACGGGTGGTTAACTTAGGAGCTGTAGAAATAGGTCTAATCTGGAATATGTTGCTGGTTGAATGGCTAAGCATATTCTGACCTCAATCCTGTAGGATAATGTAGTGCACTGTGCACATATGGTTAAAATTGTACCGTTTCATAAATATTATTAGGCCTATAAATTTCACTCAAATTTCGTTAATCCATTAGGCTAATGAATCTTTAGTTATATTTTTGAAAGCGGCAGATATGAACTCGGCCAGGTATATTAGACCCCCCACCCGAGACCGATCGATACTACAATAATCACTAATCAGCACAATTAGCCTACACACGTGAAAGTGACGTGATGTGTGTAACGTTCACGAATAGGTTAATTGGTCAATATTATTTGGTTTATATTAGTTTATTATGAAACATAGCTTAACATTTTGGCAAGTAACCTTAATTTAATATTACTTATAGGCCTAGATAAAACTTAAGTTTTGTTCGGTCAAACACGTATTAGCTCGAACGGATATTCGCTCGAATAGGAACGCATTCGCTCGATTGTGCATCCGCTCGATCAGGAATTCGCTCGAAATGACTCGCATTCGTCATTACTACTGTACATGAATACTAGGTTAGGTTAGGTTAGGTTGTTTGGTTAGGCTAGTGTATTTTTATATCCAAAGGCAGTCAAAATAGACGGGAACATGATGGGAAAGGTCCGACGCCACTACGCGTAGTGTAAACAAGGCTGGCGGTACGCCCGCACTTAACATTCTTGCCGAGTTGTGTTATCTGGTGTAGGCTACCACTACCGACATACAACATAAATCATCTATAAATACTTAACCTACCTAAAAAGCCTAACCTAACCTAGTATTCTCATTGCTACATGAATACTACTGTAGGTTAGGTTAGGGTAAGTTGTTGTTGTTGTTGTTGTTGTTCCCCAGGCTGTCTGGCCGAACAGCCCCAAGGTCTCGAGCAAGGCCAAGGCCATAAACGAGCGCCCCCACAAAATCCTCCCTGCTTACCACTAACAAAGCCCGGGTGACCGAAGCCACTCCAAGGCAGGGAGCTGAGGAAGGTGCGGAAACGCCCGGGAAACCAAAGCCCCACCCAAGGCCCTGTGCCCCTCAGCAATTATGAAGGGAAAGTTGAGGGGTAAGGGAAAAATGTGATGCTTTGGCTCCCAATCTGCCAACTTCTAGGTTGGCAGTAGGGAGGTCAATCCACGGAAAAGACGCCGCCACTTGAGATCTAGAAGATATATAAGTAAAAGGAACAGTCAGAGTAAGCTATGGGTATGGCAGAGATTGCTCAGTTCTCACTCGGATAGACCAGCCCATCACCACATGACTAGAACCCAATCCCCTCAGCATCAGCTAGGAAAGGCCCTAGAAAGCCGCCTTTGGCGGGGGGATAGCTCCCCTATTTCAACTCCTTTCGGGGTTGGGCACCCGCCCGGGTTAGGGTAAGTTGTTTGGTTAGGTTAATGTTTTAGAATAGAGAGGAGCTATGCTGTACAGTATGTCGGTAGTGGTACGCCCGATAACACAACTCGGTATAATCCTGTGTAGCGGGTGGACCTGTACATAGCCTATATCTTAATATTTTGGTAATGTTACAATATGTGTTTATATTTTACATTCATAAATACTCCACTAATATACTAGGTTATGTTTTGGTTAGGTTAGGTTAAAGATATTGTTCAATGTTTCTTGGTAAATAGGCATCTGAAAAACAGTTCCACCCGCTACACAGGATCTTACCCCGGAGAGTTATAGGGGGAGTTTTTTGTTTTAACAGTAGTTTATATAGGCTAGTGCACATAAAATGTATCTCTTTAATCTCCGGAGGTTGAAACACATTTTAATATGATCTTTGCAACATCCTTATTCTATAATTACCTTCAAATATTGAGAAATAATTAGTGGTAGGCTAGTTTCAGTAATAAGTACCGAAAAATGTTTTTTATCTTCATCGCCTGGGGGTTTGGACTTTGGAGTGGGCTGCCTGTACGGTTATTAGAAAGTGCGTCGACGGTGTATGTAGAAAATCTTCCCGACCGTTCCTCCCGACAGCTCCCAAAATAGGCTAAGGAAGCGGAGTCATCTGGCAACATCTCGGAACCGCGCTCGCCGCTCGGGCCTCGCACAATTTAATCCACTTAACACGTCTGTGTGGAAAAAATTAAGTTCTATGATTCCTGGGATACGCAACTTCGTCTCGCATGAAACTCCACAAAAAAATATTCGGGGGGGATGGATGTATATTCCGGGCGTACGGTCGTCATTGTTTACATAGGGCGATCGCCGCGGTTAACTTTGTGTCTATTTTGATGGCGATTTTTTTGGTTATTTGCCCCCTGCTGGCAATATATATGATGATGACAATATGTCATGGAGGGGTAAGGGGGGGAAAGCCCCTCTCAACATAATTATTATTGTATCCAATGGCATTCAAAATAGACGGGAATATGATAGCAAGCGTCCGACGCCGTTCCGCATAGTGTAAACAAGGCTGGCGGTACGCCCGAACTCTACATTCTACCCGCAGCCCCTTTTCAATAATTCACCCCAAGTTCTGTCACGATGTAAACTTAGATGTGGTCCCGTGTTACTTTGCTTGTCACAGCCCCAATGGTTTGGTCCGGGTCAGTAGGGTGGCCGAAAATGTGTCCCTGTATTTCCGTAACGCTTCTGTATTGGCGTCACTTTGCGTTACAGATATGTTCCCAAAGCACCGGATCATCCTGGGCACCGATATTGTTAAACAGTTCAGTAGTACTGTAGGCCTATTAAGTTCTATCCCCAGGCCTACAGCCGCTGGGATTTTGTTATGGCTAATAGTCGAGGGATTTTAGTTGTTTTTTAGTTAACTAGTAGGATATGGTGTTTAGTTAATATTATTTACTTTTACTACAGAAGGTTTTACTAAATATATATTTATCTTTAACCCTCTCACATCCTTATGACGCAGAGGTTGCCAGATTAGCAATACTTAATAGAGTTCTCTCACTCTTATAATTACCTCTCCACAATTACTTTTCTGCCCACAGCTAACTCAAAGACAACTGCAGAGGTTGAAGTAACTAAACTAAAGGTTTATAAATACCCCTGATGGTAACAAAGGCTGTAAAGTATCCCTAATAGGCTCAAAATTGCATCAAGAACGTGAGAGGGTTAAGTCTTAAACTGCTGTAGGTATTATATTTATCATGTATTCATGTACCGTAGTCTTTTATATACGGTAGTACTGTAGGTCCAAAGTAGGATATGTAACTAGTTGTTTCATTTATTCTATATAGCCTACCTACATACAGTATACAGTAGAGTCACGCATCTCACGCATTTTGATCCCACGATTACGCATCCCACGGTACTATCCAATGGCTACCTGAATTCTCATCCCACGAAAAACCACACGAGTCCCACGGATGCGCACCGACGCATCGTGGATAGCATTTGTTGGCGGCCATGTTGATGACGCGCTCCTAGGCTTCCCGCTCAGTGTTCCTATTGTCCCAGCTCTCTCACGTGTGAATTTTTCAAGGTTACCTGTTTTTTTCATTGTGATTACCCGTCCCGCGGTCCGACCCACGAACAGTGATGGCTTCCCAGTGTAGTGGGGGCCCCAGTGGTCCTAGTGAGGAAAGAAAGGAGCCACCTAAGCGACCAGGAAAGGCCAAAGAAGACAAAAACAAACATCATCGGTGTGGCCAAAAACTGAGGAAGTATAGTGTAGAAGAGAAGAAAAAGATTATTCAAATGATCGAAGAAGGCTACAGAAACTGTGATATAACAAAACGAATGAACTGTCCAGAAGGAACTGTGAGAACATTTAGAAAGAATAAGGAACAGATGAAGAAATCGTTGGCTGTTGCTGAGAAATATTTTGGTGGTGAAGGTGGTGGTGCTAGTCGGGCAGTGGTGGAGTACAGTGAAAAAAATCAAGTGCTAGCTATAACTGAACATTATTTGTTAAAGTGGGTTCAGAGGCGAGATAAAGAGAAAGCAGGTGTTGCAGGCCCACAAATTAGAGCAGAGGCACGTAAGATTTACGATGCACTATGTAAAAAAAGAAACATACAAAATCCAGTGCCTTTTAATGCCTCAGTAGGTTGGCTTCAAAAGTTTAAAACAAGGTGTGGGGTGAAGCATGCTGTGTACCAGGGTGAGGTGGCTTCTGCTGATGAACCTGCAGCCAACTCTTACCCTGCAATTGCTCGCCAACTGATAGAAGACTTAATAGTGGATGAGGCTGCAGAAGGTCAGGATCTGATGAGGGCAACTCTTGAGGCAGTGAGGAGTGTTCGAGCCCCCGGATTCAACGAAGTCAACGAAGTCAACGAGGAAGACATCGAGGAACTGATTCACAACCCACTAAGGCCAGAACAAACAGCAGAAGAGATGATAGCGGAGGACGAAATGGAAGAGACAGAGCAAGAAGAACAACCACAGCAAGTTGAAAAACAGAAAGAAGCAACAACTCAGCAACTGTCTGTCATCTTGGGACTTTGTGAAAACCTGAAGGAAGAGCTGGAAGGCACACCTGGCATCTCTGATTCTCGTGAACAGTTCCTGGGATACATTCAGAAAATCAGCACAAGTTTCCATGACCTCTACAATGCCAAAGTAAACGATCGCCACCAAGCCCTAATGACCCGCTACCTGAAGAAGAAGAAAGAAGATGATGAGGCAGATATAATAGAAGCTTTACATGACGCCGAACTTGATGCCATCGACGATGATTTCACGGGCTTTGGCGGCGACGGTGGGGTGACGGAGAACGAGAGTGGGGCCACGGAGGGTGGTAACTAACATCCGCCTCCCGTCTATCACCACATCCATCACACTAAGCACCTCATCAACTTTTCTAAGGTTTGTGTTTGTGTTTTTACCTTTACCTTTCTCTTACCTTGTGTCATTAGATAAAGCAACTTACCTTTTGATTATTGGCATGTAAAGTGAAGGTCAATAGTCGCCCGACGATAGCCTCCAGTACTTTTGTAATTTTCCCCATTACTTTAATACTCCGCATCCCACGAATTCCGGTCCCACGGTCATATTTCGGTACCAATAAATCGTGGGATGCGAGATTCTACTGTATTACTTTAGGTATAATTGTCTTTTTTTTTTTAAACACTCATTGGTACATTTATCTAATAGGCCTACCAGTACTTGAATTACAGGCCAACTAAAATGGTCTGGGGTTCAAATCCCAGAGAGGTGTAAATTATGTAGCCTACTATGGTATAATGTATCTCTTTTATGATCCTGAATATGTTCAGTTTCAGTGATCTGTCTCTCTCTTGGACCACAGATGATTCAGTATACAGTATAACATAGGCTAGCCTAGATGAAAGCTTGGAGTTTCATAATTATTTACTGCGAGTTATACCGGAACTATTGTACAGTACATATTTTGATCACACATATTTATGATTTAATCTCGAATCCCTGGAGTGCCACAAGTATTTGTTGATCCTTAATTGAGTTTTAGGAGTAGAGTCGGTTGGTGGAGGGAACATAATTTATATATATGCGCTTGAAATTACCTTTGGACACTAGTTTTAAAATATTGCTTGTATGTATGTACAGTATGTGTATCTACCGGTATGCATTTTCATGTCTTTATCATATATTAAAATATACTATTATTTTTCTCAGAATGTCGTCCTCACCACCTCTACTACTTCCATTGATACGGAAATTCTCCAGTACTACATGTGCATCTATCAACTGTCACCGTGCCAGCATAGCTCGCATCGGTCGCCTCACATACTCTCGCATGTACCCCACGCTGCTAGTCAAGAGTGATGGATCCACAATTAATATACGATACCATGAACCTCGAAAGATTATTAAGGTACTGTACAGTACAGATGCAGTTTTTAACGCTTTGCACTGCCTTGATTATCAGGGCCAAGATGTGCCCTTATTACAAGACATTATTATGTGTCAATCTCCATCGCAATCAGATTTGCAAACCACTTTGTATGCTTTTCAAGTAAACTAAGAAGTACTGTATAACCTGGTATGTTTTTGAGGTTTAGTAAATATACAGTAGGCTAGTTATAGGAGACACATATAGTAGTATAGAATAGCCTATGATTATATTTTAACTTTAATATTATTATTATTATATGCTAAGTTAATTGGACAGTTTCTTGGTTAATAAGTGTTTATTGTAGGCTATAGATACAGTAAAATCCTCTCTTTAAAACTAACTAATATGGACACCCTGTCTTCCAGATCTTACCTCAGTTTGTGGTGTTAGACTGAACCAGATGTCCAAACTAAATACAGTATTACCGTGTGTGTTTGGACATTTACCTTGATCTTTGGGACTTTTACCTCGGTCTTCCAGACTTAGTCTTATCAGCGGGGTAAATTTCTGACCAGATACTACTTAATCTGAGAGTTGCAAGTTTTTGGAGGACTGGTTCGAAAGAGAGGGGTAATACTGTACTATAGAGAATAATGAACTGAATGTTATTACAGTACTGTACTGTATATACTTAACCCTTTCGCACTCCAGAACGCGATTGCGGCGTTTCAGGGATACTGTACTTTAAAATCCTTTGTGACCATCAGGGGTATTTAGAAACCTTTAGTTTAGTTACTTCAACCTCTGCAGGTGTCTATGAGCGATTTGTGGGCAGAAAACTAATTTTGGAGATGTAATTACGAGATTAAGATAATTCTATTTCTGAATACTAAACGGCAACCCCCGGAGCACGAAAGGGTTAAGATATGGAATTCAGATCAAGCCAGGATTGATTTAAATAATTAATTGATCATAGCCAAACTTGAAAAATGCATAATGTGTTTAATGCAAGTTGGGTGACCTAGATGTGTGTGAATTTGTGTTTTGTTTTTGTGTGTTCATTGTTTTTCTGTTTT
Source organism: Paralithodes platypus (assembly GCA_032716605.1). NCBI lineage: Eukaryota > Metazoa > Arthropoda > Malacostraca > Decapoda > Lithodidae > Paralithodes > Paralithodes platypus. Next base: position 8,573,973 of record CM064582.1, read on the forward strand.
ATTGTGTTGTACCTGTTCGGGCTCTGTCTCGAGTCGGCCACCCCCAGAAAAAAATAAAAATAAA
>CM064582.1:8574136-8710919 GCA_032716605.1 Paralithodes platypus
ACCGCATATTCTTTTAATGATATTTTTTAATCTGTGACATCTGCTTCATACAGTGGCAGCACATCAATTGGAGAAAATTCAAATATTAAGAGTAGCAGTAGCCACATTGCACATGCTCGTACAGAACAAATACGTCATGTATAATTTACTGGCTCTAAAATTCATCATATGTCAAGCATTCGGGAAGGGTACAGTAAATAATGGCTACGTATCATACAGATCATTTATTGTATTGGAATGGTTTTTACGTAACTGTGAGAGAGACGATAGCGTTCCCCTAAACGTCTCTGGTCTTTCAAATCATCACCATTTCCCATAGAGTATATTAACACGATAGCATACATACATTATTTATATTATATATAAATATATATATATTCCCTTGCTCTACTGCAGCATTACACAAAAGCGAAAACAGCTCATTACCGCCCAGTTTGAAGCAATTTTTGGCCTAACTTTGCAAGATATTGTTGCAAAACAACCAGACGTCCTTGCAGAGATTATTAAGGTGTCATGGGAAAGCTTCTATTACTGTACTTTCCGCAAATGTATATTTGTATTACGCTCTGGCTCTTTCTTATACATGAAAATGCGTAGGGTATGCAGGTAATTTGAGGCCATTATGCCGCGTCCCACAGTTTTTAATACACACACATACAATTCCGTTCCTCTGAAATGATACTTTATTAATAAGGTGAACGTAGAATACATTGATTCGAAATTTTGTGCTTTGTTTAAAAAATTATAAAACTAATTTAAATGTGTATTCACTGTAATATGACAGCCATCTTTCACTGTTAGTTACCATATACAAGCATGAGCAGCTGCCCTTTGGAGCAGTGTGTGTGTATTCTATGGTATTGACGTGTGGGTCTTATGGGACTGTCATTATAAAGTGGAAGCTCTAATTTATTGTGTCTAATTTTGAATGACCTGCTTATAGTATAATATATATATATTATTTTTGTTCTAATAACATCAACAAATTTCAACAGCCCCCAACCACCACCACAAATGATGGCGGCGGCCGGGGAAGCGAACGGACACCATCCTCATCTTCCCCCGTTTCGTGGGCGCAGCGAGATGCAGGTCACCCCGGGCCAAACAGACGACCAGTGTTTACCCATTAGGCAGGACAGAGGTCCACCCACCATCACTGGCCATGGTCCCTACAGATGTTACGGCCATAACGACCGGCAGTCACCACTCCCTCCACAATTAAGTCTCAGAACGATCAGACTCCAGTAGTGGTTCCATCAGTCCATCCCAGCTGGCAGTGCCTCGTGGTGTCTGCTGAACCCACCAGACTGCCCGTCCAAGCTGTCCCATGCCTCCCAAAGCTAAGCTGGATGTGTGCACGCGCGCAAGGGTCCGGCACAGCTTCAAACATTGCCAGCGCCGTTTCAACTCAGTCACTACTGCTCGCATCTTATACAATCCTCTGGCATCTATGGTGAAGGCCTTAAAGGTCGGTATCACGCGAGCGCTGGTTTTCTTTTGTTCCACTTCTCGTTTCTGGCAATTCTGTGTCTGGCGTTTTCGTAAATTGAGAAGTTGTATTGTATTAGAATTCAATTAGCTTAAAAATAATTCAACCTTTCCTCATCTTGAGTATTTGATCCTCAATTAATTCATTGACCTAAAATAGCTAACCTTCTGCTTTAGTTTTCTGATGCCAATGCAAAAGACCACAGAAATGTCGTAGGAGAATCGATGGTGTGGGCCATCGAAAATAGTTATAAAAGCCTCTCGTGTGCATGAACTATCGTGGTGTGCTGGTGAGCATGGCAGCTAGGTGAGGCCAGGGTGGCACGGGTGGTCACTGTAATAGTGGAGTTGAAAGCAGGGGCCGCGGTCTATGAACTGTTATCTGTTACTCTCCACAGGGACCCCTCTACTTAACTGGTCCCACCGCTGTCTGTGCCAGTTTCTCTCGAGAAACTGTTCCCAAGTAACTACATGGTGAAAAGTCACGTGTTGATGATGTAATAGCCGTGAAACTGGTCCTCTTACCGTACGGATGTTCGTGTTCTGTGATTTACTGGTAGCTGCTTACTGGCTTAACTGTCCGTGGGCACGCAAAGTGAAAATCACTTTTGTTGTTCCCACTGCGTGATGATATGTCCTAGCCGGCAATAACTGGGATCATCATGAGCAAGCAACCCAATGTCCTGTATTTTAGTAGAATCACATGCTGCATTGTGGACTTGTTACAACAATTTATCTATTTTTTATTATAAAGGATTAGTAAATTTAAACTGTTAGCTTTTCTTCGGGAAAATTTGGTTTTAGCTCAAGATTTGGAATTCCAAGACTAGCAATTTGGAAAAAATTCTGAAAGGTATTCTAAGTTTTTGCAACTTAAATGAATAGCATTTCCACAATATTACAAACAATCATGCTGTTTTAAATGTCAAGTAAATAAACGATTACCGTAACTCTTTATTGCAGAAGCAAGATTTTAAGTTTGGACAGTCTATATATACAGTTCCAGTATTGAGTACCGTATTGTGAGGCCTAGTTTGTCTGGATATAAAGTATTGATTGTTTGTAATTAGCCAGCAGTGCTCATTTAGTGTCCTAATGTCTGAAGTTGCATCTCAGACAACGATAGTATTTAGAAGCTAATATTTTATTATAATTATTTTGTGGACGAGTCATGCCATCAAAGGTATTATATTTTGTTTTTGTTTAAAAGTACGTAATTTATGGTTTCCTCCAGCAAGTTTTTTTAGTTGGTAATTTAGAATATCAAATTGGACCAGTGAAGCAATGAATAGCAGTATGGTACTGAGTGGGTAGTAGGCCCTGCCATAGTCCACAAGGTAATTAATTGTTGTGAAAGTGGCGAGGGTTAGTGTTTCATGAACGCTATATAAAGGAGTGTGTGGCGGTGGGTAGAGCACTCTCCGTGATATACGGTGTGCCACAGTACAGGTACTCTAGTCTTTGAGGCCACATCTGCCACTCTCCAACCTACAGAATTTGTATAGACTATTTTTATTATACCAGTTTTTTATCAATATTCACTTGTAACCGGTTTGCCCCATTTCCTGTATATTATATATTATTGATCCAAAGGTAAGGTTGGACCACCTCTGTAATGATGCCATGTCTGCAGTGCCGCGGCCAGTGCCACCAAGTTCCAGAAGTGTTGCCCAATAACTGGATTAGTGGTAACAAGTGAATGACATAATTGCATTGTGCTATACAAGCCCCAGTGAATAATGTTAAGGACTTGTGATCTCAAACAAGCAATATTTTTAGGAATTGCAATGGACAAAGTGAGAATGGTTGGATCGACATTCCGGTGTTCCAAGGGAGTAACCCTCACAGTACAAATCCCTTGGGGTTGCATCCTGTACTCTCCTGCTGGAATTGTGATCATGACCAAGTGCACAATGCTCAGGAGTCTTGGTCAGTTGGGAAAATAAAACATTTGTGGCACAACAAAAAAGCTGCAAGAATCTGAGTTGTAGGTTAAGGCCACCAGGACAACGAGTCAAGCCGGGGAGTTGACGGACGAGGGGGGAGGACACAAACCGTTTTACGTGCTGTCCTCCTTCCATTCTGCCACAACTGATACGGTGGGAGGCTAGTGTTTTGTTGCATTTAATATTGTGAAGGGAGATTTTCTCTAGCTGAGTTAATCTCGACGAGGCTCTCACTTCATTCAAGAACTGTGAAGTCTCAAAGTATTGTAATATGAACCAAAGCATTTTATCACCATCTTATTGAAAGGTGCCTGTTGGTGTTGGCACATAATAATATTTAGCTTCTACCTCATGTCAAAGGATTTGTGGAATCATGATTGCATATCAAGTTTGGTTTCTACGAAGTCATAATTTGTTCCACCTCCCTATTTCACTTGGCATACAAACAGGCGTCCCAGCATGTTTGGAGTGAATGGGAGGTGAGGAAAGTGGATCGTATAATGTTGCTGAACCACAGAGGGCAGAGAGAGAGTCACAATATCTGAGGGCTTCCTATGACACTCGGAGACAATGTGACACCCCTGTTGCTTAGCATTAAGTGTCGCTGTTTTGTAGTTGTCCCATGCAGAGGACAAAGGACAAAAAAGCCTACGACCGCAACCGGTTACAAGTGGATGACGGGAAACACTAACGACGCCCCGGGTGTCGGCAGGTGTGATGATAACGGTACAAGGGATGGATAGTTAGAACCCATGTTACCCAGCACATGGAGGGGGGGGGGGGGGGGGAAATGGCATACCTGTACAAAACAACCACCTACAGCCTTTCCTATAAGACATTTGATAGTGCTTTACAATTAATTTTTGTTTTTTAATGTGTGAAGTTTACTCTTGTGGATACCGCTATATTTATTTCAAGTTTAAGTTTATAAAGAATGTTTTATAACATTGCTGTTCAATTTCCAACAGTACATAATCATTTAAGGTATTCAAAATTTAGTAATTTCTATATTACCTTTAAACTAAAGCTTTCTCTTAAAGATCTTTCCACTACCTCTCTTCTAACCATTTCAGGTATGCCGGTTAATGGAGATTTCATGATATTTAAGTGCCAGGTGGTTGTGGTTTTTACTGTAGCCTCCCTTGTAATGTTAGTCATCACTGGCTGACACCCACAAGGAGACTTGAAGATTTATATGTCCTGTGATACTGCCATCAACTTCAACTCTCCTCCCAAAGTATAGAGTCGGTGTCGCACAAGCATTTTTCCCACCAGTATTTTTCAGCAGATCTCGCCTGGCAGCTTCAAAATTATGGTTTTATTAGAATTCACCCACCTAACCTAATCTAGGGTGAACTAGCTTATTTGTACACAGTTTTCCGATTAGTATGCAGTATGTTCTTATGTTCTTATAATTGATAAAGATATTACCCATTGAAATTAGAGGTTACATTAATAATATTGGTACTTGAATTTCCAAAAGTTATGTATATTTTGACACTAATATATTAACTAACTACCGTAGTACTATTATATGGGTGTTGTATTTGTTTTTAGATATATACCACTCACTAATTGGACTGCTGTGTGAGATTTGTCTAGTCTAGCCTCCTGTCAGTTTAGTTTGATACCAATACAATAGTTATGATACCAATACAATAATTCTGATACCAATACAATAGAGTTATGATACCAATGCAATAGAGGCCCCAAAATGTTGCGAGAAAAACTTGCTCATCGAATATTGCTGGAGAAAGTGCTAGTGTGACGACGCCTTAAAATCAGATTATTGCCATGCATGGCAAAAACCTAAGATATCACCATTGGTTATGGTACAAAGCAATCTATTTCAAGAGTCTTATTTGACAACATAAAAAAGAATCGCAAAAAAAAAGTTAAAGTATTCTAAGTTAAAAGATGTACCTGATGCAGGTGTGATTGGAGTCCTCATTTTATCATGAGGTCTCTCTTAAGGTGGCGACAAACGGACAGTTTTCAAGCGTTTTTACAAGCTAGTATCCAATTTTGGCTTGTGATTCTTGGATAAAAAGTACATAGTCAATCACACACAGGTCGGTTAATTCACTCTTGTGTTAATTTGGTCCCTGGAGTGGATGACGACCGTATAGCAATCCGGCAATCGGGGACAAAATAAGCGAATATGGGTCAATCATCACAACCGGAGTTATCGACAGGCTATTCTAAAAACGCTGGACTACCTGCCCGTGTGGCGCCACCCTTAGTCTTATCCCCGACCTTCATCCTTAATCCATCCACGAGGGGTTCGCGTCCCCCATTGTTATCCATGAGATACCTCTTAACCTCAGTCACTTTAGGATTTATTATGATAGAAAATTATGTGCTTAAGGGGAGATCTCCACTTGAGGGATATTTTTCTTGACCCTTTTCTCCCTCATGTTTAGCCCCATTGCTTTTGATATTATAAAATGTTTACCCCATTAGTTTAGCGATTTTAAGAACTTTCACCCCATATTAAGACCTTTCGTGCAATTCAGGTGTTGATTTTATCCTGGCGAGCGATAGCGAGCCTGTAATTTAAGAGGAACCGGCCTTCGGCCGGGACATTTTTCTACCGAAAAATGTAAAAATTTATCTTGAAAGGGACTCAAGGGGGTGTAATTTTAAGCTTGATGGAGGTCTAGGGAACAAACTAAATACCTCCCCTTAAACCCCTTGATGTTAATGACTCAGTTTGACAGTTTATTATGGCTATCATTAGACGATTTTGTGCAGATTGGGAAGATATTGTGGGAGTTAAGAGGGTTAATTGAGATACCTCTTACCCATTTGATTCCTATAGCTCCTCCCTAGATAGCAGAAAATAATTTAATGATAGCCAGAATAGACTGATACAATGCGTCCTAATCCTCAAAGGGTTAATGATATCCTTGGTAGCCAAATTATAAATCACGTTAGACTGGTTTCATGTGTTATGAAATTTAATTAAAATGTAAAACTTGCAAACTAAACAAACCAAAATTGGGACAAGGACAATATAAAGTCAAATTAAATTAACAAAATCGCTATGTGGCAACAACGCTTACTAAAATGAAAATTATGAAATAAAAGAACACAATCCACCACATAGGGTGTACACTACTACATGAGCAAGTTAATCTGTTTCCCAAGCAAACTAATCGCACATATAACAATGCACTATCATCACGTTAAAGGAAGTAGTCAAGTTTGGGAAGTAAATTAGGTTTTCTTATCATACATTAAATAGTTTATCCAATATCTTTGTGCTTGATATAATCAATAGCCATATGTTGGATTAATGTCATTGTGTGTTAATTAGCATAGTCAAGAACAGTACATGTATTATTCTAAACAAAATTACTCTGCGTGATTTTTTTCATTTGGTTACACAGTTTATTATGTAGCATATATTTTGTGATGATAAATCCTTCTTAGATCAATACAATCAGGTCAAATCTTCCTCTTTGAAAATGTTTTGTCTAGTTTTTCCACTATGGGATATTCTCATTGCACTCATCCCCCATCTATTTAATTTTCCTAAAGTATCTGGCCATATCTTCTACTTAAAAATTTAGTGTTTAAGGTCATTTCTTCATCTATTCATTGGGATATTTGTATGCTCGCTCTAATGTACGTACTCTATCCCTATTTATAAACGAACTGGTTAAAGCTTCTATGTGAAATTTAGTTTATGGTAAGGGAGCCCACCTCGCTTTTTTTTTCTTTTTCTCTCCCTCTCTTTGGCTTGTATCCATTCGGCCCCATTCAGCCTACTGTTTTAAGAAGTTTGCACCCCATCCAGGTGTCAATATTTTCCGCGAGCCAGCATATATACCGGTACTTTTTTTTTTTTTACAGCAAGCTAAATTTGTACATTTTTCGATAGAAAAATTTCTCCGGCGAAGCCGGATTTCTCCATAAAAATCAACCTCTGGATGGGGATAAACGTCTTAAAACAGTTGTCTGAATGGGGTCGAATGGATACAAGCCAGGGAAAAGAGAGAAAAGGAGAGAAAGATAAAAAAAAAAACGGTGACGCCCCTTCAGCTAGTCTACCGCTTGGGGTATCGTCCTTACACTTTACCCCCCGCCTGTGTTTCAAAATAATCCGCTCGACTTATTTGAAATTGTTTAGTATTATTTTAAGCTACTGTACAGTGCTATTTGGGGTTTTTTTTTCCCCCAACTCAATTCAAAGCAATCTGGTTTAACGGTTTGAAATTGTATAGTTATTTTTTAAGCTTAGTATTTGAGATATAATTTTTCCCCTCACCTATGCCAAAACAACCGGTTTAAATATTTTTGAAGTCGTTTGTTGTTTAAGGGGAGATGAGTCGGTTTTCTGGTCCCCTTTCTCTCTCGTGTTAAGCCCCATTTGTTTTGAGATTATAAGACCTTCGGGTCATTGGTTTGGCGATTTTAACACCTTTCGTCCCATTTAGTTATTAATTTAAAGACCTTTTGTGCCATTTAGGTGTCAATTTTTTCCTGGTGAGCGATAGCAAGCCTGTAATTTTAAGAGGAAACAGCCTCCGGCTGGAACATTTTTCTACCGAAAAATGTACAAATTTATCTTGAACGGGCTCTAGGGGGTGTTTTTAAAAACTTGATGGAGGTCTAGCGAGAAAAGTAAGAAATAAGGGAATACTGTACATGAATTAATAGACCAAAAAAACTGCCCATCCCCCCTCAAGTAATCAGTAATCAGCTGGGATATTCTCATCATACTTAATCCCTAGCTTTCTTCAACTTAACTCGTTCAGTACAATGGCGCGTATTTTCCTTTGATTCTGACTCATCATTTGACAATTTAATGCAGCTTAGGAAGTCTCTGTAGAAGTCAAAGGGTTGATTGTTCAAATTTATTTCTCCCATTTGGTTCATAGAGGTTCTTCTTAAGCTTAGCAAACGAGTCTAATGTCAGAGGAGAAATTTAGATTAAGCCTTTGTGTTGAAGGAGTTCGATCTGTGAAATTGTTTTTAAGCTCCGGTATTACTATAATTCACTTTGGGATAATCTCATTCCACATTTTTCTCTTCCACTTGTTTCTTCCACTCTATTTTTATCTAGATATTATTTGTAAAGGATACTCCTATGACGATGTTTGTATGAATGCGCTGAACAAAATGTATGACGTGTGAAAGATTTAGATTATATTATTATTATGTCTTGCTGACGACAATTGTTTCTGCCGTTGTCTTGTATCCTTTTAACCCTGTCAGTACGGATGGTGCAGTTTGCTTTCATTTGGGCTATCTTTGGCACTTGCATTCAGCTTAGGAAGGATCTATCAACATAAACGGGGTGTAGACTGCCTCGGTTGAGCCTCATAAATCCCACCGGTCCATCCGAAGTTGAATTAAATTGTATAATGATAGCAAAAGGGACTGAACGCATCGCCGTACTGACGCGGTCGACCCTTTCAGTCACGCAGGGTGTCAAACGAAAGCCAAGTTCATTATTTTAGTCTTAATTATTGTATATGCAAAGATACAATTGTGGTGTATAGTTCAAATTATGTCTTTGAAAGTGATGAAATAGCCAAAACAAAGCTATTTTACGTTAATGAAATAGCCAAGACAAAGCTATTTTACGTTAATGTGATGAAATAGCCAAGACAAAGCTATTTTAACGTTAATGTGATGAAATAGCCAAGACAAAGCTATTTTACGTTAATGTGATGAAATAGCCAAGACAAAGCTATTTTACGTTAATGTGATGAAATAGCCAAGACAAAGCTATTTTACGTTAATGTGATGAAATAGCCAAGACAAAGCTATTTTACGTTAATGTGATGAAATAGCCAAGACAAAGCTATTTTACGTTAATGTTCTGGTATTCTTCCTCGTATTCATTCAAGTCTTCAAACAAAATTGCTCCGGTTTGGCACCCTGTTATAATGAGTGTATCGCAACGCTTTGTTTGATGTTGTTCTGGCTAGTATTACACGATTATATTATGAATTTAAAATATCTATCAGGGTCAAGGGGTCAATTGTGATAGTTTTTACCAGTTTTGGGGAGGCAGACCGTTTGTTTGGTCTATTGATTCATTTATTCATATATTTTTTTAGTTTCCTCCCTAGACCTCCATCAAGCTTAGAAAAACACCCCCTAGACCCCCCTTCAATATAAACTTGTACATTTTTCGGTAGAAAAATGTCCCAGCCAAAGGCCAGTTCCTCTTAAAATTGCAGGCTCGCTAACGCTCGCCAGGAAATAATCGATACCTAAATGGAATGAAAGGTCTTCAAATTGACAATGAAATGGGAGGAAAGGTGTTAAAATTGCCAAAATAATGGGCTGAACGTCTTATAATTTCAAAACTAGTGGGGATAAACATTAGGGAGAAGGGGGTCCAGAAAAATGGTCTGCCTGCCCTCAATTCCTAGAGATTCACCTTGGCTTTTTAAAATAATGTAATGTTGACCAGAATAGTAAAAAATGTTGGCCGAGGTACTGAAAGGGTTAAAATCCTTCACCATTCCCACATCCTTCTCCTCTATCCTAACCCATCCTATCCCATCCTTACCCTCATCCTTGTTATCCTTACCCCTCCCCTCCCACTCCCTGGGTTCTTTTTAGAACCCTCAAAATATTAAAAGAGAAAATAATAGACAAACTGCCCTCAATGGGATCATCTTCACTTACTCATGTACCATTACAAAAATAAATATACTTCATTTCACCCTACTCATGCTCATATCATTCTTCATCACACAGGTAAGTATGCATTGTTTTTTTATTTGGATAAGGAATTTCAGTATATGAAGTTAACCCTCGTAGCCTGGCCAGGTTTGAACTTCGCGGGCTGGAGTTCCGAGCCTTTACCGTCAATTTCGATATTTTCTCATTCATATCTCGGCAAAGAAATGGCGTAATCTAGGATTGATATACAGTAGGATGTAGCACTCGCTGTTATCTTGCGATTGGTGAAGGCTAGAACACTAAGCCAGCTGGGTCTTGTTTAAGAAAATATATGGGTAAGGTTTGGCACATTTCTGGGATAAACTTGGGAGATTCTGGAATTTTGCAGTGAGTAGTCCAAGAGTTTGGTGTGGTATGTGGGAGGAGGAAGCTGAGGGTGAACGTTGATAAAAGTAAAGTGATGGTGTGTAATAGAGGTGCTCGTAGGGAGAGTCTAGGTGTGCAGCTGGAGGAGGAAATACTGGAACAAGTAGAGTGTTTTAAATATCTGGGAGGAGTGATAAGCAAGGACACAGGTGTGGAAATGGAGGTAAGAAAGTTTTTGGAGCAATGGAAAATATATGGAAGGTGAGAAATCTTGGAATGAAAGGTAAAGGTGCTATGTATCCAGGGATAGTTGTACCAACAGTGATGTATGGGGCTGCGACATGGGCTCTGAAGGCAAAAGAGAGAATAAAGCTGGATGTGATGGAGATGAGCTGCTTGAGGATTATATATGGCATGACTCGTAGAGACAGATTGAGGAATGAAGAGGTACATAGGTGAGTGGGACAGCAGGAACCTTTGTTGGCCTGAGTGGACAGAAGGGTGTTGTGCTGGTATGAACATTTTGAGCGAATGGGGGATAAAGGCTTACAAAGAGAGTATATGAGTCAGATACAAGAGGAGTAGGAAGACCTCCGTTGAGATGGAGAGATTGTGTAGTACAAGCGTTGGAAGATACAGAGATGACTGTAGAACAGGCAAGAGAAGTGGTAATGCATTGAGAATGCTTGTGAATAGACGGGCGATAACGCAGTCGTTGGGAGAGAGGTCAGGTGCCCGTTGGACTAGATAATAGTCCGTCAGGCGCCTGGCCCGGGGAGCTGATATATATGAAGGTCATGTCTGGATGTGAGGTGGGCGGGCATTGTGGTGTGCTCCGGTGCGTGTCCGTCTGCTGAGACCGGAACCTCTCCAGGAGGTCTGGGGCCGGGGAAATGCTGGAGGCCCCTAGTGATCTTTGGTATCTGGATCTTCTCCTGGGCCACCTAGATGTGTGTGAATTTATATTTTGTTTATGTTGTCCCTGTTCGGGTTCTGCCTCGAGTCGGCCATCCCCAGCTATGGGGTATGTGCCTGTGTATATACATACATACATGGTGGCGGATTCTGAGGAGAAACTGCAGCGAGTAGTCAAAGAATTTGGTTTGGTTTGTGGGAGGAGGAAAGTGAGGGTGAATGTCAATAAAAGTAAACTGATGGTGTGTAATAGAGGTGCTTGTATGGTGAATGTACATTATAATTTAAAAATTGCTAACTAAACAAACCAAAACTGGGACAAAGACAATATAAATGCAAAATAACTGATCAAAATAGCTATGTGGAAACGACGCTTACTAAAATAAAAGTAACACAATCCACCACATAGGGTGTACATTACTACATGAGCAAGTTAAGATGAGGCTGGATGGGGAAAAGCTGGAACAAGAGTTTTAAATTTCTATAAGGAATCGAAGTAAAACAGTATGTGCAGGAAGGAAAGTTTTCGGAGTAATGGGAAGCATGTGGAAGGATTGAAACTGTAGGACAAGCGTTGGAAGATAGAGGAATGACTTTAGATCAGGCAAGAGTAGTGGTAATAAATAGGAATGAATGGAGAATGCTAGTGAATAGACGAGTGAAAACACGGTCGTTTGGGAGAGGGGATCAGGTGACAGTTGGACTAGATAATAGTCCATCGGTGCCTGGCCCAGGGAGCCTATATATATATATGAAGGGGATGCGTGGTAGGGCTTCGCTGCATGTCTGCCTGCTGAGACCGGAACCTCTCCGGGAGGCCTGGGTCTTCTCCTGGGTGACCTAGATGTTTTTTTTTTTTTTTTGTGTTGTCCCTGTTTGGGCTCTGTCTCGAGTTGGCCACCCCCAGCTAAATAATATATATATATATATATATATATATATATATATATATAAAATGTGGTATTGAACGTGACGATAGTTCGTTGTTATGTGCGATTAGTTTGCTTGGGAAACAGATTAACTTGCTCATGTAGTAATGTACACCCTATGTGGTTGATTGTGTTTTTTTATTTATGAATTATTATTTTGCTTAAGCGTTGTTTCCACATAGCGATTTTGATTAGTTGTTTGGTCTTTTTACTGTGGTCATCCAAGTTTTGGTTTGTTTATTTTGCAAGTTTTACAATTTAATTTGATGTGCCAGAGTATATTGATAGATAGATAGATATAGATACATACATTCATTCATATCTGCAAAGAAGTGGCATAACCTAGTTTAAATTATATACAGTATTAGGATGTAGCACTTGCTGTTATCTTGCGAAAGCTGAAGACTAGAACTTGGTACACAAGTTTTTCAGGTTTAATGGTGTAAATACGAAGCTAGTTTTGGCGGTCGTCGGCTTAAGTGTCCTATTTCATTTCAACTTTCGGCTGTCACTAAATACTCTTGCAACTATTGATTATTTTTATTATTGATTTATTTTACCATTGTAACTATTCTTATATCATTGAACACTGCTTGTTTGCATCAATTTAGACGCCCAAAAACTAACAATAGATTTGCTTGGGCAGTGCTTTCAACATGTGTCTCAGATAGGCTGACTGTTGTTATTGTTCCCCAGGCTGTCTGACCGAACAGCCCCAAGCCGAAGGCACTCTCAGGCGAGGAGCTGAGGAGGGTGCGGAAATGCCCGGGATACCAAAGCCTCGCCCAAGTCCCTGTGCCCCTTAACAATTATGAAGGTAAATTTGAGGCTGACTGTAACGGTCTGTTGTGGGTTTCCTGGACTGCCTGCCAACAAAGGTGTCTCACAAGGTTTTAAGTGGGTTAGAACATGTTGCAATCCAGGTGAAGGTCAAGTAACAAGTTATATTTATATGGCCGTCATTCGACGCAAATTAATAGTGTATGGTATACAGATTAACTTGCACATGTAGTGATGTACTCCCTATGTGGTGGATTGTGTTCTTTTATTTCGTAATTTTATTTTGCTTAAGCGGTTTCCACATAGCGATTTGGATTAGTTCTTTTGCCTTTATATTATCTTTGTCCAAGTTTTGGTTTATTTTGCAAGTTTTACAATTTTATACCCTCCGTCTGTCAAGTGCGTTAACTTTCCTTGTCATCACTTTAGCGCCTTTACTTCTTCACCGATTGTGATAAGACTTGCAACATACATTCACTACTAAGAGACCTTGAACGAGTTCGATGTTCAGCTTTTTACCAAAAAATTGAGGGACGCTACCACCATTTTTCTGTGACAGCAGCGTATGGATTAACTATTATTATTTCTCCAACTAATTTATAGACTTACAACATAGCTTCTCTACAATAAGACCTTGGACGAGTTCAAAATCTAGGGATGCTACTACCAACTTTCCCTGTCCGACAGCCTATGTGTTAACTCCTTGTCATCACTCTAGCGGAGCCGAACGCCTTTATTTCTTCACCGATGTTGGTAAGATTTCTAACATTGCTTTCTACTACTAGATCTTGGTGTTATACTCAAACCAGCATATAAGCGACCCTGAGTCTTCGATTCTTGGCTAAACTGGGATCCTTCGCGCAGCCTTCTGTAAACACATTAGCAGCTGATTTATAACCATTTGGTTGATAAGTGTCTTATGACCTCTTTCACGGTTCACCTTCCCTCATTCCATTTACTTCTATTAATTAATTAGATAAAGTGTAGACACCCGGGTGATTTAGTTCAAATTAGGAAAGACTAACTCTCTCTCTCTCTCTCTCTCTCTCTCTCTCTCTCTCTCTCTCTCTCTCTCTCTCTCTCTCTCTCTCTCTCTCTCTCTCTCTCTCTCTCTCTCTCTCTCTCTCTCTCTCTCTCTCTCTCTCTCTCTCTCTCTGTCTCTCTCTCTCTCTCTCTCTCTCTCTCTCTCTCTCTCTCTCTCTCTCTCTCTCTCTCTCTCTCTCTCTCTCTCTCTCTCTCTGCTTTCTGCAAACTCCTTTTTTCTTATGTTCTTATGAGACAGAAGCAAACACACAAATATATAAAGAAAGACAGACACAACCTCTAAAAATAATGACCTAGACTTACCTCAAGGCTGGTGTGGAGAAGTCAAAACATGGGAAATGTAGAATACAGTACTTCTAGAGAAGTAACCCATTCATTCTTATTAACCCTCTCCGACATATGACGCAATTTTGAGCCTATTAGGGATACTTTAAAGCCTTTATTACCATCAGGGTTTTTTACAAACCTTTATTTTAGTTACTTCAACCTCTGCAGTTGTCTTTGAGTTAGATGTGGGCAGAAAACTAATTTTGGAGAGGTAATTATAAGAGTGAGAGAACTCTATTTCTTATTGCTAATCTGGCAACCTCTGCGTCATATATGTCTGAAGGGGTTAAAGGAAACCGTACAATAAAAGCAAACTTATATTTATTTGTAAAAAATAGTGTTGGCATTCCTGCATTTCTCAGATAGATAGATATAGGTGGGTAGGTAGGGGAGAGACGAGAGAGAACATTTAGAACAAGACTATATATATATATATATATATATATATATATATATATATATATATATATATATATGAGGTCCTTCCTAATTTTAACACAATCACCTGGGGGGTGTCTTCACTTTATCTGATGATTAATAAAGAAGTACAGTATATGGAATGAGGGAAGAAGAGAGAATGAAAATGGTTATGGAAGGTGAAAGAGGTCATAGACGCTAAATCAGCCAAACTTATATATCAGCTGCTAATGTGTTTACAGAAGGCTGCACGAAGGATCCCAGTGTAGCCAAGAATCGAGGACTCGGGGGTCGCTTATATACTGGTTGTGATGTGATTGTTGTAGTGATGATAGTTTTCTATTGTGATAAAATTGAAGTTGTTGTTGTTCCCCAAGCTGCCTGGCCGAACAGCCCCAAGGCCCCGAGCAAGGCCAAGGCCATAACCGAGCGCCCCCACAGAACCCTCCCCGCCGACCACAATAAAGCCTGGGTGACCGAAGCCACTCCATGGCGGGGAGCTGAGGAGGGTGCGGAAATGCCCGGGAAACCAAAGCCCCACCCAGTGTCCTGTGCCCCTCAGCAATTATGAAGAGAAAGTTGAGGGGCAAGGGAAAAATTTGACGCTTTTGATAGTTTTAGTAATTATGCGATTAGTGTAGTGATTTGGGTGATATAGTCTATTCGCTGTAAGTAGGCGAGAAATCATTACCTATCCTCTGTAACTTAAATTGGCTGAAAATTTCCACATCTATTCCTTGACTGACCCTTCCCAAATGGTAGACATGTTAGCTTGATTACTCTAATAGTTTTTTAGTTACAGAGGTTAGAGGTCATGATTGCTTGCCTACTTACAGCAAATAGTAGTAGTGATGATAGTGTTAGTAGTAGTGATAATGGTGATAGGAGTAGTGATGATGGCGATAGTATTGATAGTTATAGTAAATATAATGATAGTTGTAGTACGGACGATGGTGATAGTAGCCTATAATGATGCTGAAAGTGATAAGGTTGATAGTAGTACGGATGATGGTGATAGTATAATGATGATGCTGAAAGTGATAATTAGGTTGATAGACGTTAGCATGATAGTGATAGTAGTGCAATAATTCATTGTATAACGTCATGCGACAGGTCTTGCTGACGGCTGTACAATATTATGCACCCGTTTGCGGTGCTCTTGTTGCATTTTGGGAGGTTTTCAACTCTATATAGATTACATAACTGAAATGAAGGGTTACAGTACAAATTAAATATGTGACCGAAAGCTTGTATTCAGTGCTATAAGTAGCCATCAACCTTATGTTCCTAGCTGCTATGTAGCCTTTACAGCGACTACGTGAAGTGAGTCTTTATCCTGGGTCAAGCTTGCAGTACTTAAACAGACATGCACTCGCTCTCCCGGTAGGGCTGAGAGAGACTAGGGTGGAATAGTTTGGTGACTGGTATTATCTTGGTACCATTATAGGTCACCCAGGGAGTGCTTATTTAGCTCAGGACTTACAAATCGTAAACATACGTAACGCGCCAGTTATGGGTTATTCTAGTTATTCTGAGGGAGAATATTTAGGATGAAATTAATTCTAGTCATAATTTTTTGTAAGCATATCTACATGTGTCTCCTCTCGCTACATTTTTTTCTAACTTTTATCCTTTCCACTCCCTTAATGTATAGTGTGCTGTAACTACTTTTGTTTCTGTTAATGAAGGAGGCAAAAGGCATAGCTGCCTTTAACAAGTGTTCCCCCCCCCAAAGTTGAAAGTGTTAGGGAGCCAAATTCAATGTCTATCTATCTATTGCCTGATGCCGTGATCCCCGAAGGGGTGGCCACGAACGAACTGCCCCATGCATCTCTGTCCTCAGTCAGTCAACGCCCCTTCCAACCAGCACCGCCTTCATCCATATACTTCCTCACTCCATCCTTCCACCTCTCCTTCAGTTTACCTCTTCCTCTGTCCTTCCACCTCGCTCTCGTACACCTTAGTCATTCTCTCGCTTCCCATACATTCCATATGGCCGAACCATCTCAAGGTGTTCCTTTTCACACTTTCCAGCACATCTACCTCCACACCACACCTCCTTACTTCCTCAATCGTCTGTCTATCCCTCCATGTAACTCCGCACGCACTTCTCAAGTAACTCATTTCCACCCCTCTCACTCTTGGTCTGAGTCTTCTCAAACGTCCGTGCTTCACTTCCGTATGTCAGTGTCGGGATTACCACACTGTCATGCAAGGACTTCTTTACTTCCATACTGACCACCCTATTTCTTGTTACTGCTTTCAGCGTTCCTACAACCTTCTTCCTCTGTTGCACCCTCTCCCGCACTTCTTCATCCATAGTCCCATCTTTACTCAACACACTACCCATATACTTAATAAGCTGACAATCTCCATAGCCTGACCATTCAACTTCACCTCACACTCTGTGGCTTCACCCCTTTCGAAGACCATAACCTTGCTCTTCCCCGCATTTACCTTCAGATTCCGTTTTTCGCACACTGTTCCAAACATATTTACCAGACCCTGCCACTTCCATTCTTTATCGCTCATCAGAACTGTATCATCAGCAAACAGCAGTACAGGTAGCTTCCACTCATTTCCCTCCCTTATCAGCGATACACCAACATCCACTGCTCTTCCTTGTATTTCTTTCATGACTCCATCCATATATACAGTAAACAACCATGGGGACATCACACACCCATTTCAACCCACCATTCAGGTCAAAGAACTCGCTCTGCTCATTCTCAACACATACTGCCCCCTTTACACCCTTATACATGCTCTTCACTGCTTTCAGCAACTTGCCATCTACTCCGTATATTCTAAGTACTTTCCACATTCCTTCTCCATCCACTCTGTCATAGGCCTTCTCCAAGTCCATAAAGGCAACATTCACCTTTTGTTGCTTCAATGTACTGTATGTTAATTTGTTAAAAGTCAAAATGTCTGGACACACGGAGCTAGAAGTAGTTTAAGTCATAGGATGAGGGAAAGCTAGAGAGAGGGAGAGCATTCCAGAGTATACTTTTTGAGTAGAAGAAGACTGATAAAAGGTTCACTCTTGGGTTAGAGAGTTGGACAGATTAGGAGCAGGTGCCACCTACTCTGTAAGAGAGGAGGTATAGGCTACACAGAGTTCTGAAGAACACTGATTATTATAATAGCGGTAGATAGATGCAACATTGCGGTGTGTAGAGAATTAGTAAAAGGAGGCGAGTTGACAAGACTAAATGCTTTTGACTACCGGCCCTTAAACCCTTTCGAGAAGTGCGATATGGGTGGAACCTCCCCAGCATAGATGGCGTCCACAGGCCATTTGTGCATCTTGGTCAAAATTGTGAACTGAGGAAAGACATTAGTCAAGGATGAAGATGGCTGTGACGTGTCTTTGGCCAAAATTATTCATTACCCTAACAAGTGGTGGTTGGACAACAAAAATACATACATACATACATACACGTTTAAAGACCGTTTCGTTCACAGAGAGTGTGGTTACAGTATTGCATCCTATATGGCAGTATTCCAGGCGACCATGTCATGGGCTGCCTCAGTTAAGTTTTAAGTGTTGTTATGGTTGGTTGGACAAGAAAAGGGCGAATTAAAGTTCTTCCGAGTTGGTAAGATTTAGAAATGCCTATAATTGAGTTCAACTGTAATAGAGCTAAAACTTGTGTCGGATATTGAATGTAAAACTTACGTGACTGAAATTATTTGGCCAAATGCGGCAACTCTCTTGACACAGTAGTAGAGTGCCGGTCTAGTACTGTAACTGACTTGTCCCGAGTTCAATCCCAGCAATGGGCCTTGGGATTTTTGTGAGAAGACCGGGTTAGTATCCAACACAATTTGGTTACTGAAAGTTAAAGTAACATATCGGAGTCCTAAAATAATCCCCTCAACACTGGTGGCAAATGCAGTGGAATGTCTGTGTGGTTAGGGGAAGTTAAAATAATTCACATAGGGGGTGGAGGCCTTGTGAGCTATCTATCTATATATTGCCTGACGCCGTGATCCCCGAAGGGGTGGCCACGAACGAACCGCCCCCATGCACCTGTCCCCAGTCAGTCGACGCCCCTCCCCCCAACCAGCACCACCTTCGTTCATGTACTTCCTCACTCCATCCTTCCACCTCATATTCGGTCTACCTCTCCCCCTCTGTCCCTCCACCTCGCTCTCATACACCCTCTTAGTCATTCTCTCGCTTTCCATACGTTCCATATGGCCGAACCATCTCAAGTTGTTCCTTTTCACACTTTCCAGCACATCTACCTCCACACCACACCTCCTTCTTACTTCCTCATTAGTCTGTCTATCCCTCCATGTAACTCCGCACGCACTCCTTAAGTAATTCATTTCCACTGCTCTCACTCTTGGTCTGAGTCTCTCAACCAACGTCCATGCTTCGCTTCCGTAAGTCAGTGTCGGGATTACCACACTGTCATGCAAGGACTTCTTCACTTCCATACTGACCACCCTATTTCTTGTTACTGCTTTTAGCGTTCCTACAACCCTCTTCCCCTGTTGTACCCTCTCCCGCAACTCTTCATCCATAGTCCCATCTTTACTCAACACACTGCCCAGATACTTAAAAGAGTTGACGATCTCCATAGCCTGACCGTTCAGCTTCACCTCACACTCTGTGACTTCACCCCTTTCGAAGACCATAACCTTGCTCTTCCCCGTATTTACCTTCAAATTCCGTTTTTTCGCACACTGTTCCAAACTCATTTACCAGACCCTGCAACTCCATTCATTATCACTCATCAGAACTGTATCATCCGCAAACAGCAGTATAGGTAGCTTCCACTCAATTCCCTCCCTTTTCAGCGATACACCAACATCCACTGCTCTTGATAGTATTTCTTTCATAACTCCATCCATATATACAGTAAACAACCACGGGGACATCACACACCCTGTTTCAAACCAACATTCAGGTCAAAGAACTCACTCTGCTCACTCTCCACACGTACTGCCGCCTTTGCACCCTCATACATGCTCTTCACTGCTTTCAGCAACTTGCCCTCTACTCCGTATATTCTAAGTACTTTCCACAAACCTTCTCTATCCACTCTGTCATAGGCCTTCTCCAAGTCCATAAAGGCAACATACACCTTTTGTTTCTTCTCCAGATACTTCTCCACAACACAATTCAGGGTAAAAATCTGATCTACACATCCTCTTCCCTTCCTAAAACCTCCCTGCTCGTCGCCTATCCATTTCTCCGTTCTCACTCTCACTCTCTCAATCACTACCCTACTGTATACCTTCCCTACTACGCTTAGAAGACATATTCCTCGGTGGTTACCACACACTCCTCTTTCCCCTTTGCCCTTATATAGGGGGACTATTATGCCAGTCTTCCAGTCATCGGGTGCACTCCCCTTCTCCCATGCTAGTTTGCACATTTTCCATACCCATTCTATCACTATCTCACCACCATACCTCAACATTTCCCCACACACTCCATCTGTTCCTGGTGCTTTCCCCAACTTCACTCTTTTCATGGCTTCCCACACTTCTGACCTCCTGATCCCCACCTCCTCCTCCACTACTTCTCTTCTTCTCCCTCCCATACCATATCCAGCTATGTTTGCTGGCTCTTCATTCCTTTCATTTAGCAACTCACTGAAGTACTCCCATCTTTCGACTCTCTCTTGCTTCTCGGCTAGCATTATCCCATTCTTATCTTTCACACCCTTACTGTTTCCCTTGCTACCTTCCCTAACTTTCTTGACTTCTTTCCAGAACAGTTTCTTACTCTCCCTCCATTTTACACTCAGATTCCTTCCAAATTCCTCATCTACTCTTCTCTTACTTTCCTTCACTACTCTCTTCACCACCCTCTTACTCTCCACGTACCTCGCTCGTTTCTGTCTCTCGGAATCTTCATTCCCTCTGCTACCCAACCACTCTCTATATGCTTTCTTCTTTTCTTCCACAGCTATTCGTACCTCTTCTGTCCACCATGCTGTACCTTTCACTCCCCTCCCTCTTCTCCTCACTCCACACACCTCCTCACATGCTGCACAGATCTCATCCTTAAACACCTTGCTCATCTCCTCCACTTCCTCCATAACTTCCAGGTCGAACCCACCTAGTCGTCTTTCCACTGCTCTCCTGTACTCCTCCCTGATTTCCTCCTCCTGCAACCTCTCCACCCTCCTCACCATTCCACCCTCCTCTCGCCTCCCTCCCGCTCTCCTCACCCACTTCTTTTGTATCCTAACCTTAGCTACCACTACATAATGATCAGACAGACCCCCTCCAATACCCCTATACACCCTAGCATCCATCACAGATTTCTTCATTCGTTCATCCACACATACATAATCAATCAATGACTTTCGTTCCACCACTGTCTTATCCTTCATCGTCAACATCCGTTTCCACGTGTACCTGTGGATCATTCTGTGTCGGAAGAAGGTGTTGGCTATCCACAGCCTCCTCCCCACACATACGTCCACAAGTGCACTACCATTCCATTCACCTCTGATGGTACCACCCTCCCACCACTCCCTCAACTTTCCTATCACCCACCTTACCATTCATATCCCCAATCAGAAATATTCTTTCGTTCTTGTCAAACTTCTCCAGGCACGCCTCCACATTCATCCAGAACTCCTCTTTCTTTCTTTCAAGTATATCCTCTGTCGGGGCATACACGCATACAATCACCCACGTTTGTATTCCTACTTTCATTCTCACCCACACAATCCTTGAACCCACAGACCCATACTCTCTTACACATTCCTTCCATTTGCTACTTACAAACAAACATTCACCTTCTCTCGCTGTTCCTTCACTCACTCCAGCACACACACACCCATTCCACACTCCCACTCTCTCACATCTGAACCTTTCCATTTGGTCTCTGTCATTCCACATACATCCAGCCTGGCATTCACTAACACTTCCAGAACCTCTCTCTCTTTTGTGCCATCATTCATGCCACTAACATTCCACGTAGCCATTCTCAGAATGTCCGAAGGCATGTCCTTAGTCGGTCGTGGTTCGTCAACGTTGGTTCCGTCCGCATCCGAGGCTGTTCGTTCGTTTTTCCTTGCTTCGATTTTTTTTCCGGGTGGGGGTCGCAAGCTCACCGACCCAACCTCTTTAGTCGCCTCTTACGACACGCAGAAGGCACGTGGGGCATATTCTATTCCCTAACCCCCAGGGGGGGTTGAGCTGACCCTCATATATAGTGGTTGTTGTGGTTAGGCTGAGGTTGCTGGAATTAGTACAGGGAGTAGCTTGTGAGTGCCACAACCGGTTCAGAGCTTACGCGTAATTAATGGGTCGCTACCCCAAAATTCAATACACGTAGGGCACCCTTTACCTGCACCTGGTACATGGTCCACACGACTATACTCCCACAGGAACCAGCAGACTTCGGGGGCCGCACAGAGTACAATACGCCCCCTACTAAGTCCCAAGGGGACAAACGGCAGCTCAACAGGCACGACTGACTAGCTGGGGGTTCGACACAATACACACCCCAGGTGCCACATACAGACACCCTACACTGAGAGAACTACTCCAACGAACCATCCCGGCCCAAAGTTGTGAGCTGAGGATATATCTACACAATGAAAGTGCTTTCTTCGGTCCAGTGCGCGACGGGCATATCTTAGAGAGGTGGTCCCGTAACCGACTACTGTACTACCCTCACCCCTCATCCGGCGGGGTCGAGAGCTTTTGACAGCTCAAGAGGCTCACCTCGCAGTAACATGGACTCTCATCTGAGAGGGAGCAGAGTACAAATAACACAGTCTAGGTAGCAAGACGCCGCTTACTAGTATTAACCCTTCCCGCCCGGGCAGCATTTTAAAATGACACCGCGGCAGCTGGGCAGGAGCCCGGGTGTCCCCTTGAAGTCCATAAACTTGAAAGCCTATTAACCCCGCAAGTGCGGATCTCCTTATAAGAGTTTTACCGCTGCGCTGCGGAACTCCTCATATAATCCAAGGCCTAAATTTTTTTTTTTTAAATCAGCCCCGTATCATTTGTTTTTTGTTTTTATTGCCCCTTGGCCATGCCAAATATCACTCTTCCACATCCCCTCCTTCCACCCTTCTTCCCCCCCCCCCCCCTTCAATTATCACCTATTATCCCTGTTATTCCTTTATTCTTAGGTATATTTTCGTGCTAACATTAGCGAGTTGCGGCGACTCGAGAATATATAATTACAGCTAAGTGAAGAAATGCCGCCGGAATGTGAACATAAGGGGAGCTGCGCGTAGGGGTAAACCTAGAAAGACGTGGGGTCAGGTACTTCGGTCCAATCTCAAAATTATAATGCAAAACTTTCAAAATAAACAAACCAAAACAAAGAACCGTAATTTTCTCAGAGTTGCTGACACCGAGTATAGGTTGTCAGACCAGATATGAGTCCCATCTTTGTTGTCATTATTAATATATATATACAAAGATAAAATTATATTTCACAGTTCATATTATATCTTTGAAAGTTAATGATTGATGAAGTAATTGTTGTCTCATTGTCAGGTTGGGTATTGTGACGTCAACTGTTGCTGTGATGATGATCGTTTGGTGTTCTCTCATTGTATTACCAGACCTCAGCCTATATTAGGTTAGTGTTTTCTGTAAAACAAGTATATTATGTGTATCTCTGTTTCACTCTCCATCTCTCACTCACACCTTCATACTCTTTTGCTCAAGTATTCATATTCTTGCCTTATGTATATAAAATAAATCTACACAAGCTCTAAGCAATATTACTGATTAAGAATATAGCAAGATATGGTTAAGTGTGCGGAATTTTGGTGTGAGTATCCTAGGTTGGAATCCATGGAGTACCGCATGTATTCATTGTTTCATTAATTTCATGAATTAGGTATGGGTATATTTGTAAGTTAATTGGTGGGTTGGTGATAATATGAATCTTACTGTTGTTCCTCAAACAGTGGTTATTGTTACCAGCGTGAGACAGTATGGAGTAGTAACTAAGTCAGTGGTCGTGGATGGTGCGTTGTGTATTATTACTGACAACATACCTCATCGCAACACTTATACTCCGGTTAAGGTGGGTCATAATTTTTTCATATTATCTCTCTCTATATACTGTATATACTGTAACTGTCTCGATAGCCTAATGCTTAGTGTGTGGAATTTCAGTGTGAGTATCCTAGGGTCGAGTCCTTGTATTTATTACTTTCATTGATTTCACTAGTTAGGTTTATTTGTAAATTAATTGGCGAGTTGGTAAAAACAAATATGAATATACCAGTAGCCTATATATATATTGTACAACTCACTTACTAGACGAGACAGAGAAAGGGGCGAGGGAACGCAAAAGTGGTCCCGGACTCTTAAGAATTGGAACTTTAAATGTTGTTTCTCTTCAGTCTCTGTTTTGAGTCGGCCACCCCCAGCTGTGGGGTATCTGCCTTAGTATATACAGTACATACATGCATCTGTGCTTATTGCTAACCCAGAATTCTATCCTATCTATCTATCTACTGCCTGACGCTGTGATCCCCGAAGGGGTGGCCACGAACGAACCGCCCCCATGCACCTCTGTCCCCAGTCAGTCGACGCCCCTCCCCCAACCAGCACCGCCTTCGTTCATGTATTTCCTCACTCCATCCCTCCACCTCTCATTCGGTCTACCTCTCCCTCTCTGTCCCTCCACCTCACTCTCGTACACCCTCTTAGTCATTCTCTCGCTTTCCATACGTTCCATATGGCCGAAAAATCTCAAGTTGTTCCTTTTCACACTTTCCAGCACATCTACCTCCACACCACACCTCCTTCTTACTTCCTCATTAGTCTGTCTATCCCTCCATGTAACTCCGCACGCGCTCCTTAAGTACAGTAATTCATTTCCACTGCTCTCACTCTTGGTCTGAGTCTCTCAACCAACGTCCATGCTTCGCTTCCGTAAGAATTCTACACTGCCATATTTTCAGGAAGTAAGATCTCTACCAGACTATAAAAAATATAATTAAAGCGAGGCAGCACCCTTACCTACTTTTACTACCAAGTATAAGGAAAGAGAGGTACTATAGTATTTATTTTATGTTCTTATAGCCAACCCATTACTATATTTTCAGGGAGCAAGATCTGTAGAGGACTATAAGAAACTGGACATTAAAGATAGGAAATTCCCCTACCAATTAAAATGTAAAACTTGCAAACTAAACAAACCAAAATTGGGACAAGGACAATATAAAGTCAAATTAAATTATCAAAATCGCTATGTGGAAACAACGTTTACTAAAATGAAAATTATTAAATAAAAGAACACAATCCACCACATAGGGTGTACATTACTACATGAGCAAGTTAATCTGTTTCCCAAGCAAACTAATCGCACATATAACAACGCACTATCGTCACGTTAAAGGAAGTAGTCAAGTTTGGGAAACTTACAAAAAATTATAGAAAGGTAATATATATTTTATCTGTGCTCATAGCCAACCCATTACTATATTTTCAGGGAGAAAGATCTGTAGAGGACTATAATAAATTGGACATTAAAGAAAGGCAATACCCCTGGCAGCACAACCCACACCACAGTCGAAGGTTTACGGAAGAAACATACACCGCCGGACAGCCTGTGTGGGCCGTGGACGCCGAGGGGGAACTCTTTGTTATAGGTACGTCTGAGTCATTAACCACTTCTGTACCGGCGACGTCTTTTTAATTATATTCTTGCTCATATTCAACGATTTTATTCAGTTTTCAAAAGGGCCTCCAGCAATTACCAGGCTTCAAACTATCTCCCTTAACCATTTTTACTAACACAGATCATTCTTAAACTTCATAAAATCATTTAAATATACAGTAGATAGAATGAGGGAGAACTCTTTGTTATAGGTATGTGTGAGTCAGTGTTGTTGTTGTCGTTCCCTAGGCTGCCTGGCGGAACAGCCTCGAGTCCCTAAGGAAGGCCATGGCCGAAATTGAGCTTTCCCACAGGGCTCTCAAGGAGTGTAGATTGTTGTTGGCGTAAGTGATGATGTGGAATGCAGTCTTCTATGATGTGTTTAATAGTATGGGGTGCTGTGAGGCAGTAATTTCTATGTGGTGGTTTTTTGTTTTTTATAATTCTTTTTGCTAAATTGTTATTTCCACAACTAAGTTCTTTTGTATTTATGTTGTGTCGTTCCTGTTTTGGTTTGTTTATTTTGCAAGTTTTACATTATAATAAAATGTAACATAAAGAGAGCTGCAACAGGCAGTTGCGGTTGGTAGAGCACTGGCATGCAAACTGAGAGGTTGAGGGTTTGAGTCTGGGGTCAGCCAGTGTGTGTTATTGACAGACAACAGTGTTGTTGGTGGATGGTGGTGGTCTAGCAATCTGTGGTAACTGTCCACTGAAGTTCCTCAAACATCAGGGTATCCACCCTAGCCCACCTCTTGCGCAGGGAGCGCATGCTGGTAAAAAAACTGCACTATTATTATTATTATTATTAGGCTTTTGTATCTCTCTCTTCTTCCCTAAATTCACTACAGGTCTCCCTCTATCCGATGCCCCGATTTTGATATTATTATCGGTTTTTAGGTGTTTGGGTTTTGGCTGGTCTGAGAACGCACCCCTATTTATTCCATTAATTTTAAGGTTTGCTATACGATTTTTCTATTTAAGATCTGGTTTTCAGGAACTTAACCCAATTGTGAATCGAGGGAGACTTGTAGTTTCACCTGTCTCGCATGAAATATTCGGCTGAGAAATAATAACCTAACAAATTATCCTCTATCACAGGTCTTCCCAGTTCAGTGATTGGCTCTACGTGCGAGACAACAGAATCTCTACGCTACCTGGAGAGTTCCGAGTGGTCCTGTACGCGAGAGGTTCCTTCGCTTCCCCAGGACTGCCAGAGTGACCCATATCTAGACGCAGCTACTTTTCTGACGTTCGTTGTGGTTGCCGATCCCAGTCTTATTTCAGGTACCGGTACTACTGTATTTGTTTTGTTTTTTTATTTCATATTATTGTTTTGCTAAATCTTCAATATGTTATTTCCACTAATGATTTTGATAAAATAAATGTTTTTGTCTTTATATTGTGCGATTTCTGGTTTTGGTTTGTTTGTATTGCAGATATTACATATTAAGTTCCCCTGTATCTTTGTTTATGTACATGATGCAGTACCATCATCATCAATCTGACGCACCCCGCTTTCAGAGGAAGCACCCCAAAAGGGATGGCCATGGCAGAAACTGCCTCCAGGTTCCCAGACATGCCTCTACTGACCCATTCCACAGTACCATGTCCACTAAGTGGATTACGACCCTTAGCACTGAAGGAACAGACCCAGAGCAGTCCCTCACCCGGATGGCAGTTCCACCACTGTTTTGCTATTTTATTTACCCCAGTGGGGCCCTGGCTGGAAGCATACTAAGCACAGGAATGTTCTGAAGATAGGAACCAATGGTCCGCTGATACAGTACCCCATTATATGTATGTATGTACTCTGGCACTTACCCCATTTTTCCTCTTTAATTTTTTCATTTATTTATTTAACTTTACCTTTATTAAAATAACTAATAGTTTTGTTTTGTATACCCCAGAACATAAGTGATAATGACAGTGAAGAAGAACCAACGACCACAGAGCTCCCGTCAACAACCGACTCCTTCTTTAACACAGAGACCATCACCACCGACTTCCTTCTCAATGTTCCCAGCGGAGAACTTGAATCGCAGAAGCTGGAGAGAGGACACATAGACTCGCAGGTCTTGGCCGAAAGCGGAAAGGATGATCTCGTGTCGGAATCTCGAGCCTTGCAGATTTCGGCCATAAGTGAGATGTTGAGGGCTAAGCTGATGTCTAGCGTAAATGAAAAGGCCTTAGTACCTTTAAAGATATTCCTGTGTAGTAGTGAAGACGATAACTGCACCGAAACGAGCGTCGGAAATCTCCCCAAGCCAGCGTACGAAGGCGACGTGTGCGGCACTGTGGTTAAGAGCGTTCGTTTGATCTTCACGCATAACAGTAGTCTAGGGATCACTGAGGTTCGAGCCCACATCCGCCTCACCGATCTACCAGCAGACAGGACAGACTATTTGCGCCAGACGTTCGGGAGTGAGTTTGTGTGGGCATCGGAGCTTGAGGGTGGGGCGGTGTTTGTGAGGAGTGGACGGCCCGGGTACATCACAGGGAAGCCTCTCATTATGGGGACACTGGTTGGGAATATTACTGAGGATGGTGAGTTGTGATTAAAGATTTGTTTTTTTAATTGATTTTGCTATACCTGTAATATTATAGATACATACACAAATTTAAAGACCGAGTGCTCCACAAAAAAACGCAGTTCCGGTCTCACGTCCTAATGGCGGTGTTCCAGGCAACCCTGTTAAGATTAGGTTAGGTTATGTAGAGCAGATTAACCAGACCACTGAGCTCCATACGGAACTCTGCCTCACTTGTCAGGGTCTTTGATTTAATGGACTATGAAATATAAAAACACAACATCTATCTATCTATATATTGTACTCGTGCACATTCCCCATTTTTTTTTTTTTTTTTTTAGCTGGGGGTGGCCAACTTGAAACACAAAATGCAAGAAGTAAATGGGTTTTGACTGTACTGTATACGTATATCATTCCTTCTCTCAACCCCCCTACAGATCAGAGACGAGGCCATATCCCTCAACACCGACCCCAAACACTGGCTGACCTTACTCTCAGCAGCAGGGGGGAGGGAGGGGGTGTGTGACCGTCGAACCCAGGTCAACTTTGGAGAGTCAGTGAGGTCAGGGTGTGTTGTGGCCGTGACCCCGAAGGACCTGACCAATTGTGAAGGACTGCAAAGTAGATTTCTGCACCTCCTGCTGGGACCCACGTTGGCGGAAGCAGGTATTTGCAACAACACTAAAGTCACCGTTATTAAAATGTAGAACTTGCAAAACAAACAAACCAAAACCGTATGTATGTATATACTCAGGCACATACCCCATAGCGGGGGGTGGCCGACTCGAGACAAAGCCTGAACAGGGACAACACAACACAAAAAACAAAATACAAATTCACACACATCTAGGTCGCCCAGGAGAAGACCCATAGACTAAGGATCACTATGGGCCTCCAGCACTGCCCCAGCCATTGTCACTGGTAGTAAGTCTAATAAAACTCACCACATGTATGAAGCCATAGCCCTCCTGGTTCTTCAAAAGAGAACTAAGATGGTTTCCTTATTCTATGTCAGAGCGTGGTACAGTGGTAGCGCGGGAGGCTAGTGCCTACTGACCCGGGTTCGAAACCACAGATATTTTCAGGGGCACAATTCCCTTCTCACCCAGCATTTAAAAAATTAATTATTGTTTGAGTGTAGAGGCTAAGAGTGGTATTCTTAAGCATCTTGTTCCCTTCTCAGCGCCAAACGAATATTATGGGAATGAGTGTTGTTTATAGAGATTAGACGGAGTATCACTCCCATTTCTGAAGCTAGCGTTATTTGTCAAGCTATTTCGTCCAATAACGGCGCTGCGAAGGGAAAAAAAATGTTTAAGAATACCACTCTAAGGGAGCACCCCCTATTACCCCACAGATTTGAGTATGGTGAGAGTGGCGAGCTACGGAGACTCGAGTGTAAACAATGCTGGTGATTGGCTGCCTATACTGACCCCAGAGGTTCCTAGAACTGTATCAGGTAATGGAGACAGAATGAGGGATGGACAGGGAGAGAGAGAGATAAAGAGGAACTTAAGTAATGAGGGATGGACAGGGAGAGAGAGAGAGATAAAGAGAGGGACTTAAGTCTCGGAGAACTGCCATATGAAGGGAGGCTAGACAAATTAAATCTACCGAGTCTAAAAGAGAGGAGAGAGAGGGGAGACATGATAATGATGTACAAATGCACCCGGGGGCTGGAGAGGCTGGATAGGGAGGATATATTAATTATGGATACAGGAATAACTAGAGGCCACAGCTACAAAGTAAAAAGACCTACCTGCAAGAACGATATCAGGAAGTTTAGCTTCCCCTATAGATGTATTGACAAATGGAATGGGCTGGAGGAGGAGGTGGTAGGGGCAAGGAATATCCATATTTTCAAGAAAAAATTGGATAAAAGTAGACTGAGAGACGGGACAACACGAGCTTAGCTCAACTCCTGTAAACTACAATTAGGTAAATACAGTATTTTGTATAGTAGAGTGAAAAAGGATGTAGTTGAGAGAGTAAGGTTTTACTTCTTATTAGTGATACTGTATTAGCTTTTTATACTCTTACTATATACTGTATTAGCTTTTTATACTCTTACTATATACTGTATTAGCTTTTTATACTCTTACTATATACTTGTATATACTCAGGCACATACCCCATAGCTGGGGGGGGTGCGCCACTATATACTTACTACAGTATATTCTTATTAATGGCCACAGGTCTTAGAGCACTCGCCTGCAATCCATGAGGTTGACGGTTCGAGTTTCGGGCCAGCCAGTGTGCTATTTGCTGACACCAGTGCTGTTGGTGAATGGTACAGTCTAGCAATCTGTGGTAACTGTTCACTGAAGTCCCTGATCATCAGGGCACCCACCTTAGCCCAGCCATTCAGCAGGGAGAGCATGGTGGCAATGTTTTTTTTTGTATTCTTTGGTAGGGGGATATAGATTGGTAGTTAGATCAATAGATATATATTTAAAGTAATGTATACAATTAAACAGCTGTGGTCTTTCCTCTCATGCCAGATGGGACGTCGACAAACCTCGGGTGTTGGGACCTGACCTTCTCACTACACGTGGAGGTGGCCTACAGCTTACAGGGGGCTCTTCCAAACCCTCAGGCGAAGGTCGTGGACGTTGTCTTGCGCTACGGGGGACCTCAGAGTATTGAATTCCCTTGCAGTAACGCCTTAAACTGTAACCGTATGCCTTGTAGCGCCTTGAATTGTAACCGTATGCCTTGTATTTCGCTGGAGTGCCTTGCGGTGAGTCGAATGTTGAGTTGGTGTCGTCCGTATCGTTCATTGACGTGACCGGCCCAAGCAGCTTATGCCAGTCCACCCTCCCTGGATGTCAAGCTGCCCTACGATTTCTTCTACCCTTTTCTTCCATCTGCAGCGGGTAGATTACAGGGGGTACATGTCTATATGGTGGTGGTAGTATTTTGTGTGTTCTCTTGGCCAGTTTTTCTCCATTAGGTACGCTTAGACAGTTATTGTTTTTTTATATTTATAAGTCATTTGATTTTATACTAATTTTATAACTTGATGGTAGTACTGTACTAGTCATTCCCTAGGCTGCCTGGTCGAACAGCCCCGAGTTCCTACGAAAGGCCACGGCCAAAACTGGGTTTTCCTCTCGATGAATGTATAGTGTTGTAGGCGTAAGTAGTTGTGTGCTGTGAAGTTGATGGTTGATATTATCAGTGCTTTTAATAATGAGTGAAGTCAGCTTTATAATGGTAAAATCATGAAGCATGGTATCCTCCAGATGGTGAATATCTGTCACTTCATTACTAAGTCATCAGTCTAGTCACCAATTTACTATGAAATAAAGTTGTTTTTTCCCGCTGATAGTAAATTGAATCCCTTACCAACTGATTTCTCGATACTTAACTAAAAAATATATAAGAATAGATAAAACTGAAAAAATATTAATAAATAAATAAATAAATAAATCCTTGCTTTATTTGAAATATGGTTGTTATTGTTGTCCTTCCCTAAGCTGCCTGGTCGAACAGCCCCAAGTTCCTAAGGAACGGTTCCTGGCTACGGTCGGGCTTTCCCACAAGGCTCTCAAGGAGTGTAGATTATGTTGTTGGTGTAAGTGATTGTGTGAAATGCAGTCTTCTACGATGTGTTTAATGGTATGGGGTGCTGTGTTACAACCTGGGCAGATGTCGACGGAGTCATCCAGTCTCTTCTGATAGCTCAGAAGAGCTGGATGGTGCCCACATCTCAGCCTGGCCAGGTGTACTCTGTCCTCGGGAGGATTCAGAAGGATGATAAAGGGTATCTTATTCAAACAACATAATTACCGGTATCTTAAATTAGTTTATTATTTATAAAGCATATTGCAAATGTAAATACTACTTGTACTATTCTTAGGACTGTTCGAGTATATCCACTTAAAGAATATTAAATTATTATACAAAAAATATTAAAGAGGTATTAGAGAGATATTATTTACATTTCATATTTTTTCCTAAAGCTATGTACAGTTGCCCACATAAGTTCTGTTCGTAGGTGTGATATGTGTGAAAGTCAAATTAGTATGAATGAATTACGATTGTGGTTTCTTAAAATTAAAAGTTGCCTAGTTCAATGAGTTAACCACTGCATAAGAAACTGCACTCGTAATTCAATCATGCGCATTATATTTACATTTATAAGATCACAGAGAGGAACAGAACTTCTGCGGAACACTGTACAATCGGCCAAACAAGTGATGTCTCGGCACCAATTGTATTTTTATCAATAATTGGTATCAGCAATATGTAAACAAGACTTAATTTTGAATGTGATGTGTAATCATGTTCCTACACTTGCCCACCCTATTTAACATCTGACAGACATTAATAAAGGACAGAACGAGCCAAACGTAATGACAGCTGAGACATGACTTATTAACGCTACCGTACCCAAAAAAAAATGAGCTATTGGATAGTGATGTTATTTATGCTTTATGTTCTTTCCTAGAGCTTTTACATTGGCTGGACCCCCCCCCCCCCCATAACGGAGAAAAGTTTTGTCGTTCATTCAACATACTCTCGTGAATCGGCAAGTCCCGCGCTCCGACCACAATCCTCTTGAATGCTTGGGTCACCTCTGGATCGTGCAATATGAGCTTAGCGAGCCAGGCTTTCGTCTCGGTCCTATTCTGCTGGTCGACTAACTGATCCGCTAGTCCGACTTCCAGGGCTTTGGTTGTGTTGAATTTTCCGCAGGTGGTGAGGGCGGCACTGGGCCCTAATATTCTGACTAGCCTAGTGCCCCCGCCCCATCCCGTAGTGACCCCCATCCTACTCTGGACGAACGCCACCTCCCTGGTCTCGGTAAACACACGGTAGTCGGTAGTGGTAGTCAGTTCCGCTCCCCCTCCGATACCCTTACCATGGACCAGGCAGACCGTGACGAAGGGTAAACAATAGAGTCTTAACAACGCGGCGTGCATGAACGTCGACATGAGGAGTCCGTCGTGAGGGTTGCTGATGGCTCGAACAGTCGTCAGGTCACCCCCGGAGCAAAACATCTCTCCCGCTGCACCCAGGATCACCGCTCGGCCCATAGACCAACTCTGTAGCTCCTCGGTTATGTCGGACAGCTGCACCATCATTCGACCTGGAAGTAACCATAAACAAATACAGTAATTCCTCAGTGTGGATTGTGTTATTTGATTTCAAAATCTTAGTTTAGTAATCATTATTTCCACATAGCAATTTTGATAAGTTCCTTTGCTTTTATCTTGTGTCGTCCCAGTTTTGGTTTGTTTATTTTGCAAGTTTTACTTCATTAAATTAAAGTTGTACCGGTACAGTACTGTATTTTGAATTTCCGCATCTAACGAAGTTTAGCTGCTTTGGTAACATTGTCAAGAGTAGAATAAAAATATTTGTGTGTGTAACAAGCGGGTTTCACTCCCGTTTCAAGATTTTTAACAGGGTGTCAAACCGGAGCAATTTTGTTTGAAGACTTGAATGAATATGAGAAGGAATACAAGAAAATTAACATGAAATAACATTGTTTTGGCCATTTTATCACTTCCAAAGACATAATTTAAACTAGACCATAATTTTAAGTTTACATATACAATAATAAAGAAAAAGCTTGGACTTAGCTTTAGTTTGAGACCCTGGTTGGTTTATATTAAGCAAGAACACACCTGAGAGAGCATTTTTTTTTTTTTTTCATTGTTGAGGGTGATGGTGGCGATTCCTGACGCATCATCCTTGACCAGTGTGTCCTCCCCTTCCCCCAGACCAACCAGTCTCACTCTGGCCTCGGGTATAAGACTGTTACATGACATCACCGTACACTTCTCAACACACGTACCTCTCAATATCATCCTCTTCTTTACCTACAACTGGAACAAAGATTTCAAGATTAGTGCCTGGATGGTAAAAGATCCTATAAGATACGTACTAGCAAGCTTGGATGGTTTGGACATGCGTAGAGGATGGATGAACTAAGATGGGTGAAAAGATATAAGGTTTTGGCTTGGATACTAAAAGATGCCTTAACACTTGTGTGGTGCAACGTCTAGGGGGTTATTATAAGAGTATTGGTGGTGGTGCTCTACCGACAACAAAACTCTCGGGAAACATCACGCCACCGTACACTTAGCACGCTTCTATATTAAACCTGTACCTAAGTCTTTAATGCCACCAAACACAATACCCTAACCTGTAGCTACCGTTGCTTCCACTACAGTAGCCTACCACTGAATACATATTTATTCACCAACCCACCAATTAACTTACAAATAAACATAATTACTGAAATCAATGGAATTAATGAAAATATGTGGTACTCCAATGGTGCCATATCATTATCACCGATGACAACTGTGCCATTTTATTAATTATGGCGTATTTTGAGCTATGGCCAAAAATTCTAAATACCCATTTAGTATCCGTGACATCCTTTTCAATATTCTGGCTACTAATAAACTTCCTTCTTAAGATGAATACAAAATTTATAATAATTTGTTTTACTCATAACAGTAAAATAGAGTAAATTTCGGCCACTGCATTGTATTTGGGTAGTTTTAGGCACATTGGTAATTTGCTAATCGTTCGTTAGGCCGTAATGGCGGATGGGGCAGGTTGTGTTTCAGTCTCATTATATTTCCATTTTCTTGGCGTTTTGCATGATTTCTGTTAAGGTAGGATATATTATGTTATACTTGAAGTTCTATAGATTATTTTAGTGAGTAAATCGAATCCTTTATTTATTTCCTAGGCTGAAGCTGGTCAACTAAGCCTATACCGGTACTCGGTTTCATTTCAACTGACGGTAAATTGCAAAGTTCCCATCAAGATTTCTCGGCTATTTTGAAGATTGTGTAGTGAAATATGGTGCTAATTATATAAACTTGGTCTTAATACGATGCAGAGACAGTGGTTTCATATTTGTCCATTAATTATCGAGAAATTAGCTGCTAAGGGATTCAATTTACCGTCAGATGAAATGAAACAGAGTATAGGCCTGGGCCTAGTCAAAACCCTACTTGTATGCCCAACTATTATTTCTATATATATATTGTCCATTATAGGCCTAATTAGACTAGAAGTTTTACCCCTAACCTCTTGTAAATCAGGAATGACGAGCAATCAGGCTAAGTTTCCACACCTATTTACTCGTTGACCGCCTCCAAAATTGTGGAAATGACATCTCGATTACTCAAGTAAAGTTGGTTAGTGGAGATACCATAATAACTAAGATGGTTTATTGAGATCATATATACAGTAGGCTACCCATCTGATTGTTATAGGTAGATTCAAGTTATGAGAGATTATGGGTTTCGGATTTCTTGCCTACTTGTAATTAATGGGCTATAGGCTACTTGTTTTAATATATGTCTATCATAATTATGGTATAAGAACTAGTATTGTGTTTATGCTATGGTCTTTATTTCAGCCTGTATATAAGTAAAGCCTTGTAAACTAACTAACTCCGCGGTTATAATTTATGTATTTCGTCGCTTTGTAATCTAAGTGTGTTGTAGGCTATTAGTTAATAGGACTAGAGGCTATCAACCCTTCTGGATTATTAAGCCAGCACACTGTCAAGAATAACTTCATTATATAGGCCTATGTGTGTTCTATCCATTTAATTTGGAGAGAATCAATAGGCCTATGCCCTACATCTTCCTTCTTAGACTGCTTTAAATTTAGTGTGTCCAGACATTTTGACCACAACGTCCCGTGAATTTCGCTCTTTAACTCTTTTTGGCTTTGTGGGAGACACTCGATACAGACAGCCTGCCTTTTGTCTCCCTCAGAAAATGTCCCCAGGCTCTTCAACCAATCAGAAGCCAGAATTATGTAAACAACAATGATGGCCGCCAAGCGTCACCATGGCAACGGAATTCAGACTGTAGGTGGACGGAGCTAAGGGTTGGTTGCTATGGTAACGCATGGCGGCCATCATTGTTGTTTACATAATTATGGCTTTTGATTGGCTAATGAGTCGAGGCACGCGTGTACGCTCGGATGCCATATTCACCAGCCCACTCATTAGAATTTGTGAACCCCTATGTATTTCTGTATGTAATTATAACTACAGTATATGGATTGATTTTTGGATAGAACTTGGTTATCAATAAATAGTATATATAGTTTTATAGATGATGCATAGATAATTATATTCATAAATTCGTTCCAGATATATACTACCATAATTAAAAATGGGTCAACCACTTCAGCACCGTGACGCCTTTTTACCTTTGAATCTGGATAAAATTAGGCGAGTATATGCAGTTTAAGAGGGACCTATGTTACTAAGAGGGTTTATTGATATCGTATAATTATAGGCTACCCATTTGATTCATATAAGTAGATTAGGCTATAAACTAAAGAAAATCGTCTAATGGTAACAGTTTAAGAAGTAGGCTAGCCTACCTATGTTACTAAGAAGGCTTATTGAGATCGTATACCCATCTGAGTCTTATAGGTAGATTATATACCAAAGAAAATCGTCTAATGGTAACAGTTTAAGAAGGACCTATTGTATTAAGATGATTTAGTGAGATCTTATATACAATAGGCTACCCATATGAGTCGTATAGGTAGATTATAAACCAAAGACAATCGTCTAATGGTAGGCCTAACCAGAATATGATGAGCATTTCATAATGGTGGTGAAGGGGTTTTAATAATGAGATCATATTTACGATATGTGTAGGCTTTGTGGCCATTCTCTTTAGCAGGGATTGCTTTTGCAGATTTTTGTTTTTGCTTAAATATGTGGACTTTAACACTAACATTTCGGTATTTTGTTTTCAGTTATTATATGGACTTTGAAAAAAATCATCAGGTTCGCTCTTGCTGTTTATTTTAATCGGTAAATATTTGGACTTTGGACTGTTTTATTTTTGTATTACTTCAAACTGTTTTCTGTAAATGTAATCGGGGTAAATGGATTGACACCCTGCTAATGCACATTGAATTTGCGATGAAAACTATCTATATAGCGATTCATAGAGTATAACTATAGTCTATTTTTTCCAGCTGATGGTAGATTGCTAAGTTCCCATCAAAATTTTGCAGTTATTTTAAAGATGTTTTAGTGAAATATTGTTATTTATTAAAAACTTGGCATTAATAACACGCATAGACGTAGTTTCATATTTTTGTGTTCAGTATTGAGAAATTAGCTGCTAAAGAATTAAAATTGCCATCCGCTGAAATAAAAGATTATAACCTATAGGCCTACGGCATTGAAAATTATGGCTAAAATTTGAACCCAACCCAATTTTGTCGAAAAAATCTACCTTAACCCTCTGTTCCCAGAAGGGCTCTTGAACGCCCATAAAAAAGCATACCAGAGCTGCCCGGAAGGGCTCTTTAACGCCCAGTGGTTGAAAGCCTGTGAGCTTGGTGTGCGAGGCGTCGGTCCGACGCATGTAAACAACAGCCGGCTGGACCGACGCCCCGCATCTCCGGCCACAAGAAGGAGAGCGTCGCTTGTTCGTGTGTGCCTGTATGTTGTTGTTAAGTATCGAAAAGTAGTGTAAAGTGGCTGTTGTTGCCATAAAGTTATCTCCAATGAAATCATCATCACAACTGAACCAGTTGACTTAGAGAGCTCTACTTAACGCCATTCTACAGGTAAATAACACAGCTACGCTTGGGGATGCGCGGGAATGCGGAAGCAGTCAGAATAACAAAGATACGGTAGCCTAGCCTAGACGTTTTTCGGCCAAAACACCCGGGTTTCGGGGAATATATATATAATACATAGCCGGGGCTGGAGGGTTAAATTAAAAAAAAAAAAAAATGTTTTTAATATTTTTGAGGAATGAGTTTGTCCCACTAGGCTAGCAAAAATTTGGTCCCAGACGTCTTTCAAACTAAAAACACAATGCCCACCCAGACCCTATTTGTACATTTTTCAAAAGTGCAATATCACTGCTGAAGGCAGAATTTAAGTTGGTCTCTCTATTGCTCTACTGAAAATAGAAAGTGAATGGAATGAAGTCTTACCTAATTATTGTTGTTGTTGTTGTTGTTGTTGTTGTTGTTGTTCCCTAAGCTGCCTGGCCGAACAGCCCCGAGTCCCTGAGGAAGGCCATGGCCACAATCGGGCTTTCCCACAGAGCTCTCATTGAGTGTAGATTGTGTTGTTGGCGTAAGTGGTTGTGTGAAATGCAGTCTTCTATGATGTGTTTAATGGTATGGGGTGCTGTGTTACATCCCGGGCAGGAGTCGACAACGGAGTCATCCAGTCTCTTCTGATAGCTCAGGAGAGCTGGATGGTGTCTGCATCTCAGCCTGGCCAGGTGGACTCTGTCCTCGCGAGGAAGGGAGGATTCGGAAAGATGGATTTCGGGAGGTCGTGCATGCAGCTGTGTGTTGTCTGTGAGTGAGTGGATGGATCGGTGAGAGATATGAGTATGGATGTGCTTTTACCTAATTGTAGTTTACAGGAGTTGAGCTAAGCTCGTGCTGTCCCGTCTCTTTCTACTTTTTATCCAATTTTTTCTTGAAAATATGGATGTTCCTTGCCCCTACCACCACCTCCTCCTCCAGCCCATTCCATTTGTCAATACATCTATAGGGGAAGCTAAACTTCCTGATATCGTTCTTGCAGGTACGTCTTTTTACTTTGTAGCTGTGGCCTCTAGTTATTCCTGTATCCATAATTAACATATCCTCCCTATCCAGCCTCTCCAGCCCCCGGGTGCATTTGTACATCATTATCATGTCTCCCCTCTCTCTCCTCTCTTTTAAACTTGGTAGATTTAATTTATCTAGCCTCCCTTCATATGGCAGTTCTCTGAGACTTGGAACCAATCTAGTAACTGCTCTGTGGATTCTTTCTAACTTGTGAATATGCTTCTTTAGATACGGGGACCACACCACTGCTGCATACTCCAATCTTGGTCTAATCATACTCTTCATAATTTTCGCTACCATGGTCTCATCCAAGTAGTTCAGAGCAACTTTCATATTCCCGGCCATTGCATACATTCCACCAATATCACCAAACTAATGTTGAAATGTCTGTCCCCAAACTAATGGAGCGAAAAAGGAGTTCCGGAACGACCTCGCTCAGATCTAATTGCAAAGGGTATTTTAACAGTTCGGTTCCAAATCTTACGCATAGTACCGGTATTTTATATTTTTGCCACACTCTGTAGCCTAATTCCCGAGAAGGGGTGGCCATGAATATTGGAAGTTTGTTAAGAATCGCTAGGTAAAGTTGCCCAGGCTTTAAATCTACCAATAACCTTTTGACGGTGAGGGCTCGATCTGCCGAAGTTCTACGGACTATGTCACGACTCATGATTGTAAAGCTTATTTTTTCAGTTCGGTTCAGAATCGTGTGCATAGTATTTTTTTATATTTTGTAGTCCTTTAAATTATGGTAACCCCTTCTGTACTGGCAACATTTAGTTTATATTCTAGCTATAGCCATTTTTTTTTTTTTGCAGATTCAGAAAGATCTGTGGTAGTAAGAAGGGTAAAGGGAGATAGTTGAAAGCCTGTTGTTGTATGAAAGCCTGTTTATGTATTGCTAGAGGCCCTTTTATAAACTGAATAAAATCTAATGGTACCGGTTTGTGTTACC
Organism: Paralithodes platypus; assembly: GCA_032716605.1. Taxonomy (NCBI): domain Eukaryota; kingdom Metazoa; phylum Arthropoda; class Malacostraca; order Decapoda; family Lithodidae; genus Paralithodes; species Paralithodes platypus. The sequence continues at coordinate 8,613,691 of CM064582.1, forward strand.
AGAATTAAGTTTAGGACAACACGGAACTGAAAGTGTTAATGGTTAGCCTATCAGGAGTACCACCTGTATTAATTATTGTCATTGATTTCATTAGTTATGTTTATTTTAAAATTGTTGGGTGTGAAAACTATGAAAGTACAGTACGTACCATAATCCGGCTGTCAAACTAGATCTATTACCTTGGTCAAAATTACTGAATACCGGTACAGTTAAATGGATGATGGTTAAGACTTTACCCCTTTTGTAGTTTCAAATGCATTTATTTTATTCTAGCCTTATGTAGACTACTGTATTTTGTGCCGTTAAAGGAGGATCTGTGGTAGTAAACTAATATGGAAAAAGAGTTCAAAGCCTGTTAATTGCTAGAGGCCCTTTTTAACCCTTCCTACCCAGGCTGTCTCAGCCAATGACGGTCGCCCCTACCCGGGCGATATGGCCGAAAAACGTCTAGGCCTAAGCTACCGTATTTATGTTTATTTTCACTGCTAGAACTTTCCCACTCATCTATAATCGACTAATCGTAGTGCGGTTTTCAATCTGTATTTTGGCATTGAGTAGAGCTCTGTAAGTCAACTGGTTCAGTTGTGATGACGATTTCAGTGGAGCCAATATTGCAGAGATGTTGCCAATATGGGGGCTTTTTAGACACTAATTTCGTCATGACGTCAGAACAATAACATTGAGGAGTCTTCTCCTTCTTGTTTTCGGAGGTGCGGTGACGAACGCTTGGGTTTGTTGACATATGTCGTACGCACGGCGTTCGGACCAAGCTTAATTAGGCTATTAAGCTCATGCCTTAGATAAGGCATACCGGGTATTGGCCCTTCTTTCGTGTTGTCATTACCTAAGGCAGCCCGGGTAGGAAGGGTTAAACTGAATGTAATATTAGACTAAGAAATATGACTCGCTACACGATTATCTTTAATTTTAAAAACCTGAAGAGAGATGGCTCTGAACAGGGCTGCCTAGAATGCTGGCATTAGGTTGAGAGACCGGAAGTTCGCTGAATGTAGAGCACTTCTTTAAATTTGTTTGTACAGTATCTTGCAACCTGTGGGAAGGATACTACCAACCCTTTCTCTAATAAAATAGCAATGCGGTTTTGTGATAAAGAACTAAATCTCTTTCACCTTCAGAAAGCTCCCCTTGTTTTGGTTCATACCACTTTAGTGAGGTTGTGAAATATGGCTTGATGGTATAATGGTTAGTGTTTAAAATCTGATAACCTAGATTAGAATCCCGGTGGATCACATGCTTTCCCTAATTTAATTAATTGGGAGGAGTTTGGTGTTGGAGTGAAATTAATAATATATTTGATTATACTGTAGTATATACCCATAGACTACAGTAATGCACTTGTGTTTTGGAAATGGAATTTTTGGGGGGATATTAACCCTCACTGGGCATTACTAGTTCTATATATCTATTGTCAGACACTGTGATCCCTGAAGGAGTGGCCACGAACGAAATGCCCCCATACACCCCTGTCCCCCAGTCAGTCTACGCCCCTCCTCCCATCCAGCACTGCATTCATTCCATCCTTCAAAGTCTCTCTCGGTTTAACTCTCCCTCTGTCCTTACACCTCGCATTCGTAAAAGTGTCGTTCTCTCCTCCCACACGTTCATATGGTTTATTACTAGCGTTAATTGCAGCATTTTGTTTTTATAAAGTATATCGTGGCCGATCCAGCATTTTTCTGCTTCTCGGTTTATTCGGAAATACGGTATTCTAATACAGTATTGCATTCTATATACTGTAAATACGTATTCCAAATTTTAGGTTTTGGCGTAATGAGTATGCTGTCGAACCAAAAATTTGTAATCCATTTTTTAGTACCGGTATGAGAATTACTAGTTATACATTTTATCTATATTTACTCCGGCCCAATCCCCACTTTGTGTTTTTCTTATATACAGTAAACCCTCGCTAACTCTGACTTATTGAGGGGAGACCACTTCCGAGATGTCCGATGTCAGACTTAATTAACCCATAAATGGCTGCAAAGCTCATAAGAGGTTTTACTGGGCGACGGCGGCAAAGCTCTTAAGAGGGAGGCCTACAAAAAAAACATTTAAACAGCCCCAGTAGCACTAAAAAAAAAAAAAAATCCCTATACCTCATATCACTCTTCCACATCCCCTCCTTCCTCCCTTTCCCCTCCCCCTTCAATTATCACCTATTTTCCCTGTTATTCCCTAATTTGTTGGTATATTTTTGTGCTAACATTAGCAAACTGTGTGGAGGATGTGCTTACGTGCCTAGCGGGTGTGTTGCACAACAGAGTGTGTGTAGGCTCAGTGTGGCTTGAGGCCTCGTGGAGGGAGGGGTTGCCTCAATTTTCTCCATAATTCATGAATGGGCTGGTCCATCTATATTCGCGATTTTGACCAGAAAAATGATATTTTCACTTGTTTTATTGTTACAAGTTACTATCTTCATAGTGAAGGTAAAATAGGCTCATATGAATAAGTAATAACTATTTATCATAAAATGACTATTATAGGCCTGAATGGAGCCAATATGCTCGCCCATGGGGAGCTAGTTCAATACCCCCCCCTCGCCGTTGCCGAGTTAAGAGTGAAAATTCCGAATTAGAAGAGGAAAGTCCGGGTCAGAGAAAATTGAGATTTTTTTTTGGTTTTTTTAAATGTGAAATTCATCATATTAACACGTTACGAGCGGCCTAGGCGGTAATATATATGTACCGCCCAGCGGGGGGTTTTGGCCATAAATGGGGTTGTTTCCGTGCTCTTTTTCATGCATAAAAAAGACCCAGAGTGTAATAAAAGTATGTATCCCTGAAAGGGCATAAATTGAGCTTTCCAATGACACCCGAACCATTCTTCTACGATCATTGGTTGTCTTTCAACGATCGTGCAACCGAAGGGCAAAATTGCTCAAATACGGTCATTTTCTTACATTATTAAGTGTATAGCGAGTGAGTGAGGGTGGAGGAGGGTGCAATAAATCTCAGTTGGTCCACGGCGGCCGTGGCGAGCGGTCAGGCGGTAATCTATGCTCCTCCCACAGCTCCGCTCTCTCTCAGAGCACATTACGTGCTCAAAATTGAACTCGACAATAGCCGGGTGCCGCCACATAGGCCATATTTATTTCACTCGACTATAGCCGGGTGCCGCCAGTTATGGGTTAATGACTAATACGAACCTTATGTTTTCAGAGACAGTACAGTACATAGTAATTAATATTAACACAATAATTAAAAGGCACAGGCTTCAATTCATCCTAAAATCACTTAAAACCGAGTGAGAGAACATTGTAAACCGGACACAAAACCCTTCCAACTCTGAAATTTCAGAGATATACGGAAATTTCCGAGAGGCCGATGCCATTCCGAGAAGTGCGGGTTTCCGACTAAAAAGAGTGAGTTAGCGGGGGTTTACTGTACTGTGTACTTATACTCTCGTATAAGAAGAATATAAACTTCTAAATATCTCAAATTTATGGGGAATTTTTTTTTTATCCTTGCGTAATTTAACAAACAATTTTTAACTGAAAACTTAAATGACTAGTGTTTACGTTGAGAGTACTGTACTATAATTTTGTATGCCCTTGCCATTTCTATCCAATTTCTCCCATAAATAATTTAATTAATATCTATATCTATCTATTGCCTGACGCCGTGATCCCCGAAGGGGTGGCCACAAACTAACCGCCCCCATGCACCTCTGTCCCCAGTCAGTCGACGCCCCTCCCCCCAACCAGCACCGCCTTTGTTAATGTACTTCCTCACACCATCCTTCCACCTCTCATTCGGTCTACCTCTCCCTCTGTCCCTCCACCTCGCTCTCGTACACCCTCTTAGTCATTCTCTCGCTTTCCATACGTTCCATATGGCCAAACCATCTCAAGTTGTTCCTTTTCACACTTTCCAGCACATCTACCTCCACACCACACCTCTTTCTTAATTCCTCATTAGTCTGTCTATCCCTCCATGTAACTCCGCACGCACTCCTTAAGTAATTCATTTCCACTGCTCTCACTCTTGGTCTGAGTCTCTCAACCAACGTCCATGCTTCGCTTCCGTAAGTCAGTGTCGGGATTACTATACTGTACTGTCATGCAATGTCTTCTTCACTTCCATACTGACCACCCTATTTCTTGTTACTGCTTTTAGCTTTCCTACAACCCTCTTCCCCTGTTGTACCCTCTCCCGTACTTCTTCATCCATAGTCCCATCTTTACTCAACACACTGCCCAGATATTTAACCCTTGTCTAGCGGGGTGTTTTGGGCTCATTTGGGCATATTCAGGCCCTCCTGAATGATCAATCAAGTATCTGCATGAAAAGAAATTTATTCAGCAAACAACTAGGCGCTAAAAGCTTCAAAATGAGACCAGAACGAGCTACGTAGCACTCGTGGTTCTCTTGCAGTGGTACCACGAACATGGGAGTTTAGCGTATAGCGGTATATTTTTCCCAGCTATGCTCACTACTGGCTACACTGCCGGCCTCTCGAGAACACAGGGAACATGAGTTAATGGGCGGCGGTAAGCCCTGGGGGTCGGCTGTCTGGCCCGCTGCGCTCCCGGCCATTTGCACTCTATTTTAACCCTTTAAAAGCCTTAATAATGCTCCTAACTTGCTGCAAATTGGTGCACGACTTAAGTCGAGCGCCGCCAATAAGGGGTTAAAGGAGTTGATCTCCATAGCCTGACCTTTCAGCTTCACCTCACACTGTGACTTCACCCCTTTCGAAGACCATAACCTTGCTCTTCCCCGCATTTACCTTCAAATTCAGTTTTTCGCACACTGTTCCAAACTCATTTACCAGACCCTGCAACTCCCATTCATTATCACTCATCAGAACTGTATCATCCGCAAACAGCAGTATAGGTAGCTTCCACTCCATTCCCTCCCTTTTCAGCGATACACCAACATCCACTGCTCTTGATAGTATTTCTTTAATGACTCCATCCATATATACAGTAAACAACCACGGGGACATCACACACCCCTGTTTCAAACCAACATTCAGGTCAAAGAACTTGCTCTGCTCCCTCTCCACACGTACTGCCGCCTTTGCACCCTATAACAGGGGTGTTAGAAACCTTTAGTTTAATTACTTCAACCTCTGCAGTTGTCTTTGAGCGAGTTGTGGCCAGAAAACTAATTTTGGTGAGGTAATTATGAGATTAAAATGTAAAACTTGCAAACTAAAATAAGAGAATTTGGCCATAGAGAATGGCATAGAGAATGGCCATAAGAGAATTATGTTTCTGAATAAAAATGTGAAACTTTCAAACTAAACAAATCAAAACTGGGACGATACAAGATAAAGGTAAAATAACTTCAAAATCGCTGTGTGGAAATAACCCTTACTAAACTAAAATTTATGGAATAAAAGAACGGCAACTAAACTGCAACCCCTGGACCTGAAAGGGTTAATATCTTGTCAAAATTTTAATTTTGTTTAACCCGCTGAGCCCCGGCTAGTTATAATATTTTGTTCACTCCAGTCCCAAGCCATTTTCACTTTTTGTTTTTGTTTGCTAAAATGGAAGACAAGGTTGAGAGAGAAAAAAAAAAAAAATCGGATATTTTTTTTTGGGGGGGGGGGGGGGAGCCTCAAAAAATGTGTTGAGCCAAAATGGAAGAGAATGGTGAGAAATGAAAAAAAAAATCACCTCGGTCATTTGGGGGGCAGGGGGGGGGGGGGGGACACACTTTGATATTGCTTTATATTTATCCCATAAAATATTACCAACTATGAATACTTTGGTAGTATCCAAAATAGTAAGCTACAGTATTGCGTACCAAAACAAACCCTGCACCGTATTGTTCGACTGAACAGGGACGCCAAAATGTAAACATTGCAAATGGCGTCTCCAGGATAGGGTTTATTTACAATTTCGCCCATTACTGATATGTACAATACTCATAATGCCAAACAATAAGCATTATATACATTATTGGGCAATTATATTAGCATTGTGTATACCATAGTATGTAAATAAGGTAAGAAAAACCAAATTTTTGTCATTTTATTAATGAATAGGCTAGGGCCTAACCACTTTTCGGATTTTGCACTTAACGGACTTCGCTTCCCTCCTAAAAGTCTGTTAAATGGAGGGCTGACTGTAGATAGATATTTTTTCACCAACCAACTTTATATCTAAACTCAATTAATGAAATCAACAAATACATGTGCCACTCCAAGGACTCGAACCTACGATACTCACACCCAAAGCGTTATTTGCACATAGCGATTTGTATAGATATTTAGATAGATTTTGACAAGTTCTTTTGCCTTTATATTGTGTCGTCCCTGTTTTGGTTTGTTTATTTTGCAAGTTTTACATTATAATTTCATTAGTTTCATTATTACACTGTTCAATAATTGGGGAAAACTATGGTACTTAAGTATCTATTTTTCATTAACAAGTTGAGAATAAAAATTGCATAATAGCAAGACATTTTACAGACAAACATAATAAAGGTTGATTCGCTGACAGTACAGTACCTTTGTTTTTTTCAAGAATAAAACAAATTAAAGTGAGGAAATGTATGTACTGTATGTATATACTCTGGCACTTGCCCCAGTTTTCCTATTTCTTTTTTATGGGGGTGGCCGACTCGAGACAGAGCCGGAACAGGGACATCACAACACATCAGGAAAACAAAACACTAAATCACACACATCTAGGTCATCCAGGAGAAATATCCAGAGACCCAGGCCTATTTGGTGTCCCCAGCAAAAGATACAGTAACAATTTTATAATTAATGTACCTGAGTGAAGTTAGGTGGCCCAGCAGAACTTGTGACTGGGGCTCGTTCCCCTGGTGTGGCGGTGGTGGTGGTGGTGGTAGTGGGTGGCTGGGGGGCTCGTTCCCCTGGTGTGGCGGTGTAGTGGTGGTAGTGGGTGGCTGGGGGGCTCGTTCCCCTGGTGTGGCGGTGGTAGTGGGTGGCTGGGGGGCTCATTCCCCTGGTGTGGTGGTGGTGGTAGTGGGTGGCTGGGGGGCTCATTCCCCTGGTGTGGTGCTGGTGGTGGTGGTGCTGGTGGTTGAGAGGGGGGGGGCACTCGGGGGTCAGCTCTCTACTGGACACCTTTGGAGGGGGGCTGTCATCATGCTCCAGTAAAGTCGTCACCTGAAATTACAACAACATTTAATACCACTTCATAACAAAGGCCAAGGAAACACTACAATCAATTCTAGTTAATCGTCTGACATGCTGTCTTGATAGCGTAATGTACAACTCGGAGGGTGCTTAAGCATTGAGAGTACTAGTGAGGATATTCGTAAAAACAGGCTTAGATGGTATGGACATGTGAAAAGTAATTGGGTTAAGAAAAAGTCTATGAATGTGGAGGGAGTGGCAAGGAGAGGTAGACCAAGAAAGATGTGGGATCAGGTACAGATCTCCCTTACTATCCGATGCCCCAATTTACGATATTATTATAGTTTTTTAGGCGTTTGGGTTTGGGTAGGGCCGAGAAGGCATCCCCATTTACCCCATTAATTTGAGGGTTCGCTATAGATTTTTCTACTTAACATCGGGTTTTCAGGAACGTAACCCAATCGTAAATAGAGGGAGACCTGTAGTACAAACTGATCTCGCAGCCAAAGACTGAGCTGCCTGGAATGCTGCTATAAGCTTAACAAAAAGTATCATGGAATATGTGACTTTATTTAGCCGAGAAGCAAGAGAGTCGAAAGATGAGTTGCTAAATGAAAGGAATGAAGAGCCAAGGGAAGAGGATGTGTAGATCAGATTTTTACCCTGAATTGTGTTGTGGAGAAGTATCTGGAGAAGAAACAAGGTATGGGGGCGGTTCGTTCGTGGCCACCCCTTCGGGGATCACGGCGTCAGGCAATAGATAGATAGATAGATAGATTTTGCAAGTTTTATATTATAATTTAGTGCAATAATTGGGCCGTCGAGCATATGGCCACAAGCATGTGATCTGCCTTAGAAAAATCAAGAAAAACAATTGGTTTGGCGTTGGACTTGTTGCGTGCTCTACAATGCATGACCAAGTATTCATAAAATACTCTACACTACAGTACTTGAAAATAGGATTAATTGACAAAAATTATATCAACGAACCAGCTAAAAAGGGGAAAATCAATTATCTTGTGATGTTGACGGTTGGATTCTTGGGCCAGCCAGTGTGTGTTATTGGCAGACAACAGTGTTGTTGGTGGATAGTGCGGTCTAGCAATCTGTGGTAACTGTTCACTGAAGTCCCTAATCATCAGGGCACCCACCCTAGCCCAGCTCTTGAGCAGGGAGTGCATGGTGCTAAAAAACGCATCATCATCATCACAAGGTAATTAAACTATAAAACTTGAAAACAAACTCAAAAGTTACTGTTCAAATTAATATAACAAACTCATTAAAATTGAAAATTATCGAAACGACAACACACTAAACAAAATCTATACCGGTATATGGAAAAATGCATTTAAATATTATTGGAAATTAAACTTTGAAAAACACAAACTTATAATAATAGGTACCGTAATTAAAATTTAAAACTTGCAAACTAAACAAACCAAAACTGTGACAAAGACAATATAAAGGCAAAATAACTTATCAAAATCGCTATGTGGAAACAACGCTTACTAAAATAAAGTTTATGAAATAAAAGAACACAATCCACCACATAGGGACAGCGCAACATCTCCAATCCGAGGGGTATTTGATTGCTCGACTCGCACAGGTAATGGTCCTAGCCTAAATTATTGCCTTCTAAAAGGTCCATCTTTACCATCGGATTTGTCTCAACAATTACCGAGGATCTGGTTGTTGTTGTTGTTGTTGTTGTTGTTGTTGTTCCCTAGGCTGCCTGGCCAAACAGCCCCGACGAGGATCCAGTTAATTCATATTTTTTCACCAACCAACTTTACTTCTAAACTCAATTAATTAAATCAACAAATACATGTGGCACTCCAAGGACTCGAACCTAGGACACTCACACCGAAATTCCGCGCATTTATGCATTTCTACATTTATACTTGCGGCTATTTAATTCTTACAAAAATACTGACCTACTCATGTGTAGATCATCATCTTCAATATATGTACAGGCACCTTTCTTGTGGGTGAACATCTTCTGGTAATAACGCTCCACCAGGCAGGAAACTCCCTTGTGTATTGTTCATCGTTTTTGCTTTTCGAGCGCCAGTGAATTCTGCGGAAAAATTGGCGCTTGTGAGAAATAAGTAACATGCTTATTATTATTATCATCTGTTGGTCCTCCACTGCTTTCCATCTGCAAGTTACCAGAGCTTTAAGTCAAGTACAGTAAACTCCCTTTTATCCAAAATTCAAATAGGCCTATCCAAAAATTTCAGTTAACCAAAGTTTTTGCTATCCATATTTGTTCACTAGTTTTTACATATTTTAGCCTCTCTGGGTGCTTAATTGCATCAATTCAACCCCTCTGAAGTAGACAACCCTTGAATTAGATCTATCTATCTATATGCTCAGGCCCAATCCCCACTTGTCCTATTTTTATTTTTATTTTCTATTTTATTCTATTTTATTATTTTTTTTCTTCTTGGGGGTGGCCGACTCAAGACAGAACAAGAACAGGGAAAACATAAAACAACGAACAAACACAGATAAAACACAAATTCACACACATTAGATGATCATTTGAAGTTAAAACAGTCTATAAATGGTCTTAACCCTCCAGCCCCGGCTATGTATTATATATATATTCCCCGAAACCCGGGTGTTTTGGCCGAAAAACGTCTAGGCTAGGCTACCGTATATTCGTTAATCAGACTGCTTCCCGCATTCCCGCGCATCCCCAAGCGTAGCTGTGTTATTTACCTGTAGAATGGCATTAAGTAGAGCTCTCTAAGTCAACTGGTTGAGCTGTGATGATGATTTCAATGGAGATAACTTTATGGCCAAAACAGCCACTTTACACTACTTTTCGATACTTAACAACAACATACAGGCACACACGAACAAGCGACGCTCTCCTTCTTGTGGCCGGAGATGCGGGGCGACGGTCCAGCCGGCTGTTGTTTACATGCGTCGGACCGACGCCTCGCACACGAAGCTCACAGGCTTTGACCTCATGGGTGTTTAAGAGCCCTTCCGGGCAGCTCGTGTATGCTTTTTTATGGGCGTTCAAGAGCCCTTCCGGGAACAGAGGGTTAAGGGGAGGTTTTTAGTGTGTTTCCTAAACTTCCATCAAGTTTGAAATTACACCCCCTTGAGTCCTTTTCAAGATAAATTTGTACATTTTTCGGTAGAAAAATGTCCCGGCCGAAGGCCGGTTCCTCTTAAATTACAGGCTCGCTATCGCTCGCCAGGATAAAATCGACACCTGAATGGCACGAAAGGTCTTAATATGGGGTGAAAGTTCTTAAAATCGCTAAACTAATGGGGCGAACATTTTATAATATCAAAAGCAATGGGGCCTAAACATGAGGGTGAAAGGGGTCAAGAAAAAAATCCCTCAAGTGGAGATCTCCCCTTAAATGCATTGGAAACAGTATATTTGACCATTTGTACACATATTTAGCTCTATATAGAGGGACATTCGTTTATCCATAAAAATCGCTTATCCAAAATTTAAAAAAAACATGATTTTTGGATAGAAGCGTTTACTGTACTGTACTGTACTGTACTTACGGTGGCGCTAATAAGTCATGTCTCAGCTGCCATTATGTTTGGCTCGCTCTTTGCTGTATTAATGTCTGTCAGATGTTGAATAGGGTGGGTAAGTGTAAGAATAGGCCTATGCTTGTATATTTCACTCAATATGAATAAATGAAGCTTAGATATTGCTGATTCCAATTATTGATCAAAATATAATTGGTGCCGAGACATCACTTATTAGCGCGATTGTACATACATACATACATACAAATTTAAATTATAATGTAAAACTTGCAAAATAAACAAACCAAAACAGGGACGACACAAGATAAAGGCAAAGGAACTTATCAAAATCACTGTGGAAATAACGCTTAATAAAATAAAATGTTGAAATAAAAAAACACAACCCCCCTGGATCCGGCCCCTCGCGAAAATAGGGTAAAATATTGAATTCTCGGGATTTTGCCACGCTTTTAAATACGCCCAAAAAAATGGCCTAACCGAGGTTATAAATATAAATATCCAGCGGAATTTGTCGTTGTTGTCTTGTGTTTGGTGATAACTAGAAGTCTCTAGGCGGGTGCCCAACCCCGAAAGGGGTTGAAATAGGGGAGCTATCCCCCCGCCAAAGGCGGCTTTCTAGGGCCTTTCCTAGCTGATGCTGAGAGGATTTGGGTTCTAGTCATGTGGTGATGGGCTGGTCTATCAGAGTGAGAACTGAGCGATCTCTGTCATACCCATAGCTTACTCTGACTGTTCCTTTTACTTATATATTTTCTAGATCTCAAGTGACGGCGTCTCTTGCGTGTATTGACCTCCTAATCTACCAAGATTGGAAGCCAAAGCGTCACATCTTTCCTTTGCCCCTCAACTTTCTCTTCATAATTACTGAGGGGCACAGGGCCCTGGGTGGGGCTTTGGTTTCCCGGGCGTTTCCGCACCCTCCTCAGCCCCCCGCCATGGAGTGGCTTTGGTCACCCAGGCTTTATTGTGGTCGGGGGGGGGGGTGTCTGGGTCTGTGGGGGCGCTCGGTTATGGCCTTGGCCTTGCTCGGGGCCTTGGGGCTGTTCGGCCAGGCAGCTTGGGGAAAAACAACAACAACAACTAGAAGTCTCTAGACCAAGTGGTCTAGTTTGATGATGAAATTAATTACATCAGTATGGCGGACGAAAGCCTAGGATTCGGTGTTTATTCCCGATAATCAGCATTTACCGATACTCATATCTCTATGAGATACTCATATCTCATATCTTGGCCTAACCAAGTTTTTATACATACCAGAGGCAGATATGGGCGTTGTTTTGCGATGGGTGAAGACTAGAACACTCTTAAATTGTGTAGTTATTGTGTGAGGTGAGAAATAAGACAGAGTTAGGCGGTAATTCCGAGCTTTGTCCGAATGCGGCGGCGCCGCACTGCTGACTGCAACTACGGTCTGTTTATATTCGTTTAACAAATTATTATTGATTATTGATTATGGATTAGGTGCGATTATACTATAGGGGCGCGCATTTGACAGGTACCGGGTACCACCAAGGATTTAATACAGATTTGTTTTCGGTTTCCACACATCCAACACCAAGCTACACCCTTTTCTGGTGTAAGAAACACTAAAAAAACAATGGGGACACTTTAATATTAATAATATTAGACAAAATATAAAGATAACTCGGTGGAAAAGTTGCGTTAGCGGGAGTAACGTAAATCGTTTGTTGACATCGCGCTCGAGTTATAGTAGGCTACTTCGTGCATCTGACAAATTTCCCAATACTGGCAGTTCAATTAAAATTTAGGCCCCGCGATACAGTATATGCGGGTTCTATATACAAAGGACAGTCGCATTATAGTCTTTACCCATTATCCAGCAATCTTAACGGTTAACGCCCACCACTAATGGGGAGGGATCAAATTATGGTTACCATGGGATACAGAATGCCCACCCCCCCCCCAAAAAAAAACCCCACACAAAACAAAAAAAAGGAAAGTGGGGATTGGGCATGAGTATATAGATAGATAGATAGACATAATGGGTGGAAGGGAGCTCTGCCCTGTGCCCTCCTCCCTCACCTCCATGACTTACCTTGAAGTTACCTTGAAGCGCTTTTGCCTCAAGGGAGTGTTGGTCCCTCGTTGATCCCCGAGGCAAGGCCACAGCGTCGCCGCAACCTTTCACCGTGTTCTATATACTCCAACTGGGACATGATGGAGTTGGAGGCTTCTGGGCGTGATGAGGTACCGGTATGACCCGGAGCTCCTGCTTGGTTCGGGATGGTAGCCAGAAACTTGTCCACTTCCCTCTTGAAGACCTCTGTTGTCACACCTGTAATATTTATCACTAGTAGGGGTAATCACCATAATCACCATCACTACTACCACCACTATTACTACCATAATCACCATCATCAATCACTACTACCACAATCATCACAATACTACTTCCTTCAGACGTAGCCTGAAGGAACACCTGAACCGGACAGCTGCGAGAAGGGAGCACCAAGCTTATGTCTACTACTAAATGCGACATAAGAGATAGACAAACCAAACTGAAATGATTACTGATTACGGATTACTGATATTTACTATAGGATGTAAGGTATCTTAAAATAACCCCCTAGCAATACTTTCTATAAAGTATCTATTTCTTTATCCTCCCCATTTTCCCCAGCTAACCTAATCCCACAAGGACCCCAATGGAAATACGCCTAACGGCCTTATTGGGCTATCCTTAGTTGGAATTATGCAAGGCTGGTACATGTCATATTTGTAACATACTATGTGGTACCAACTTTGTAAATTGCTAACTGAATAAATATTATTATTATTATTATTATTATTATTATTATTATTACCACCATAATCACCGGCCTCGACCTCCCTGTGCCTCATTAAACGGCGACCTCGATTTCGGCCGCTAAATGACCTCCGATTTTAGATCTGACCTCATCCGTATCCCCATTTTGGGGGGCTGCGAACAATTTTGTTCCATACACCTTTTCGATCGGAGGCCTCCTTCTGCCCCAAATGGCAATTTAAAAAAAAAAAAAAAATGTTTTTTTTTTTTTCAATTTCGGCCTCGAAACGACCTCCGATCGTGGCCTCGCCCCCTCTATGACCTGACCCAGGTCAATTGACACCCACATGCAAAGTTTCAGCTCCCCAGGTCCAAAACTGCGGCCGCCTATTAAGAACACACACACAGACAACCGAAAATATTAATAGATGTTTATTAAATAAGTAACACCCCATTCTTAACATTAATCATCAATTATAAACCCCAATGTACAGTCGTGCTAATAAGTGATGTCTCGGCACCAAGTATGTTTTGATCAATAATTGGTATCAGCAATATATAAGCTTAATTTCTTCATATCGAATGAAATATTCAAACATGTTCCTACACTTACCCACCCTATTCAACATCTGACAGACATTAATACAGCACAGAGCAAGCCAATGTAATGACAGCCGAGACATGACTTATTAGCGCCATCGTACTTGAATAAACTAATGAAAGCATGTGGTCCTCTCGGGATTCCAACTCGGGACACCACACCCAGAACATAAGCACCTAAACCATTACACCACCAACACAGTCAAAAGGTTATTACCAGGGTCTATCTATTGCCCGACGCCGTGATCCCCGAAGGGGTGGCCACGAACGAACCTCCCCCATGCACCTCTGTCCCCAGTCAGTTGACGCCCCTCCCCCCAACCAGCACCGCCTTCGTTCATATACTTCCTCACTCCATCCTTCCACCTCTCCTTCGGTTTACCTCTCCCTCTCTGTCCTTCCACCTCGCTCTCGTACACCTTCTTAGTCATCCTCTCGCTTCCCATACGTTCCATATGGCCGAACCATCTCAAGGTGTTCCTTTTCACACTTTCCAGCACATCTACCTCCACACCACACCTCCTTCTTACTTCCTCATTCGTCTGTCTATCCCTCCATGTAACTCCGCACGCACTTCTCAATTAACTTATTTCCACCCCTCTCACTCTTGGTCTGAGTCTCTTCTCAAACGTCCATGCTTCGCTTCCGTAAGTCAGTGTCGGGATTACCACACTGTCATGCAAGGACTTCTTCACTTCCATACTGACCACCCTATTTCTTGTTACTGCTTTCAGCGTTCCTACAACCCTCTTCCCCTGTTGCACCCTCTCCCGCACTTCTTCATCCATAGTCCCATCTTTACTCAACACACTGCCCAGGTACTTAAATGAGCTGACAATCTCCATAGCCTGACCGTTCAACTTCACCTCACACTCTGTGGCTTCACCCCTTTCGAAGACCATAACCTTGCTCTTCCCCGCATTTACCTTCAGATTCCGTTTTTCGCACACTGTTCCAAACGCATTTACCAGACCCTGCAACTCCCATTCATTATCGCTCATCAGAACTGTATCATCCGCAAACAGCAGTACAGGCAGCTTCCACTCATTTCCCTCCTTTATCAGCGATACACCAACATCCACTGCTCTTCCTTGTATTTCTTTTATTACTCCATCCATATAATCAGTAAAAAAAACACAGGGACATCACACACCCTATACAGTATACCTATGTATTAAATTGGTTTTTGAGAGTATTTAAGTTTGATAAGGTTATAATATAGTTGATAAGATTCATGGTTCTTGTTAAATAAATATGTATGTATGCTGTATTAATGTCTGTTAGATGTTGAATAGGGTGGTTAAGTGTAGGAACATGTTTGTATATCTCACTTGAAATGAAGAAATCGTGTTTAGATATTGCCGATACCAATTACAGGTATTGATCAAAATATACTTGCTGTCGAGACATTACTTATTAGGCCGACTGTACATTATAATGTAAAACTTGCAAAATAAACAAACCAAAACTTGGACGAACACCGTAAAAAGACAAAACAACTAATCAAAATCGCTATGTGGAAAGAACGCTTAAGCAAAATAATAATTTATAAATAACAAAACACAATCCACCAAATAGGGTGTACATTACTACATGAGCAAGTTAATCTGTTTCCCAAGCAAACTAATCACACACATAACAACGCACTATCGTCAACTTGGACTTGGGAACAACACAATCATACAAAACACTTTAATAATTACCATGAGAGTTGTTGTATGGTGAAACAGTTGCATCCGATGGAAGTAGTGTCCTCTTGTGGTTATGTCCTAAACGGTTGTACATCATGGAGCCCACCAACAATCTGTGGAGGATATAATGTAGTTAGCTTTCATGTATACAGAATTTATAGATAATTTTCCAAGATTATAGATAATTTATACATAATTTTGGCTCTGTCTCGAGTCGACTCCTCCAAAAACACAACAAATAAATACATAACAATGACATTCAAACAGCACACCACAAACACGAAAAAGAAACTGGCACCCAGACTTAACGCCCTCAGATCACTTGCCCACACGAAATTTGGACACAACAAAGAAACCACCACCACAGTCTACAAACAATACATAAGATCAGTTATGGAATACGCAAGCCCGGCCTGGGCTTCTAACCTAGCTGAAACACATCATAAGACCTTACAGACTATTCAAAATAAAGCCCTGAAAATCATCACAGGATGCACAGCTACGACACCCACAGATCACCTACATCAAGAAACCAAAGTCCTCAAAGTCAAAGATCATCTTGACATGAGAGGCACACAATTCCTAGCAGCAGCCTCCACGAATCAACATCACCCACTACACTACATGGCTACATACCCACAGACACCAAGAAATATCAAAACAACACCCAGCACACGCTATCACACACAAATACTGTCTTCTCTCCCTCCCTGCCCACCCCAAACCAACTTCCGGAAGCACATCCATACTCATATCACTCGCCGTTCCATCCACTCACTCATAGACAACACGCAGCGCAAGCACGACCTCCCGAAATCCATCCTTCTGAATCCTCCCTTCCTCGCGAGGACAGAGTCCACCTGGCCAGGCTGAGATGCGGACACCATCCGGCTCTTCTGAGCTATCAGAAGAGACTGGATGACTCCGTCGTCGACACCTGCCCGGGTTGTAACACAGCACCCCATACCATTAAACACATCATAGAAGACTGCATCTCACACAACCACTTACGCCAACAACACAATTTACACTCTTTGAGAGCTCTGTGGGAAAGCCCGACCGTGGCCATGGCCTTCCTTGGGGACTCGGGGCTGTTCGGCCAGGCAGCTTAGGGAACAACAACAACATAATATATAAAAACTGGGGTAAGTGCCACAGTATATATAATTATACATACAGTACAGTACTGTACATACATTTTGCAAGTTTTACTATAAACTCAATACAGTACTACATTAATGTCAGCATATGTACAGTTGTCCACATAAGTTCAATTCCTCCCTGTGATCTTATGCATGGAAATATAATGTGCACGATTGAATTACGAGTGTACAGGTAGTTTCTTATGCAGTGGTTAACTCATCTGACTAAAACGCTGTTTCTTTTCAACTAGCGGTAAATTGCAAAGTTCACATCAAGACTTGTCAGTTATTTTGAAGATTTTGAAGTGAAATATGGTGGTAATTATATAAACTTGGTCGTATTATCATGGAGACAGTAGTTTCTTATTTTTTTATTAAGTATCGGGAAATTACCTGCTAAGGGATTCAATTTATCGCCACCTGAGAAGAAACTGAGTACTGTATAGTCAACTGATAATTTCAAGATACATCACTCGCAATAAATTCATACTAATTTTACTTTCATATACAAGATCACGACGAGGAACAAAGTTGGTGGGCAACTGTACAATCATTATAATGTAAAACTTTAAAAATAAACAAACCAATACAGGGACAACACAATATACAGTACAGTATAAAACCTTACACCAAATAGATTCTTTGAATCTATAAATTATACTGTAAAACTTGAAAAATAAAAGAAACAAAAACTGGAACGACACAATATATATGCAAAAGAACTAATCATAATCGCTATGTGGAAATAACGATTAATTAAGTATAATTATGAAATAAAAGCCAAGTTCTGAAGCATTTGGGCTATAATAAGGCACTGTATTATATGGGGAAGAGTAAGGTTAGGGTCTTTGAAAGGGGTGCAGCCACAGAGTGTGAGGTAGGTTCAATGGTCACGTTATGAAGAATGTCAGCGCATTTAAGTGTGTCGAGTAAAGATGCGAGTATGGAGGAAGAAGTGCAGGAAGCATTGCAACAGGGGAAGAGGGTTGTAGGAGCGTTGAAAGCAGTAACAAGAAATAGGGTAGTCAGTATGGAAGTAAAGAAGTCCTTGCATGACTGTGTGGTATTCCCGACACTGACTACGGAAGCGAAGCATGGACGTTCGAGAAGAGACTCAGACCAAGAGTGAGAGCGATGGAAATGAGTTACTTAACCCTTGTCTAGCGGGGGTGGACTTAAGTCGGGCTAGAGAACCAAGGACTATGTGGCGGGGCCCGACTTAAGTCTGTGTGCAAGTTTTGAGCAATAATGGCTCTGAGAGAGAGACGAGCGATGGGAGGAGCGTAGGTCGGCTCATGACCGCCGGCATAGGTCCCGCGCGACTACTGACGTTCCCTCCACACACATCCACACTCACTGCCTCGCTACACAGGGAATTATGTAAGGATATTACCGTATTTTAGGGATTTTGCACTTGTCTTGCACGATTGTTGCAAGAGAACGCGTGGTCGTAGAAGGATGGTTCTGGTGTCATTGGAAAGCTCAATTTATGCCCTTTCAGGGATACATAATTGTATTATGCTCTGGCTCTTGTTTATGCATGAAAAAGAGCACGGAAACAAGGTCGTTTAGGGTAAAACCACCCGCTTGCCAGGTAGTAGAAGTTACTGACGGGCCCACTCGTAAGGCGTTAAGAAGTGCGTGCGGAGTTACATGGAGGGATAGACAGACGAATGAGGAAGTAAGAAGGAGGTGTGGTGTGGAAGTAGATGTGCTGGAAAGTGTGAAAAGGAACACCTTGAGATGGTTCCGTCATGTGGAACGTATGGAAAACAAGAGATTGAATGACTAAGAGAGTGTAAAAGAGTGAGGTGGAAGGACAGTGAGGGAGAGGCAGACCGAGAGCAAGGTGGAAGGATTCAGTTGAGAGGTATATGAGTGAAAGCAGTGTTGGATGCGAGGAGGGACATCAGCTGACAGGGAACAAAAATGCATGAGGTGATTCATTTACGGTCACCCCTTTGGTGATCTTGGCATCTGGCAATAGATAAATTATATCATTTGCTTTCTATCTATCTATTATAATGTAAAAATTGCAAAATAAACAAACCAAAACAGGGACGACACAAGATAAAGACAAAAGAACTTATCAAAATCGCTGAAGCCATAATTAAATTGTAAAACTTGCAAAATAAACAAACCAAAACTGAGATGACACAAGATAAACGCAAAGGAACTAATCAAAATCGCTGTGGAAATAACGCTTAATAAAATATATTTTTGAAATAAAAGAACACAATCCACCACATAGGGTGTACATGAACAAGTTGATCTGGTTCCCAAGCAAACTAATCGCACACATAACAACGCACTATCGTCACGTTCAAGGAATTAGTCTACTGTACAGTATTTGGAAAGCCATAATCCCTGACAGGGGTGGTCATTTGCAGACCTCTCTAGCTCATAGCCATGCCAGGCAGAACACTAGATGGACACAGGATATCAATTGACCACTTGCAAGTTTCAGGCTATAAGGAAGTTAGGGCTGTAAACATCGATATTAAAGAGAAAAGCAATAATAATGTGGGTTTTTGATGGATAAAAAGTATAATCAAGTTGGTTTTATGTACTGTATTCATAAATGTATTATGACCATATTTTAGCTGATAATTCTGCTAAATATTGATCGCCACAGCTCCAACTTCCAACTTCCTTCTTTTTTTTTTCTTTTTTTTTTCTATATTCCAAGTACCCTCTCGGGCATAGGCTGAGAGCCTATACATTCCACCGCTCAACATGGTGAAGCCCGTGAGGTCTCGTTCCAGTCTGGGGAGTGAGACATGCGAAGCATCCATTCATGGCTCGAAGCAGCTCCATCTCTGAAGCCGCTGGTTGCTTCGTTCAAGTGCTTCACTGTCTCACCCTCCAGACTCAGACCCTCACTCTCAGAACTCGCAAATGGTCAATTACCTGATTTTTTTCTCTTGCCAGACGGTGTAATTCCCGAGAAGGGGTGGCCATGAACATTAACCCATGGAATCCGGGAAACCTCATATGAGGCAAAACGTATTTTGGTTAGGAGTCCGGGAGGTCTCATATGAGGCAAAATCAAAATCAAAGGGTTTAAAGGTGGGGGCTCATGGGTTGAGATAAACATGGAATGATAATCGCCAAGCTGTACATAATTATTTTGCAAAATGCAATGGCACTGAAATAATTATTAACAATAGTATAAAGGATTTTGTGGATCGTCTATACCGGGCCTGTGACGTCACAAGAGTGTAAGTCCACTATCCAGTCTAGGCTAAGGATACTATAGACAATCCGCAAAATCCTTTATACCATTGTTAATAATAATTTCAATGACATTGCATTTTACAAGATAATTATATGCAGGTTGGCGATTATTTTTCCATGTTTACCTCAACCCATCTTTAAATCGCGCGGGCGGATTTTTGTTTATGCGTGGGCTACCGCAGCGCCACCAAGCACAAACTAACATGCAGCATCAGTTCTCGTCACACATCTTTAAATCGCGCGGGCGGATTTTTGTTTATGCGTGGGCTACCGCAGCGCCACCAAGCACAAACTAACATGCAGCATCAGTTCTCGTCACACATCCAACATGGACGGAGCTAATCCAAAAAAAATCGCTGGTCCGAATCCACGCCCGCCGCCGCGTACCGTACGCCTAACAAAAGCAAGGCTAAAACGACCAAGAAAACAGTGCTTAGTCCCGATGGTGTTGCACACACTCTGGAAGAACTAAGCGAATATAGTGACCTGAGTGAATATAGTGAACTGAGTGAACTTGGGAGTGACTTTGACGAAGAACAAGTGGTTAGTGAAGATGAGGATGAAGTGGCGGATGGATAAGAGTTTCTGGGCTTTATTAGTACCGATGAGGACGATGACGAGGATAATGACGATGGTGAATGCGGTGCTCGTGAATATAGTGAACTGAGTGAACTTGGGAGTGACTTTGACGATGAAGAAGTGGTTAGTGAAGATGCGGGTACGGTACCGTACGCTTGCCTTGCCTAGCCTAGCCTAGCCTAGCCTAGCCTAGTAAGTACACACAAATGTATAACAAGTAATAATAACTCAATAATAACAGTGAGTGACAATAATTCATAACAAGAAGAGTAATAAGAGTGAAAGTGACACAATAATATCCAATAACAGTGAAAGTGCCGAAAATATTTTATAAAAAGTTTCACATAACTCAATAATGGTTGTAAAAGTAATAAATGACACAATAACTATGACATTATCACCATAGAAACATAATATCGTCGAAGCAACGAGTGACTTAGTGCGTGCTAGCCAGGGCCTCAGCGAAGCGTTCAGACACAGGCGAAAATACGCAGGAAATTACCTCCATTCCCATCATCATATCTCGGCAACCACTTGTCGTAGCGATGTCAACTCAATGCCAGTCTACAGACGAAGGTTGGTTCTACACTATGCAATTTAGTTGACTGCTCTAGGTGGTCTCAATCAGTAGATATCGAATTATGAAGATAACCATTTTTCAGGAATACCCCCGGACACGACGATCGCCTCATATGAAAGCCCCCGGATCCGGAGGGTTAATAGGCGTTTAAGACGAATCGCTAGGTCATGTTAAAATTAAATCAAATTATGTGATAACATATGAATATACTGTACTAAACATTTCTATACTATTCACTACCTTTTTACATTCATGTAAATTATATTTACCTCGTCATTAAGATTTCATAAATACAGTACAGTACAGTACAGTACAGTACAGTACTGTATATGCTCTATTACCGTACAAATTATTTTTTACCGCCGGCACTAACAGAATATGTGAGCTGCAACACCATCAGCTCTGAGCCCTCTCATTCTGTGCCACAGGCCGTAGCTCGATTGGCAGAGCGTTCGCCTGCTAACCGTGAGGTTGACGGCTCGAGCCTCGGGCCAGCCAGTGAATTATTGGCAGACGTTTGCTGTTGGTGAACGGTGCGGTCTAGCAATCTGTGGCAACTATTCACTAAGTCCCTGATTCATCAGGGCACCCACCCTAGCCTTGCTATTCAGCAGGGAGTGTATGGTGGTAAAAACTACATCATCATCATCATCATCATCATCTGTAAGTCGGTTTCTTTTCAGCTGACGATAAATTGAACCCCTTGGCACCTAATTTATCGATACTTAATGGAAAAATATGAAACAACTATGTCTCTGCATCATATAAAGGCCAAGTTTATACAATTAGCACCATATTTCACTAGAAAATCTTCGAAATAACTGAGAAATCTACCGTCAGTTGAAAAGAACAGAGTACAGTATATTTGTATTTTGTACTATTGTTATTATCTTGTCAAGTTGCAAATTTGATTTTGATTGAACATTTTGACACTTAATGTAGTTTCTTTATTGATGCAGAGTTTAGTCAAATTTACCAGAACGTCCCCGACTTCCCAAATTGACTAATTCCTTGAACGTGACGACAGTGCAGTGTTATATGTGCGATCAGTTTACTTGGGAAACTAATTGACTTGCACATATAGTTGTGTGCACCCTATGTGGTGGATTGTGTTCTTTTATTTCAACATTTTATTTTATTAAGCGTTGTTTCCACATAGCGATTTTAATATTTTGTTTTGCATTTATCTTGTATCGTCTCAGTTTTAGTTTGTTTATTTTGCAAGTTTTACATTATAATATATATACTGTATAAGAACATAAGAACATAAGAAAATGGGAGTCTGCAGAAAGCCGATTGGCCTAAGCAAGGCAGATCCCTGTCCCACACAACCCCAATTCATTACAAAGCCCAATTATAGGCTTCACACTCTAATACCCTGAGGATCATCTTACCAAAACGGTTAGAGATTAACGCAGGATTATGGAGGTCTGCAGAGCGCTGATTGGCCCAACCCGGCTGATCCCCCTTCACACCCAACCCTTCTCGTCCATATGCTTATCCAATTTATCTTAAAGCTCCCTACAGTTTTAGATCCCACTATAGCACTTGGTAGTCCATTCCACCCGTCTACAACTCTGTTACCAAACCAATACTTGCCTATATCTTTTCTGAAACGAAATTTATCTAATTTGAAACCATTGGTACGAGTTCTTTCGCTATCACTGAGCTTTAGTACATTTGCCATGTCCCCTTTGTTAATCCCACTAACCCACTTGAACACCTCTATCATATCCCCTCTAACTCTGCGTCTCTCTAACGAATGTAAACCTAATTTCTTCAACCTTTCTTCATACGAAAGATTTCTAATATTATGGATCATTTTTGTCATTCTACGCTGTACTCTCTCCAATGAATCTATGTCCATTCTGTAATAAGGACACCAAAATTGGACAGCATAATCCATATGGGGTCTCACTAATGACAAGTAAAGTTTTAAGATAACATCAGCAGTTCTGTTACTCACACTCCTAGAGATGAACCCGAGAATCCTGTTTGCCTTATTACGAACGCTTATACACTGTTTTCTAGGCTTCAAATCATTGCTAACAAACACACCTAGATCTTTCTCGCAGTCTGAATTTTCTAATTCTAAATTAGCTAGTTTATATTTAACATTTGTTTGCATCTTCCCTATCTTTAATACCTTGCATTTGTCAATGTTAAACTTCATCTGCCAATTTACTGACCATTCATGTAAGGTATCTAGATCCCTTTGGAGGCACTCTATATCGCTATCTGAATCAATTGATCTCCCTATTTTAGTATCGTCTGCGAATTTACTTATCCTACTAGTTATACCTAAATCTAGGTCATTTATGTATATAAGAAACAACAGGGGACCTAATACCGATCCCTGGGGGACACCACTTTTGACTGCTCCCCACTTTGACTTGGTACCAAATATATATATATATATACAAATATGTATATATACAGGTATATATATATATACAGTATATACTGTATATATATACTGTATTATGTACAGGTATTTACAAAATACATCATATTTAAATATACCACACACCAATCGTCTGAAATCATATAGTGGGCAGAGCTGTCTCAAAGCAGATGGGCCGAGTTGTCTCGTAATTAACACGGGGCCGAGCTGTCTCAATTTTACTGGGCCGAGCTGTCTCGCCATGGGCCGAGCTGTCCGGGACGAGCTGTCCCGTGGGCCGAGTAGTCTAGCATTCTTGTTAAGACCTTGGGGTGTTAATGTCTGAAAATATGGGTTTCAAAGAACATAGCCAGGTCAAAGTTGCGGCTGCGAAACGTCTAACGGGTTGGCTTCTGCGTACATTTATAACACGCGGTAAATTACCTATGATAACGCTCTACAAATCTGTAGTGCTACCGCGGCTTGAATACTGTAGCGTATTAACATCCCTAGACGAGGGAGAGGCTATTGATGTCATCTATTGTGACTTCATGAAGGCGTTTGACAGATTGCCCCATAAGAGGCTGATGGAGAAGATCAGAAGCTATGGGATTGAAGGAAACATCTACCAATGGATCAGTGACTTCCTGACAAACAGAAGACAGAAGGTGAAGGTTAATGGCGAGAGGTCACAAGTGGAGTTCCACAAGGCTCAGTGCTGGGTCCTCTGCTGTTCGTCCTCTTCATCAACGATCTTCCTGAGGCAATAAAGCACGGAAGCGAAGTGTACCTATACGCAGACGATACCAAAATCTTCAGAAGGATTGTAGACAGCGAGGACTGTAGAAAAGTCCTGGAAGATCTAGACAGGCTGAAGAACTGGTCCGAGAGGTGGATGTTAAACTTTCACCCAGACAAAACCAAATTCATGAGGATAGGGAGGTCCAGCGTGGAGGAACGTGTCTACACAATGTACAATAACATCACGAAGGCCAATACAGAAAAAGACATCGGTGTGGTGATAGATGATAAGTTGTCTTTCTCTGATCACTTAGCTGAGAAAATAAATAAAGCAAACAAAATAGTAGGCCTGATCCGGAGAACATTCGTGTACCTAGATCCAACTATCTTCAAGGCTCTGTACACCGCAGTTGTGAGACCACACATGGAATATGCAAACCAAGTGTGGTGTCCACCCCTCCTAAAGGATATCGACGCACTGGAAAACGTACAGCGAAAAGCAACGAAGTTAGTGCCACAACTTAAAGATCTCACCTACGAAGAACGACTGAGGAAGCTGAATCTACCCACCCTGGCTTACAGAAGATCACGAGATCAGATCGAAGTCTACAAGATCGTCAACCAGAAATACGACCGAAGAAATACGACCGAGACTGTACAGAGGAAATTTTTCAACTGAGGGAGGATAACAACACCCGAGGTAACTCGAAGAAACTATACAAGCCCAGGGCAAGACTTAACCTCAGGAAATACTCCTCCTCACACAGGATCGTCAACACCTGGGACGACTTGCCGGAGTGGGTAGTCAACGCTGAATCCGTTGAAAAATTTGAGTCTAGCATAGATAAAGTGTGGAGGGGCCAGGACCAAAAATATAATTATAGGGCACACATAACCACCACACGCAGGAGTGGCCAAGGTCCAGACAGGGACCAGGCTACAGAGCTGGAGCCACAGGCCGAAGCCTCTTCCAGAACATCATCTGTGAGTATCTGTGAGTATCTATACAAGGCATGTGAAATAAATTACTTAGGAGTGTACAAAAGAATTTCACTTCACATATAAGTTCGGTAAAACAGCTACACTATTGGGAGCGTTTAAAAACACTGAAACTACTCGTTGGAGCGTAGAAGAGAAAGTTACCTAATAATATACACATGGAAAATCGCAGAGGTTTAGTGCCAAACATACATACCCCGATAGCCATGAAAGGGATAGGAGAGGCTGGGAATGCGATATCCCCCGTATAAATAACAGGGGTGCTATGGGCTCTCTGCGAGAGGGCTAGTTATCACACAGAGGCTCACGTCTCTTCAACAAACTCCCGCGGCGAGTAAGAGACATGAGGGGCGTCTCGTTAGACAACTTCAAGAGAGCGGCCTCGATGTCAAACTGCAAAAAGTGCCAGACAAGCCCGTCTTCGCAGGGGAGCGTGTTGCCCCTTCGAACAGTCTGCTGCATCTAATGACCACCCAGAACGAGGGGCGGCACACTCCTCGGTGCTACTAGCAGTGGCGAACTATACAAAAGTAACAAAAGTAAGTAAGTAATATGATCTTGTTTGTCAACTTTGTCATGGATGATGGGTGGAGATAGACCATAGCTGCGACGCCATCTAGACCTAGGCCTAGGAAGTTAAATATATTTTTTGTTAGGCCTAGGCTATTTTATCTAGCCTAGGCTACCTTAGGCCTAATAGATTTGTAACAGTAGGCTAAGCCGCTAATAACACCAATGACCAATAGCATTGCAATAAAGTATATAATATCAATTATCTAGAGAGCCTACACATTGAAATATTTAGTATAGCCTAACTCCATTTCTATTTCACAAATGTTTTTGACATATTCGAAGACAGATATGGAATCTATATGCTCTAAACATCATATTAAAATTACAGTAAACCCTCGCTCTTTCGTACTTCACTCTTTCGGAATTCCAAGGCTTTCGGACAAGCATTTCAATTCGAACTCATGGTTCAGCCTTTCGGATTTGTCCGAAAGGCTGAGAAATACCTCCGTCCTTTTCGGACTACACTTTCGGACTACATTTAACTTCGGACTCATGCTTCAGCCTTTCGGATTTGTCCGAAAGGCTGAGAAAAATGAAATCGCATTCGGACCGAAGAGCCGAGTTTCGGACTTGTCTGGTTAGGTGAATGTGTATTCGGACTTATAAACTTCGGACATTATTTCAGCCTTTCGGATTTGTCTGAAAGGCTGATAAAAATTATTTCGCATTCGGACCGAAGAGCCGAGTTTCGGACTTATAAACTTCGGACATTATTTCAGCCTTTCGGATTTGTCTAAAAGGCTGAAGTGTGAGTTCGGATTCGGCCCTTTCGGACTTTTGACACTTTCGGACAGGGGTCTCCCCCAATTAGTCCGAAAGAGTGAGGGTTTACTGTAGTTTCAACCCTCGGCAAAACCTATTAAAAAAAACGGTAACATGTCTACCTACCGTAAAACGGTTGTCAATACTCTCTTATAGACGGCGCAGCTTTCAGCGACGCCATTTTTTCATCAACTGGAGAGCTCTATCCCTCAACTTTTTTAATACTATCACGCCATCTGCCAATCCCCATTGGAAATTGGTCGTATGCGTCTTCGCACGAAGATAATTATATGGAATAGGCTCGCAGCCTTATACATAAGTTATTAGGGACAATGTAGGTCTATGGAATCCTTATGTTGTACTCCAACTGTAATCCACTGTGGGAGAATAGTTTTGATCACATTTATAAAAACCGATATTAATAGAAAAAACGCCCATTCTAATCAATCTCAGAGCTCTTTCGGACATCCTCACTGTTTACAAACGCCTTCTTTATAAAGTATAATCGATGTTTAACCCCTGCTGGCAACATAGATGACGATTCCAATAATTCATGGGGGGGTGAGGGGGGGCAAAGCCCCCCTCAACCCATCGTGTATCCACATTGGAATCATAACTAAGACCATGAAAACACTCACTCAAAATCTGGAGGGAAAAACATGAAAAATAAGGGTGCGAGCTTCTTCCCTATAATTGCCCGCGCAAATTCATTATTAATTCGCGTGAATGAGCCTACGCTCGAATATGAATTCGCGCCAATATGCCTACGCTCGAATATTAATTCGCTCGAAGTGTCCAGATACCGTACCAGGTACTAGTGACATACACTAAGTGTTAGCTGAGGGCTACTTTTGCATCCCACGTACTGGGTACTATAATAGGTACATATAGTAGGTGTTAGGTGAGGGCTACTATTGTATCCCACTTACTGGGTACTATAATAGGTACATATAGTAGGTGTTAGGTGAGGGCTACTTTTGCATCCCACGTACTGGGTACTATAATAGGTACATATAGTAGGTGTTAGGTGAGGGCTACTATTGTATCCCCCGTACTGGGTACTATAATAGGTACATATAGTAGGTGTTAGGTGAGGGCTACTTTTGCATCCCACGTACTGGGTACTATAATAGGTACATATAGTAGGTGTTAGGTGAGGGCTACTATTGTATCCCACTTACTGGGTACTATAATAGGTACATATAGTAGGTGTTAGGTGAGGGCTACTTTTGCATCCCACGTACTGGGTACTATAATAGGTACATATAGTAGGTGTTAGGTGAGGGCTACTATTGTATCCCACGTACTGGGTACTATAATAGGTACATATAGGTGTTAGGTGAGGGCTACTTTTGCATCCCACGTACTGGGTACTATAATAGGTACATATAGTAGGTGTTAGGTGAGGGCTACTTTTGCATCCCACGTACTGGGTACTATAATAGGTACATATAGTAGGTGTTAGGTGAGGGCTACTATTGTATCCCACGTACTGGGTACTATAATAGGTACATATAGTAGGTGTTAGGTGAGGGCTACTTTTGCATCCCACGTACTGGGTACTATAATAGGTACATATAGTAGGTGTTAGGTGAGGGCTACTATTGTATCCCACTTACTGGGTACTATAATAGGTACATATAGTAGGTGTTAGGTGAGGGCTACTTTTGCATCCCACGTACTGGGTACTATAATAGGTACATATAGTAGGTGTTAGGTGAGGGCTACTATTGTATCCCACTTACTGGGTACTATAATAGGTACATATAGTAGGTGTTAGGTGAGGGCTACTTTTGCATCCCACGTACTGGGTACTATAATAGGTACATATAGTAGGTGTTAGGTGAGGGCTACTATTGTATCCCACTTACTGGGTACTATAATAGGTACATATAGTAGGTGTTAGGTGAGGGCTACTTTTGCATCCCACGTACTGGGTACTATAATAGGTACATATAGTAGGTGTTAGGTGAGGGCTACTATTGTATCCCACTTACTGGGTACTATAATAGGTACATATAGTAGGTGTTAGGTGAGGGCTACTTTTGCATCCCACGTACTGGGTACTATAATAGGTACATATAGTAGGTGTTAGGTGAGGGCTACTATTGTATCCCACTTACTGGGTAATAGTGACATACTGTATACTAGGTGTTAGGTGAGGGCTACTTTTGCATCCCACGTACTGGGTACTATAATAGGTACAGTACATATAGTAGGTGTTAGGTGAGGGCTACTATTGTATCCCACTTACTGGGTAATAGTGACATACTGTATACTAGGTGTTAGGTGAGGGCTACCTTTGTATCCTACGTACTGGGTCTAGGTTAGGTTAGGTTCTTTGGTTAGTTATTGTTGTGAACCTCTCGGGAATAAGGTATGTCCCATAATACTGTGCACTGTTACCCAACCAGCAGGGGTGTGGGGGTGGCAGCCCCCACCCATAATACTAGGATAGGTTAGGTAAGGTTGTTAAGTTAGGCTAATGTCTTCTCAAAGTTGACTATTTTTTTATAACATAGAATATTACCCACTCCACCCCGTGAAATCCGTCAAATCCAAGCCAACTTTTGTCAAAACTTGGCTCGGGGTTTTTCAAAAATTGGGTTTTATGGGTCTCGAAAATGCACAAACCCGAGCCAACTTTTATTTGCAAATGCGCAATATATTCGCTTTATAAATTTTTTACCCCGCAATTTTCCTCTTCTTCATAGCCCTTCCCATTATCGGGGGCCGTGTTGTTAGATTCTTGGATAATGGGTAAATACTAATTTCCATGAAATATTTTTATTATAGAAAGTTTATAGGCTAAACAATACAAATAACCAATCCAAAAAATAAACAAATAACCTTGAACAATGAACATAGCTGTGGTGCGTCTCGTAAATATTGACAGTTAGCCTAGGTTAATGACAACGGATCAGCCTCAGGTGGTAGGTATGGATAATGGAATACAGTAAGCGCACTGAAGTTGGTTACTTATTCACTTTTTACTGGTTCCTTGTTGGTCCTTTATATCAATGCCGGTAAGTAATAAGTAAATAGTTTTAGTTACATTTTACGTAGGACTATTCAAAATATACAAATCCAATATGTAAAAAGATGTAGAATAATTAATAAATTAATAGTTTTAGTTACATGTTACGTATTCACCCTTCTTGGACCCTTATATCAATATGTAATAAATATATAGTTTTAGTTACATGTTACGTATTCAAAATAAAATCCAATACGTAAAAACAGCTAGAATAAGTAATTAGTTTTAGTTACATTTTACTTATTCAAGATACAGTCTATCCAATACGTAAAAACAGACAGATTTTACCGGTTCAGGATAGGGCCTTCAACTCCAATACGTAAACACTAAAAGTAATAAGTAACTAGTTTTAGTTACATTTTACGTAGGCCCTATTCATGATACAGATCCAATACGTAAAAACAGCTAGATATTACCGATTCAAAATGAGAGAAGTCCTATCGTGACTTGATAGCATTTCACTAGGCTATACATTTTTTGCCTGGGAAACACTCTCTATTGTCACCTAAATCACTGGAAAATAATAAAACGAAAATTACTGTTTTTACGTACTCGATAGATTTTACCTATTCAATAAGTAATAAGTAACTAGTTATACTTACATTTTACGTATTCAAAATGCAAATCCAATACGTAAAAACAGAATCTGGATACAACTCCCAATACGTAAAAGCAGCTCATTTTACAGATTCAAAATGAGATAAGTCCTACGTGACTTGATAGCATTTCACTCGACATTTTTTGCCTGGGAAACTCTGTAGCCACCTAACACAGTACACTGGAAAATAATAAAAAAACAAAAATTACTGTTTTTACGTATTCGATAGAGCGAGTGTGTGTGAGTGAGTCGGGTGGAGGGAGGGATAAGAAGTAACGCTCTATATCTCACCTAAAAAGCACTTTTATGGCTTCACCTGTGCACAAACATGAGTAATGCAGCTCATATGAATAATATACACCGATGTATCAATAATCAAGCGCAGAGAGGTATGAGGATGAATAATAGGAGAAATAACAGCCAGCAAAGGAGACTGGAGGGTGGCGCAGTATATCGAGGTATTTCGTATGTTTAAGATTTCTACACAACATATAATTATGTCATTACGAACAAACACTTCAAAAATGTACACGTAAAGCAAACAAATTACCTTTATTTGCAAGTTTTAAGTTAGTTTGCAAGTTTTACATTTTAATTCATTCAGGAGTTGCAAGCAAATAGTGCGTACATTTTTTTGTAATGTTATAACGTGTTTCTAACATTATTCATTGTTATTGCTGACCAAAAATCCTTCCACTATGCCTATCAAGCACTATATTGGTGTACATATATAGAATAATATCAGAAACTGAACAGAAGGCAGTCTATTAGGTCGAGATTCGCGCCCATACCCACTGTAACCTAACACCTTCCTCCCCGCGCCACCCTCCAGTCTCCTTCGCTCGCTGTTATTTCTCCTATTATTCATCCTCATGCCTCTCTGCGCTTGATTTATCGGTGTATATTATTCAGATGGGCTGCATTACTCATGTTTGTGCACAGGTGAAGCCATAAAAGTGCTTTTTAGGCGAGATATAGAGCGTTACTTCTTATCAATCACCCCTCCCTCCCTCCACCCTCCTACCACCCGACTCACTCACACACACTCGCTCTATTGAATACGTAAAAACAGTAATTTTCGTTTTATTATTACTTTCCAGTGTATTGTGTTAGGTGGCTACAGTTTCCCAGGCAAAAAATGTATAGTGAAATGCTATCAAGTCACGATAGGACTTCTCTTATTTTGAATCGGTAATATCTAGCTGTTTTTACGTATTGGATTTGTATCTTGAATACGTAAAATGTAACTAAAACTACTGTAGTTACTTATTACTTTTAGTGTTTACGTATTGGAGTTGAAGGCCCTATCCTGAACCGGTAAAATCTGTCTGTTTTTACGTATTGGATCTGTATCTTGAATACGTAAAATGTAGCTAAAACTATTAACTATTTACTTATTCCAGCTGATTTTACGTATTGGAGTTGAAGGCCCTATCCTGAACCGGTAAAATCTGTCTGTTTTTACGTATTGGATAGACTGTATCTTGAATAAGTAAAATGTAACTAAAACTATTTACTTATTACTTATTCTAGCTGTTTTTACGTATTGGTTTTTATTTTGAATACGTAACATGTACGGTAACTAAAACTATATATTTATTACATATTGATATAAGGGTCCAAGAAGGGTGAATACGTAACATGTAACTAAAACTATATATTTATTACATATTGATATAAGGGTCCAAGAAGGCTGAATACGTAACATGTAACTAAAACTATTAATTTATTAATTATTCTACATCTTTTTACGTATTGGATTTGTATATTTTGAATAGTCCTACGTAAAATGTAACTAAAACTATTTACTTATTATTTATTGATATAAAGGACCAACAAGGAACCAGTAAAAAGTAAATAGGCCTAAGTAACTAACTTCAGTGCGCTAGTAGAGTAAGTACTATGAACATATATTACCAGGTAAGTAATGGTTCGTCTTGTATCCCACATACTATGTACCTGGTAATACGCTTACCTATTGAATGCTTACCTATTGAATGATAGTGGGGAATTAAGAAGCAGGCTTCTTGTGTGAACCCCACCTCCAAAGAAAGACTGGTCAGCCAATATTAACTAGGTTATTTTATTATGTTTGTCGTATCTGGCTTTAAAAGTTTCAATCGTTGGCGCTGTAACCACACTCTCTGGGAGTGCGTTCCACTCGTCGATGACTCTGATAGAGAACCAATTCCCCTTCAGTGTCGTTCTCCAGTGGTCTGGTTTGGAGAGTTTCAGCGAGTGGCCCCGTAGGTGGTTGTTATTTTTCTGGAATAACCTGGTGTATGGTATGTCCTCAAAGCCGTGTAGAAGTTTGTATGTTTCTATCATGTCCCCTCGTTTTCTGCGGTCACTTAGTGTCTGGAGGCCAAGATGCTTACACCTTTCTTCGTAGGGTAATTCTTCTAGGTTTGGGACCATCTTGGTTGCTCTTCGCTGCACCCTCTCAATAGTCTGTATGTCCTTGATTAGGTAGGGTGACCAACATTGGACACCAAAATCGAGGATCGGGCGCACCAGTGACACATAAGAGTGGTACAAGGATTTCTTTGTCCAATATGGAGAACTTCCTCTTAATTATGCCCAAACGACTATTTGCTTGTGCAGCGATTTTAGCGACATGTGCTGAGGATTTTAGGTGTGAGGATATAATAATGCCCAAGTCTTTTTCATTTGAAGATTTCTGTAGTGTTGTCCCGCGTAGCTGGTAGTCCTCTTTCGGGTTATTATGCCCAATGTGCATAGTCTTGCATTTGTCTGCGTTAAATGTTAGGAGCCATTTCCTGCTCCACTCGTTCAATCTCTCCATGTCTCTCCGAAGGGTCTCGACGTCTGCGTCTGTCCTGTTGGTTTTGTACGTATATCTTTGCGTCGTCTGCAAAAAGACTGGTTGCTGATTCGAGGTTGGTAACAAGGTCCTTAATATAAATCAAGAAGAGAATTGGGCCCAGCACTGATCCTTGAGGAACTCCACTCATCACCGGCAGCCAATCCGACGGGGAGTTCCTTATGGTAACCCTGTGGAACCTATCTGAAAGGAATGCCTTGATCCACTTCAGGATATTTCCACCTATTCCCATTGCCTCCAGTTTGGTGTGAAGTCTCTGGTGGGGAACCCGATCGAAGGCCTTTTCACAGTCCAGATAGTTTATGTCCATACAGTTACCACTGTCAATATCATTTACTAGGTCGTCGATGTAGCACAACATGTTTGTGAGGCAGCTCCTGTTGCTCCTAAATCCGTGTTGTGCGTCGCTGATGAGATTGTTCTCAGCAAGGTGTCCCACGATGACTTGTCATACGATACCCTCCAGGACTTTGGACACTATAGATGTTGGCGATATTGGCCTGTAGTTTAGTGGTTCGGTCTTGCTGCCTTTTTTCAGAATGGGTGAGATGTTAGCCCTTCTCCAGTCGCTTGGAACATCGCCCGTCGCAATGGACGTGCTGAAGATATCCTGGAGTGGGTCGCACAAAATATCTGAACATTCTTTGAGAATCACAGGAGACACTCCATCTGGCCCTGGTGCTTTACTGGCGTTGAGTTCTTGTAGTCGTTTCCTAACTGCTTCCCTGGTTATTATGATGTCCTGCACTTTGGGTCCCTGGAATATTGTGTCCGGCACTGGTGTTGCTCCGTGTGTATCCTCCTGCACAAATACTCCGTTGAATGCTTTGTTCATTTCAGTAGCAATTTCTTGGTCGTCTTCAGTTAGGTCTCCATTTGTGGTCTTTACCTTGGTGATTTTTTCCTTGGCAGTCGTTCTAGATCTGACATAGGCCCAAAAGTGTTTGGCGTTGGATGTTGAGTCCAAAGCAACTTTCCTCTCATAGTCATGCTTGGCAGCCCTCACTTCCCTGGTTACTGTGTTTCTTTCTGTGTTGTATTGTTCGTGTCTCATATCACTCTTTCTGGCCCTGTACCTTCCCCATGCTTCTTTCTTCCTTTTTATTATCATCTGCAGTCGTCTAGTCATCCACTTGGGTGCATGCGAAATTTGCTTGTTCCTATAGACTGGCACGCATTCCTTCACAATTTTGTCGTAATTTTCCCGAAATATGTTCCACTTCTCACTTGCTGTTTTCCCATTGAAGAGGTTCTCCCAGTTCACTTCTCTGAACAGTGCTTTCATCCTTTCCTTGTCTACCTTGTGGTAATTCAGTTTTGTTGGGACACCCTCCTGGTCCCTGGATATGGTATCAGTCGAGTGTAAAAGAAAGAACGGCATGTTTGCTCAGTCCTATTGGTGGCAGGTAACGCATGTTTTCAATTTCACAGTCAGTTTTGGTGAAGATGAGGTCGAGTCTCGATGGGTTGTTCGTCTACCGTAAGTGGGTCCATTCCTTGACGTTCTGGGTCCAAAAGTTGTCATTTACGGCTTCCAAGAAATTGTCGGCTTGTCTATGTCCTTGAATACCGTTTACCACCATATTGTCTTCCCAGGTGATGTTACCATAATTAAAGTCGCCACACACTAGAATTTGTGCATGTTTGTTGCTGGTCTCGCTCTGTTTAATGAGGTCACATATTTTATCATTGTTCTCTGCTGAGGAGGAAGGTGGTCTGTATACTGTACCTAAGACTATGTTTTTCCCTTCCTTGTTCCTTACCTCACACCAGACAGACTCTTGTGTTTCATGATTAACAAGGTCACTCACCGATGTCTCATCTATAATAAGTTCCTTCCTGACCAGTATTACGACGCCTCCCCCAGGAGCATTTTGGATTTCTCTGTCCTTTCTTATGACGCTGTATTTATGAACATTGAAAAAGTTACCGCTTAGCATTTCGTAATTCATTTTTGTTTCAGTTAGGAAGATGAGGTCTGGGTTCGCATTGTTCAGTAGTGTTTCAAGCTCGGCAGTCTTGTTACCGAGTCCATCTAGGTTGGTGTATAGGCACTTCAGGGTCTGGTGTGGGTGTTTGTTGCTTAGTTTACCTGTATTTACGTTGGCGAAATGCCTTCTGCCTTGAATTCTCCTTTGGCACTTTAATCACCTCCTTTTTCTTGTAGTCCACAATCCACTTGAATTCCTCGCTTTTGTTCTCCTCGTTTCTCTTCACGGCTAGATTGATCAGCGTCTTCCTTTCTTCCCGTTCGCTCTGTCTTATCCCTAAATATCCTTATTCCCTTGGCGCACGTTGTAGGTGTTAGGTGAGGGTTAGTCTTGTATCCATAATCCATTGTAGTAGGTCTAGGTTACTGGGTAGCCTATTTATGATTTCCAAAACCGCTAAGTTTTCGATAAATCGTTTTTTATGGGTTTGCAATTTGGGAAACCATGACCCAATTTTCGAAATTACGAAATCTGGTTTTGGGGGTTTAGGCTAGGCTATAAATCAAGACAACCCGACCAAAATATCTAAATAACGTCACTGTCGTTTTGTAGGCTAGCCTACTCTAAAAAATCGCAAAATCCGAGCCAACTTTTGCCAAAACTGGGCTCAGGTTTTGGACAAATCGGTTTTTATGGGTTTGTAAATCAAGAAAATACGAGCCAATTGTCTAGTTCTACCAATTTTGCATCACTCAAACCCCGAGTATTTATCAATTTCACCCTAAATCCTATTTCTGCTACCCTAGCTGTCCATCCATTAAGAATAGGCTATGATCGACAGGCAACATATGAAGGCTAGGCCTAGCCTAAATTAAAGTTAGCCTAGATTCCTAGAATAATAGCCTAGATAGGCTATAGCCTAGCCTAATTATATTTATATAGAATTGCCCAGTTTAAGAAGATCCTTAACAACCATGAGTTATAAATTACAAATATTGTTAAGATTAGGCTACTTCACCATCTTGCATAAAACGAAAAATACTTACCAAATCAAAGTTCTTACGCCATGCTTCTTCTTCACCTTCTTATTGTTTAAATGTGCAGTTTGCTTGGAGGGTTGTCTCCAGATTACTGCACAGGCGTTTAGATGGGACAGAATAAAAATAGAAGGGGAAAATCATAGAATGAGGAATGAAAAACTACTCAAAATTAGTCACTGAAACCCCCCAACCGCTGGGCCATGCTTCTTGGGAGGCTAGGCCTAATGTTTTCGTATTTCTTAACACATACTAAGGAACATTTTGTGCATGATATCTTTGTATTTATTATTGTTTAATCATTATTGTATTTAAATATAAATGAATTTAATCAAGCATCTCAAAATTAAGCAGGAATATTTTGTTTTGTGGATATCGAAAAGAGCGCCACTTTCAAATGTATTCTAGTCGATGTTAAAATAATTTTCTCAGCTTAGAAAGGCTCTATAGGAAGCAGAATCGTACACATTATCTCAATTAACCCTGACTCTCATAGATTCTTCAGAATCTGATTAATATTATATAATGATGGCTAGAATATGTACAAAATAATGTATAAGCCTTTTTATGTTTTATTCTAGCTGACATTTAACAACTGTTCTCAGCTTAGAAAGGCTTGATAGGTATTTGACCACTTGCGAGTTTCGTTCTATAAGGAGTTGGAGCCGTAGACAACGATATTTAACAGAGTTTAAAGCTAAAACATATATAAATACATAACATCCAATTCAACATACTCTTTAGCCAGCAGAAACCTACATTATTATTGTATTTATGTTTACTACCGATGTCAACAACTCCAACTTCCTTATAGAACGAGTGGTCAATTAACAACTTTTCTCAGCTTAGAAAGGCTTGATAGGCATAACAATACGTCAAGTATATCAATTAACCCTCTGACTGGCATAGGTACTTTGGAAACTGATTAAAATCGTTTAAATGATAGTCAGAATATCTAGAAAATTCGTCAGTGTACGGGCAGGATAACTATTTTCGTAAATTGGCTTCTATTAGACAATATTTCTCAGCTTAGGAAAGACCTCTAGGAATGAAATGGGTGAAGAATCTCGGTTATCTATCTGTCTCCCATAGGTTCTTTAGTTAGTAGTTACTATATAGGAGAAAGAGAGGAGATATGATAGAGACTTTTAAGATAGTGTCAGGAAAATATGATGAGGATGTGTGTGAAGGTATCTTCTTGATGCGGGAGGGAACAAGAACGAGAGGACACTCAAAGAAAATTTACAAAGAAAGAAATAGGCTTGAAAAGGCAAATAACTCATTTTGTGATAGAGTGGTAAATGAGTGGAACGCACTGCCCCAGTATGTAGTCGATTCCGAATCAATAAGGAAGTTTGAAAGTATTCTTGATAAAGCATGGGGAAGACAAGATTTGAAGTTTGATTATAAAGCAAAAATACGGAATAGTAAAAATGTTGCGTCTGCTGCCGCCGCCGCCAACACAGTGAACGACCGCAGTAGTGCAAGTACTGGCACTGAGCTGGATACACAGGCCTAGTTTGCCTTTTTCCAGAGGATCTACTGTAAGGAACTGTAAGAAACTGTAAATAAGGCAAACCAGATCATGGGAATGATAAGACGAACATTTGTAGCTCTAGATATTCCTACATTCAGGAGCCTTTTTAAAACAATAGTTAGACCAAATTTGGAGTATGCAGAGTCAGTATGGTCTCCATATAAGAAAAAAAGACATAAATTTTTTTGAAAATGTTCTCCGAAGAGCCTCAAAGCTGGTACCAGGGCTGAAATGTCTCGGTTACCCTGATCGACTGCAAGTGCTATAAATACCTTCAATGGCCTATCGACGTGCAAGGGGTGACATGATCGAGGTATACAAGATATTGAATGGACAGTATGACAGTGAGGTGAACTTCCATCTTGAGAGGAATGAAGGACCAACCCGAGGCAACAGCAAGAAACTGGCCAAGGAAAGAACAAGAACGAAGAGGCGACAGATGTACTTCAGCTCAAGAATCGTTGATGTGTGGAATAGCCTACCTAATGCAGTGATTGAGGCAGGGAGTGTGGTGATTTTTGAAAAATGCCTCGACAAGTTCTGGAGTTCTCAAGCCATCAAATACGACTTTGAGGAAACATGAATAACCACCCCGGGCCACCACGTTAGTTTAAGTTTTGAGGAAGATGACGATCTGGATATAGAGGACTAGTAAGACCTGCGTCCAGTATCACCGTAAGGTTCCGTAAGGTAAGGTTGTTCTCGAGCGATCTGATATTTTCAAAAATCCTAAATTATCTACATAGCTTCTTATTGTTATTCTGGTCTACATTAGCTTTGTGCCTTTGTTTATTGTATCTAAATTCTTTCTGATATCTATAAACATAAAAATTAGCGGTTTTTACCTGTATTTATTGTAAATGTATTATATAATAAGGACAGTTAAATTATTATGATTTAGTTAAAATGCAAGTACATGCGGATTGGGACTAGCAAGATAGACAAGGTAGGATACAGCATGTATGAAGCGATGGAGGAAGTGAATGCAGAAAAGGATATAGGAGTAGTGATTGACAATAAGTTAAATTTCTCAAAACATTTAGCGGAAAAGATAAACAAAGCCAATAGAATTGTAGGGCTGATAAGGAGGACATTTGTGTCACTTGACGAAGAAATTATCAGAAATCTCTATACAGCGCTGGTTAGGCCGCACCTGGAATATGCGAATCAGGTGTGGGCTCCATATATGGTAAAGGATATAGAAGCAGTGGAGAAAGTGCAGAGGAGAGCTAGCAAGCTAGTACCAACGTTGAAGAACGCGGGCTATGAACAGAGGTTGAGGACACTGGGACTTCCGACACTGGCATATAGGAGAAAGAGAGGGGATATGATAGAGACTTTTAAGATAGTGTCAGGATAGTATGATGAGGATGTGTGTGAAGGTATCTTCTTGATGCGGGAGGGAACAAGAACGAGAGGACACTCTAAGAAAATTTACAAAGAAAAAAATAGGCTTGAAAAGGCAAAGACCTAATTTTGTGATAGAGTGGTAAATGAGTGGAACGCGCTGCCCCAGTATGTAGTCGATTCCGAATCAATAAGGAAGTTTGAAAGTAATCTTGATAAAGCATGGGGAAGACAAGATTTGAAGTTTGATTATAAAGCAAAAATACAGAATAGTAAAAATGTTGCGTCTGCTGCCGCCGCCGCCAACACCGTGAACGACCGCAGTAGTGCAAGTAGCCTACTGGTACTGAGCTGGATACACAGGCCTAGTTTGCCTTTTTCCAGAGGATCTACTGTAAGAAACTGTAAGAAACTGTAAGTTAATGACAGTTAAATTATTATGATTTAGTTATACATTCAATAATTATAGTTTTCGTTGTTGAACGTATAAGAAAATGCAATATTTACCGATAACTAAATTATTAAAATATGTGATCGAGGAATTTTGTAATTTATTTTGGTAAGACCAGATAGGGTTAAGCTGGTATCATACGAGAGTTTTTGTTCCCTCTGCTGTTATCGTAAACGTTGGTCTGGCAGCTTATGAAGTAATTGTTACCGAAGTTAATCGGAATTTTCGATTTACACATCACATGCGCAAGATATCTCCATCTTTGTAACACATATATATAATAGTTGTGACCCATGCATCATTACTATATATATCATTACTTGTGGAAACTAAATTATTTTTGGAATAGGCCTACCACAATTGGTAATGATAAGAGTACCACATATTTTGGAGTACCACATATTTTGGAGTACCACATATTTTGGAGTACCACATGTTTTGGAGTACCACATATTTTGGAGTACCACATGTAGGCTATTCATTAGTTTAATTGAATTAATTAATTAGGTTTATTTGTAAGTTAACTAGTGGGTTGGTGATAATATTAGTTAGTATATGTGGGTTAAATATGGGAAAGGTGG
This sequence comes from Paralithodes platypus, assembly GCA_032716605.1. Taxonomy (NCBI): domain Eukaryota; kingdom Metazoa; phylum Arthropoda; class Malacostraca; order Decapoda; family Lithodidae; genus Paralithodes; species Paralithodes platypus. The sequence goes on from CM064582.1 coordinate 8,653,717, forward strand.
CCATCTTGAATCAGTGGAGATCTATTATAATTGTATTATATATATTTTTGTCCTTTTCTACCGTCTTTTCAGTCATTTGTTGTCCTTTATATCCGCCCCCAGATTTGATTAGGTTGTTGGGTTAGGTTAAGGGGAGGTTTTTAGTTATTTCCCTAGACCTCCATCAAGCTTGAAATTACACCCCCTTGACCCCCTTTCAAGATAAATTTGTACATTTTTCGGTAGAAAAATGTCCCGGCCGAAGGCCGATTCCTCTTAAATTACAGGCTCGCTATCGCTCGCCAGGAAAAAATTGACGCCTAAATGGGACGAAAGGTCATAAAAGTGACATAAATGGGGTGAAACTTCTTAAAATCGCCAAACTAATGGGGCGAACGTGTTAAAACTTCAAAAGCAATGGGGCTAAACATAAGGGAGAAAGGGGTGAAGAAAAAAATCCCTCAAGTGGAAATCTCCCCTTAATGACACCAATATGGAAATTGCTCGGGTATGACCAAAACGGGGCATTTCTGCAACAAATGGGTGTAAAAAATGCATGAAAAACAATTGAGAAAAGCATGTTTTATCTGGAAAACTCGCACATGTGTAAATCGAAACAAAATGCCTTCCAATTAATCCAGTGTCCGATGTTGCTGCATAGGATCCCAGAAATGTTGCCTGAAAAATGTTATAATAATAATAATAATAATAATAATAATAATAATAATAATAATAATAATAATAATAATAATAATAATAATAATAATAATAATAATAATAATAATAATAATAATAATAATAATAATAATAATATTTATTCAGTTAGCAATTTACAGAAGGGATGGGACTCGTCAGCCTTGGTTGGCAACCTGTCTAGGGGAGTAAACCTGATACAAAACCGTACTGCTTACCTAAGGGTAAGGCAGGTTAGTGGATGGATTAGCCGAACACCACTGTAGAAAAATAGTGCTAACAAGATACACAGAGGGCCTCGGAGTCGGACGGATCCTAAATTGAGTGGTCAATCCTGTAAGGTCTTCACTAAACTGGCTCGGGTTGTCCCTCTCACAGGGAATGGGTCCGCTTGGGGGCATTCTGTGTATGGCCACCCTCGTAAGGGGAGTAAGGCGTCCGGCAATAGATAGATAGATAGATAGCAATTTACAATGTTGGTACCACAAAATATGTTACAAATAAGACATGTACCAGCCTTGCATAATTCCAACTAAGGATAGCCCAATAAGGCCGTTAGGCGTATTTCCATTGGGGTCCTTGTGGGATTAGGTTAGCTGGGGAAAAGGGGAGGATAACAACAGGTAGATACTTTAGAGAAAGTATTTCTAGGGGGTTATATTAAGATACCTTACATCCTATGGTAAATATCAGTAATCATTTAATTTTTATTTTGCCTATCTCTTATGTCGTATTTAGTAGTAGACATAAGCTTGGTGCTCCCTTCTCGCAGCTGTCCGGTTCACTATCAAACTATCAAAGTTGCCTAGAAAATGTCTGGTGTGATAGTCCCTTTACAGTTAGTTGTTCAGGCATTGTGGCCTGTATCCATGACAAACTTTATCTTTGTTGGTCATCACCACACGTGCCATCACCACACACTTTTGTCATCACCACACTGTTGTCATTAACAATGTTTGGCCTCACCACTCACTAATGTCATCACCAAACTGTTGTCATCACCATATTTGTCATCACCACACACTGTTGTCATCACCACACACTGTTGACATTACCACACTAGTCATCACCACACACTGTTGTCATCACCATACTTGTCATCACCACACACTGTTGTCATCACCACACACTGTTGACATCACCACACACTGTTGTCATCACCACACAAGTCATCACCACACACTGTTGTCATCACCATACTTGTAATCACCACACACTGTTGTCATCACCACACACTGTTGACATCACCACACTAGTCATCACCACACACTGTTGTCATCACCATACTTGTCATCACCACACACTGTTGTCATCACCACACACTGTTGACATCACCACACACTGTTGTCATCACCACACACTGTTGTCATCACCACACACTGTTAACATCACCACACACTGTTGACATCACCACACACTGTTGTCATCACCACACACTGTTGACATCACCACACACTGTTGTCATCACCACACACTGTTGACATCACCACACTAGTCATCACCACACACTGTTGTCATCACCACACACTGTTGACATCACCACACTAGTCATCACCACACACTGTTGACATCACCACACTAGTCATCACCACACACTGTTGTCATCACCATACTTGTCATCACCACACACTGTTGTCATCACCACACACTGTTGTCATCACCACACACTGTTGTCATCACCACACACTACCACCACCACCAACTGGTCGTTAGGAAGGGTGCATAAATGTAAACAACCATCATGTTTGTGAGGGCGGGACTCTCATCATGCTGTACAAACTTCATATTAATCGATATTGACACACATTTTTACCTCTGAATTGCATGGTTGCATATACAGTATATATATATATATAATTTGGTTAAAATAGGTAAGCAGAATTAAGATTGACCACTTGCTAATATCGGCTATAAGGAAGTTACTGAAAGGGTTAAGTTATTATGGTTAAGGGAGCCCACCTCGCTTTTTTATCTTTCTCTCCCTCTCTCTTTGGCTTGTATCCATATGGCTCCATTCAGCCTACTGTTTTAAGACGTTTAACCCCATCCAGGTGTCAATATTTTCCTGGCGAGCGGTAGCGAACCAGCATATATATATTTTTGTTTTGACAGCAAGCTAAATTTGTAAATTTTTCGATAGAAAAATTTCTCCGAAGCCGGATTTCTCCATACAATGCTGGCTCGCTATCGATCGCCAGGAAGAAATCGACACCTGGATGGGGATAAACGTCTTAAAACAGTTGGCTGAATGGGGCCGAATGGCTACAAGCCAGGGAAAGAGAGAAAAGGAGAGAAAGATTAAAAAAAAAGACGGTGACCCCCCTTAAGATAGGTAAGTAAGATTAACCCTCTCCGACATATGACGCGATTTTGAGCCTATTAGGGATACTTTAAAGCCTTTGTTACCATCAGGGGTATTTAGAAACCTTTAGTTTAGTTACTTCAACCTCTGCAGTTGTCTTTGAGTTAGCTGTGTTGAGCCTATTAGGGATACTTTAAAGCCTTTGTTACCATCAGGGGTATTTAGAAACCTTTAGTTTAGTTACTTCAACCTCTGCAGTTGTCTTTGAGTTAGCTGTGTTGAGCCTATTGGGGATACTTTAAAGCCTTTGTTACCATCAGGGGTATTTAGAAACCTTTAGTTTAGTTACTTCAACCTCTGCAGTTGTCTTTGAGTTAGCTGTGTGGAGCCTATTGGGGATACTTTAAAGCCTTTGTTACCATCAGGTGTATTTAGAAACCTTTAGTTTAGTTACTTCAACCTCTGCAGTTGTCTTTGAGTTAGCTGTGTTGAGCCTATTTGGAATACTTTAAAGCCTTTGTTACCATCAGGGATATTTAGAAACCTTTAGTTTAGTTACTTCAACCTCTGCAGTTGTCTTTGAGTTAGCTGTGTTGAGCCTATTGGGGATACTTTAAAGCCTTTTTTACCATCAGGGATATTTAGAAACCTTTAGTTTAGTTACTTCAACCTCTGCAGTTGTCTTTGAGTTAGCTGTGTTGAGCCTATTGGGGATACTTTAAAGCCTTTGTTACCATCAGGGGTATTTAGAAACCTTTAGTTTAGTTACTTCAACCTCTGCAGTTGTCTTTGAGTTAGCTGTGTTGAGCCTATTAGGGATACTTTAAAGCCTTTGTTACCATCAGGGGTATTTAGAAGCTTTAGTTTAGTTACTTCAACCTCTGCAGTTGTCTTTGAGTTAGCTGTGTTGAGCCTATTAGGGATACTTTAAAGCCTTTGTTACCATCAGGGGTATTTAGAAACCTTTAGTTTAGTTACTTCAACCTCTGCAGTTGTCTTTGAGTTAGCTGTGTTGAACCTATTGGGGATACTTTAAAGCCTTTGTTACCATCAGGGGTATTTAGAAACCTTTAGTTTAGTTACTTCAACCTCTGCAGTTGTCTTTGAGTTAGCTGTGTTGAACCTATTGGGGATACTTTAAAGCCTTTGTTACCATCAGGGGTATTTAGAAACCTTTAGTTTAGTTACTTCAACCTCTGCAGTTGTCTTTGAGTTAGCTGTGGGCAGAAAACTAATTTTGGAGAGGTAATTATAAGAGTGAGAGAACTCTATTTCTTATTGCTAATCTGGCAACCTCTGCGTCATATGTGCGTAAAAGGGTTAAGCTTTGTTAAAAGTTAGGTTAGGTTAGGTGGTTAAGGTTGGTTTAGGTTAGGTTAATTTGGTTTAGATAGGTAAATACATTTGTTTTTTTCTCCCTCATGTTTAGCACATTACCTTTGGAATTTTAAAATGTCATTTATATCAGAATTCAGCCACCTTGTATAATCTACCTTCAGTCTAATTCAGTCTACCTTCAGTCTAATTCAGTCTACCTTCAGTCTAATTCAGTCTACCTTCAGTCTAATTCAGTCTACCTTCAGTCTAATTCAGTCTACCTTCAGTCTAATTCAGTCTACCTTCAGTCTAATTCAGTCTACCTTCAGTCTAATTCAGTCTACCTTCAGTCTAATTCAGTCTACCTTCAGTCTACCTTCAGTCTAATTCAGTCTACCTTCAGTCTACCTTCAGTCTAATTCAGTCTACCTTCAGTCTACCTTCAGTCTAATTCAGTCTACCTTCAGTCTAATTCAGTCTACCTTCAGTCTACCTTCAGTCTACCTTCAGTCTAATTCAGTCTACCTTCAGTCTAATTCAGTCTACCTTCAGTCTACCTTCAGTCTACCTTCAGTCTAATTCAGTCTACCTTCAGTCTACCTTCAGTCTAATTCAGTCTACCCTCAGTCTACCTTCAGTCTACCTTCAGTCTAATTCAGTCTACCCTCAGTCTAATTCAGTCTACCTTCAGTCTAATTCAGTCTACCCTCAGTCTAATTCAGTCTACCCTCAGTCTAATTCAGTCTACCTTCAGTCTACCTTCAGTCTACCTTCAGTCTAATTCAGTCTACCTTCAGTCTAATTCAGTCTACCTTCAGTCTACCTTCAGTCTACCTTCAGTCTACCTTCAGTCTAATTCAGTCTACCCTCAGTCTAATTCAGTCTACCTTCAGTCTACCTTCAGTCTAATTCAGTCTACCCTCAGTCTAATTCAGTCTACCTTCAGTCTAATTCAGTCTACCTTCAGTCTAATTCAGTCTACCTTCAGTCTAATTCAGTCTACCTTCAGTCTAATTCAGTCTACCTTCAGTCTAATTCAGTCTACCTTCAGTCTAATTCAGTCTACCTTCAGTCTAATTCAGTCTACCTTCAGTCTACCTTCAGTCTAATTCAGTCTACCTTCAGTCTAATTCAGTCTACCTTCCGTCTAATTCAGTCAACCTTCAGTCTAATTCAGTCTACCTTCAGTCTAATTCAGTCTACCTTCAGTCTAATTCAGTCTACCTTCAGTCTAATTCAGTCTACCTTCAGTCTAATTCAGTCTACCTTCAGTCTACCTTCAGTCTAATTCAGTCTACCTTCAGTCTAATTCAGTCTACCTTCAGTCTAATTCAGTCAACCTTCAGTCTAATTCAGTCTACCTTCAGTCTAATTCAGTCAACCTTCAGTCTAATTCAGTCTACCTTCTGTCTAATTCAGTCTACCTTCAGTCTAATTCAGTCAACCTTCAGTCTAATTCAGTCTACCTTCAGTCTAATTCAGTCTACCTTCAGTCTAATTCAGTCTACCTTCAGTCTAATTCAGTCTACCTTCCGTCTAATTCAGTCAACCTTCAGTCTAATTCAGTCTACCTTCAGTCTAATTCAGTCTACCTTCAGTCTACCTTCCGTCTAATTCAGTCTACCTTCAGTCTAATTCAGTCTACCTTCAGTCTACCTTCAGTCTAATTCAGTCTACCTTCAGTCTAATTCAGTCTACCTTCAGTCTAATTCAGTCTAATTCAGTCTACCTTCAGTCTAATTCAGTCTACCTTCAGTCTAATTCAGTCTACCTTCAGTCTAATTCAGTCAACCTTCAGTCTAATTCAGTCTACCTTCAGTCTAATTCAGTCAACCTTCAGTCTAATTCAGTCAACCTTCAGTCTAATTCAGTCTACCTTCAGTCTAATTCAGTCAACCTTCAGTCTAATTCAGTCTACCTTCAGTCTAATTCAGTCTACCTTCAGTCTAATTCAGTCTACCTTCAGTCTAATTCAGTCTACCTTCAGTCTAATTCAGTCTACCTTCAGTCTAATTCAGTCAACCTTCAGTCTAATTCAGTCTACCTTCAGTCTAATTCAGTCTACCTTCAGTCTAATTCAGTCAACCTTCAGTCTAATTCAGTCTACCTTCAGTCTAATTCAGTCAACCTTCAGTCTAATTCAGTCAACCTTCAGTCTAATTCAGTCAACCTTCAGTCTAATTCAGTCACCTTGTATAATCTACCTTCAGTCTAATTTCCGATTCCGATGAGAAAATGCCTCATAATATTAAGAGAAAAAAATTGCTTGTCGAATATTACCGGAAAAAACGCTCGTGTGACACCGGTTGTATAATTATGATACCGATATCTCTCGGGTACGTGTATTTAAGGGGAGGTTTTTAGTTTGGTCTCTAGATATCCATCAAGCTTAAGATTACACCCCCTTGAGCCCCTTTCAAGATAAATTTGTACATTTTTCGGTAGAAAAATGTCCCGGCTGAAAGTCAGTTCCTCTTAAATTACAGGCTCGCTATCGCTCGCCAGGATAAAATCGACACCTGAATTGCACGAAAGGTCTTAATATGGGGTGAAAGTTCTTAAAATCGCTAAACTAATGGGGCAAACGTTTTATAATATCAAAAGCAATGGGGCTAAACATGAGGGAGAAAGGGGTCAAGAAAAAAATCCCTCAAGTGGAGATCTCCCCTTAAACTGGTGATGCGAGTGTGTTACTCAGTTACTCAGTTACTTGTTCGTCAAGGGGAATCCACGCAATGCGAGCTAAGCTCATTATTATCGCGCCTCCTTAACTGGGAATGTATTGCGTGAAATGCATGTTAAGTGTTTTATGTACTGTTGGAATGGCTGTGGATGTGTGTGTAGTCTGTATTTTAGCCAATTGGCGACATCGGAAACGAAGGCTTAGGGTGGATCTGTATGGTACCATTCTCACTATAGACGGTACCGTCTCGCCCGAAGGCTTAGGTAGCCATCAGCTTAGGTGAACCATATGATACCCATCTCGCCTTGTACCATTTTGCCAACCCCAGATGGGACGTCACAACGTCGTCCACTTATTCCAGGTACCTATTTACAGCTAGGTGAACTGAGGCTAACACATGAAAGGAGACAAGCCCAATTTGTCTCCGCCCGGCCGGGGATTGAACCCCCGACCCCTCGTGTGTGAGACGAGAGCTCTACCTACTAGGCTACGGGCTGTGTGTGTGTGTGTGTGTTTTTTTTTTTTTTGACCATATATAGGTGTATGGGATGTGATTTACGAACCCGATTACGTTATGGGGATTGTACAACATTAGACAGGTATTGTTTTATAGTGGGGGCTCATTTGCATATTAAAGCCCCCCCCCCCTCTCCCCCCCTCCCCCCTCTCCCCCCCCCCCCCTCCCAGTATCAATATGACCATAGTATAGTTATCAATGTTGACACCAGGGCCCGGGGTTGTTATTGGTGCGTTCGTTAGCTTGATACATAATTTGATGCTACTGATTTGATAGGATTCGGGTCATTATAAGCGTTCATTAATTTTGTCATCCAAAATATGATCCCTGCTGAAGCCGTGTGTGTGTGTGTGTGTTTTTTTTTTTTTGGCCAACTGTTCCACGCAGACAATAGAACAACAGGAATTAATCTACGGCAGTGTTCTCGCTGTCTACATACTCACCTACACAGAGAGTAATCCAGCTGGCTCTCACAAACACCTCCTCCTCCTATTTATTTCACTACCCAACGCAAATACGCCCCACTTCTCTCCAATACGCCCCACTTCTCTCCAATACGCCCCACTTCTCTCCACTACACCAAAAGTATATATATTTTGTTTTTAGATGACCACCCTCCGCCCAGATGGGTCACTTTTCTGGACCCTTTTCTCCCTCATGTTTAGCCCCATTAGTTAGCCGATTTTAAGACCTTTTTTAAGACCCCATTTCTTCGTCAATATTTAGACCTTTCGTGATATTTAGGTGTCGATTTTTTCCCTGGCGAACGATAGTCAGCCTGTAATATTGGAAGAATCGGCCTTCGGCCGGGAAATTTTTCTACCGAAAAATGTACAAATTAATCTAGAAGGGGGATCTAATGGATGTTTTTCCAAGTTTAATGGAGGTCTAGCGAGGAAACTAAGAAATAAAAGAATAAGTTAATTAATAGACCAAACAAACGAGCAGTCTCCCCTCAATTTGGTTTTGTAATTTTAAACTCTGGGGAAGACACTTGTTACAGACAGCTTTGCCTTTTGTCTCACTCACACACACACACACACACACACACACACACACACTCACGTGCACACAAACCAATAGGGTGAAACGTCTTAAAATCTCCAAACTAATGGAGCGAAACATAGGAATATCCAAATAGCTCCCCCTCGGTCCAGATAGGGTTAACTAGTAGAACCATTGACAGAACCAAGTGAACACTAGTTAAGGACAACCTACACACAGTACCGCTTCTTGCGGTTCCCAAATAGTATCGTTCGCGGCCATTAGCCTCAGCATGGCCGGGAAGCAAACCAAACATTCCGGAACAGATGATCAACACTTTAAGGGAAGGTTTTTAGTTTGTTTCCTACTCCTCCAGCAATCTTAAAATGTCATCCCCTTGACCCCCTTTCAAGATAAATTTGTACATTTTTCGGTAGAAAAATTTCCCGGCCGAAGGCCGGTTACTCTTAAATTACAGGCTCGCTATCGCTCGCCAGGATAAAACCGACACCTAAATGGCACGAAAGATCTTAAAATTACCAGAATGGGGCGTAAATTCTTAAAATCAACAAAGTGATGGGACGAACGTCTTAAAATCTCAAAACCACGGGGGCTAGTCATGAGGGAGAAAGGAGTCAAGAAAAAAGACCCTCAAGTGGAAATCTCCCCTTAAGTCTAACCGGTCTGACTTCCACATTGTTGGTGGTGGTGGTGGTGGTGGTGTGACGGGTCTTGTTGTTGTTGCTGTTGCTGTTGTTGTTGTTGTTGTTGTGGTTGCTGCTTGGACAGGTGTTGGGTTAGTTCTGACAGAGGGGGGGGGAGGGGGGTCTATGAGTCGTGGTGGCATTATTGGGGTTGTGTAATAGTATCTCTCTCATATATATATATATATATATATATATATATATATATATATATATATATATATATATATATATATATGTGTGTTATATAAATCTTATGTTATTTAAGGGGAGGTCTCCACTTTAACTTGAGGGATTTTTTTCTGGACCCCTTTCTCCCTCATGTTTAGCCCCATTGCTTTTGATATTATAAAACGTTTGCCCCATTAGTTTAGCGATTTTAAAAACTTTCACCCCATATTAAGACCTTGCGTGCAATTCAGGTGTCAATGTTATCCTGGCGAGCGATAGCGAGCCTGTAATTTATAGGAACCGGCCTTCGGCCGGGACATTTTTCTACCGAAAAATGTACAAATTTATCTTGAAAGGGACTCAAGGGGGTGTAATTTTAAGCTTGATGGAGGTCTAGGGAACAAACTAAATACCTCCCCTTAATATAATCTCACGATGTGACCAATTATAACAGAATTATTGTATCACTAAGAATGATTATATTGACATAAATTATCGTGTGCCCCCATCCATCCTGTGCGGTGTTAAATGAAGGTTATGTCAAGTCTCTCTCTCTCTCTCACTCTTACTCTGTCTGTCTATCTCTCTCTCTCTCTCTCTCTCTCTCTCTCTCTCTCTCTCTGTCTTTCTCTCTCTCTCTCTCTCTCTCTCTCCCCCCAGACAGACAAGACGGTAACCAGGCTATTACACACTCTCTCTCTCTTTTCCCCCCAGACAGACAAGACGGTAACCAGGCTATTACACACTCTCTCTCTCTCTCCCCCCAGACAGACAAGACGGTAACCAGGCTATTACACACACTCTCTCTTTCTCTCCCCCCAGACAGACAAGACGGTAACCAGGCTATTACACACACTCTCTCTCTCTCTCCCCCCAGACAGACAAGACGGTAACCAGGCTATTACACACTCTCTCTCTCTCTCCCCCCAGACAGACAAGACGGTAACCAGGCTATTACACACTCTCTCTCTCTCTCTCCCCCCAGACAGACAAGACGGTAATCAGGCTATTACACACTCTCTCTCTCTCCAGACAGACAAGACGGTAACCAGGCTATTACACACTCTCTCTCTCTCTTTCTCCCCCCAGACAGACAAGACGGTAACCAGGCTATTACACACTCTCTCTCTCTCTCTCTCTCCCCCCAGACAGACAAGACGGTAACCAGGCTATTACACATTCTCTCTCTCTCTCCCCCCAGACAGACAAGACGGTAACCAGGCTATTACACACTCTCTCTCTCTCTCCCCCCAGACAGACAAGACGGTAACCAGGCTATTACACACACTCTCTCTCTCTCTCTCTCTCCCCAGACAGACAAGACGGTAACCAGGCTATTACACACTCTCTCTCTCTCTCTCCCCCCAGACAGACAAGACGGTAACCAGGCTATTACACACTCTCTCTCTCTCTCCCCCCCCCCCAGACAGACAAGACGGTAACCAGGCTATTACACACTCTCTCTCTCTCTCCCCCCAGACAGACAAGACGGTAACCAGGCTATTACACACTCTCTCTCTCTCTCTCTCCCCCCAGACAGACAAGACGGTAACCAGGCTATTACACACTCTCTCTCTCTCTCCCCCCAGACAGACAAGATGGTAACCAGGCTATTACACACTCTCTCTCTCTCTCTCTCTCTCCCCAGACAGACAAGACGGTAACCAGGCTATTACACACACTCTCTCTCTCTCTCCCCCCAGACAGACAAGACGGTAACCAGGCTATTACACACTCTCTCTCTCTCTCTCCCACCAGACAGACAAGACGGTAACCAGGCTATTACACACTCTCTCTCTCTCTCCCCCCAGACAGACAAGACGGTAACCAGGCTATTACACACTCTCTCTCTCTCCCCCCAGACAGACAAGACGGTAACCAGGCTATTACACACACTCTCTCTCTCTCTCTCTCCCCAGACAGACAAGACGGTAACCAGGCTATTACACTCTCTCTCTCTCTCCCCCCAGACAGACAAGATGGTAACCAGGCTATTACACACTCTCTCTCTCTCTCCCCCCAGACAGACAAGACGGTAACCAGGCTATTACACACTCTCTCTCTCTCTCCCCCCAGACAGACAAGACGGTAACCAGGCTATTACACACTCTCTCTCTCTGCCCCCAGAGACACAAGACGGTAACCAGGCTATTACACACTCACTCTCTCTCTCTCTCCCCAGACAGACAAGACGGTAACCAGGCTATTACACACTCTCTCTCTCTCTCTCCCCCCAGACAGACAAGACGGTAACCAGGCTATTACACACTCTCTCTCTCTCTCCCCCCAGACAGACAAGACGGTAACCAGGCTATTACACACACTCTCTCTCTCTCCCCCCAGACAGACAAGACGGTAACCAGGCTATTACACACTCTCTCTCTCTCTCCAGACAGACAACCAGGTAACCAGGCTATTACACACACTCTCTCTCTCTCTCTCCCCCCAGACAGACAAGACGGTAACCAGGCTATTACACACTCTCTCTCTCTCTCCCCCCAGACAGACAAGACGGTAACCAGGCTATTACACACACTCTCTCTCTCTCCCCAGACAGACAAGACGGTAACCAGGCTATTACACACACTCTCTCTCTCTCTCCCCCCAGACAGACAACCAGGTAACCAGGCTATTACACACTCTCTCTCTCTCTCCCCCCAGACAGACAAGACGGTAACCAGGCTATTACACACTCTCTCTCTCTCTCTCTCCCCCCAGACAGACAACCAGGTAACCAGGCTATTACACACTCTCTCTCTCCCCCCAGACAGACAAGACGGTAACCAGGCTATTACACACTCTCTCTCTCTCTCTCCCCCCAGACAGACAAGACGGTAACCAGGCTATTACACACTCTCTCTCTCCCCCCAGACAGACAAGACGGTAACCAGGCTATTACACACTCTCTCTCTCTCTCCCCCCAGACAGACAAGACGGTAACCAGGCTATTACACTCTCTCTCTCTCTCTCTCTCTCCCCCCAGACAGACAAGACGGTAACCAGGCTATTACACACTCTCTCTCTCTCTCTCCCCCCAGACAGACAAGACGGTAACCAGGCTATTACACTCTCTCTCTCCCCCCAGACAGACAAGATGGTAACCAGGCTATTACACACTCTCTCTCTCTCTCCCCCCAGACAGACAAGACGGTAACCAGGCTATTACACACTCTCTCTCTCTCTCTCCCCCCAGACAGACAACCAGGTAACCAGGCTATTACACACTCTCTCTCTCTCTCCAGACAGACAACCAGGTAACCAGGCTATTACACACTCTCTCTCTCTCTCTCCCCCCAGACAGACAACCAGGTAACCAGGCTATTACACACAGCCACATAGGTATATTGATCCTTAATGAATCTGTCTCCCCCGGTGACGTGAGGCTTCCCTTCATAGAGGCTCGAAGGAGTTATTAGTACCCATTCACCCTACTGTTTTAAGACGTTTACCCCCATCCAGGTGTCAATATTTTCCTGGTGAGCGGTAGCGAGCCAGCATACAGTTTTTCAAGTCTGCGTGAGTCGTAAATCGTGATAGTCTAGGGTTGACTGTATATATATTTTTGTTTTGACAGTAAGCTAAATTTCTACATTTTTCGGTAGAAAAATGGCTCCGGCGAAGCCGGATTTTTCCATACAATGCTGGCTCGCTATCGCTCGCCAGGATGAAATCGACACCTGGATGGGGATAAACGTCTTAAAACAGTTGGCTGAATGGGGCCAAATGGATACAAGTCCGAGAAAGAGAGAAAAAGAAAAAAAAGCAGGTCAACCCCCTCTCATCTCTCCCTCAAACTACCTTCCCTTTCAAGCACCAACCCACCAAGCACCCCCTCACCCCCCCCCTCACCCCCTTCACAACCCCCCTCACCCCCCCCCCCCAATCCCCTTCACAACCCCCTCCCACGTGTGGTCAGTTTCTGTACATGACCAGTGAACATGGTACAACTGGTGTATGTGAGAGAGAGAGAGAGACTGTGTGTGTGTGTGTGTGTTAGAGAGAAAGAGAGAGAGAGAGAGGGGGGGGGGGAGAGACAGATTGAGAGTGAGAGAGGAGAGAGAGAGAGAGAGATTATTGAAAGTGAGATTGAGAGCGAGAGAGGGGAGGGAGAGAGAGGATTGTGTGTGCGTGTGCGTGCGTGTGAGAGTCAGAATGCGTACGTGAGTTACAAGGAATTACAATGAATAGTTACAGTAGTATCTCAAAAACCCTGCGGTACAGTTGCCAGGACATACACCTGGGTCAAATGCTATGGAGAGCTAGACCCTATTTCATTTCATATGACGGTAAATTGACCACTTGCCAGTTTCGTTCTATAAGGAAGTTGGAGCCGTAGACGTCGATATTTAGGAGAATAACCAGCTATAATACGGTTTTTAGTAATGTTATCAATACATAAAACCAACATACTATTTACCCTCCATCAGATACCTACATAATGACTGTACTTGTGTTTACCATCGATGTTTACAGCTCCAACTTCCTTATAGCCTGAAACTCGCAAGTGGTTAAGGGGAGGTTTTTAGTTTGGTCCCTAGATATCCTTCAAGCTTAAGATTACACCCCCTTGAGCCACTTTCAAGATAAATTTGTACATTTTTCGGTAGAAAAATGTCCCGGCTGAAAGCCGGTTCCTCTTAAATTACAGGCTCGCTATCGCTCGCCAGGATAAAATCGACACCTAAATGGCACGAATGGTCTTAAAATTGACAGAAATGGGGCGAGGGTTCTTAAAATCGTCAAAATAATGGGGCGAACGTCTTAACATTAGGAGAACAATGGGGCTAAACATGAGGGAGAAAGGAGTCAAGACAAAAAATCCCTCAAGTGGAAATCTCCCCTTAACCCTTTGAAGCTCTGACGCGTTTTAGCAGTTTATTTTGGCTATCGTTAGACGCTTTTATGCAGCTTAGGAAGGATCTGTGGGTATTAAAAGGGTTAAATACTATCTCAATCAACCCTCTGACTTTTCCCTTGCCCCTCAACTTTCCCTTCATAATTGCTGAGGGGCACAGGGCCTTGGGTGGGGCTTTGGTTTCTCGGGCGTTTCCGCACCCTCCTCAGCTCCCTGCCTTAGAGTGGCTTCGGTCATCTGGGTTTTGTTAGTGGTAAGCAGGGAGGGTTTTGTGGGGGCGCTCTATGGCCTTGGCCTTGCTCGGGACCTTGGGGCTGTTCGGCCAGGTAGCCTGGGGAACAACAACAACAACAACAACCCTCTGACTTCCATATCCCGTTGCTAATCTGCATAAAACCGTTTAATAGTAGCCAGAAATCGTCTAATAGTAGCCCGGAAACCGAACAGAAACGCGTATTGGAGCTTGAAAGGGTTAAAAATAGTCTTGCCTCGTGTTTAACCCCTTCTGAACCGACGTGGTCTTGTTGACTTGATGCTGGCTACTGTTAGACGATTTTAGACAGTTCCAAAAGGGCCTCCAGCAATTGACAGGCCTCGAACTATCTCACTTAAGGGGAGATATCGACTTGAGGGATTTTTTTTTGGACCCCTTTCTCCCTCATGTTTAGCCCCATTGCTTTTGAGATTTTAAGACAGTCGCCCCATTAGTTTGGCGATTTTAAGAACTTTCGTCCCATTTCCGTCAATTTTAAGGCCTTTCGTGCAATTTAGGTGTCGATTTTATCCTGGCGAGCGATAGCGAGCCTGTAATTTAAGAGGAACCGGCTTTCAGCCGGGACATTTTTCTACCGAAAAATGTACAAATTTATCTTGAAAGGGACTCAAGGGGGTGTAATCTTAAGCTTGATGGATATCTACGGACCAAACTAAAAACCTCCCCTTAACCCTTTTTACTACCACAGATCCTTCTTAAACTGGCCCAAAATCCTCCAAAAATATAGCTATAATATAGTTTAAAAAGACGCCCCCCGGTACAGAAGGGGTTAACACACATTTAGGGGTATATGGCCCGGTTTCGGATCATTCGCCCAGTCAGTTCAAATGTGTTCCATCCCTTTAGTTTCTGTTCATTCCCATATTGATCACTAATTTAATGTGACCTGGAGACTAGGTGAACAGGCCAAAATCGATCTACAGCAGTGGGCCAAGGATAGAGCCCTGTGGAACTCCGGAAGTAACAGGAGTCCATGGTTCTGAATTTATGAGATTGATAGATAGATAGATAGAGCTAGAGAGAGATATATATATATATATACATAGATTTACATATATACACTGGCCACACAGACCTTGCGAGCCAAACGAGGTGGTCAGGACTTAATTCTAGATGAGAAAGAGAGAGATTTACATATATACACTGGCCACACAGACCTTGCGAGCCAAACGAGGTGGTCAGGACTTAATTCTAGTGGAGATGGCATATCCGATAGAAAAGGAAAGTTGAAGGAAAGGATAGAAAAGAAGAGAGAGAGAGAGAGAGAGAGAGAGACTATACACACATGTCGGTGAGGAATGTCAAAAGTTCACACGAAAGAGCACTCGGGATAACACACACACACGCACATGGACACACGCACACACACACATACATACATCCAGACACGCACACATAAATGCAGAAACACACGCATAGAGACACATACACACGCACATGGACACACACACACACATCCATCCAGACACGCACACATACATGCAGAAACACACACGCATTGAGACACAGACACACACGGACACACAGACACACCCACATACAGACACGATCACAAACATTCACACACATACACAATCACACACAGACACACTCATTCACACACACACACACACACAGACAGTCATTTGCCTAAGCACTGTCACATTAACGAAACAATCCGAAATTAATTAAATAATTAGAAATAAATTATGCAAATTAGTTCCGTGCTTTTCTGTAAGGAAGGGAAATTATTATGATTGAATTATAAGTATTTTTCATGCAGTAGTTAAGGGGAGGTTTCCACTTGAGGGATCTTTTTCTGGACTCCTTTCTCCCTCATGTATAGCCCCATTGCTTTTCTATTTTTAAGACGTTCGCCCCATTATTTTGACGATTTTAAGAACTTTCGACTCATTTCTGTCAATTTTAAGACCTTTCGTGCCATTTAGGTGTCGATTTTATCCTGGCGAGCGATAGCGAGCCTGTAATTTAAGAGGAACCGGCTTTCAGCCGGGACATTTTTCTACCGAAATATGTACAAATTTATCTTGAAAGGGGCTCAAGGGGGTGTAATCTTAAGCTTGATGGATACCTAGAGACCAAACTAAAAACCTCCCCTTAAATAATATACGTCCCATTAAGGGGAGATGGGTCGTGTTTGTGGTCCCCATTCTTCCTCATGGTTTTGCGTTACTTGTTAAGGGGAGGTTTTTAGTTTGTTTCCTACTCCTCCAGCAATCTTAAAATGTCACCCCCTTGACCCCCTTTCAAGATAAATTTGTACATTTTTCGGTAGAAAAATGTCCCGGCCGAAGGCCGGTTCCTCTTAAATTACAGGCTCGCTATCGCTCGCCAGGATAAAATCGATACCTGAATGGCACGAAAGGTCTTAATATGGAGTGAAAGTTCTTAAAATTGCTAAACTAATGGGGCAAACGTTTTATAATATCAAAAGCAATGGGGCTAAACATGAGGGAGAAAGGGGTCAAGAAAAAAATCCCTCAAGTGGAGATCTCCCCTTAAGGGGGTCACCTGCATTTTTTATCTTTCTCTCCTTTTGCTCTCTTTCTCTGGCTTGTATCCATTCGGCCCCATTCAGCCAACTGTTTGAAGACGTTTATGCCCATCCAGGTGTCGATTTCTTCCTGGCGAGCGATAGCGAGCCAGCATTGTATGAAGAAATCCGGCTTCGCCGGAGACATTTTTCTATCGAAAAATGTACAAATTTAGTTTGCTGTCAAAACAAATCTATATATGCTGGCTCGCTACCGCTCGCCAGGAAAATATTGACACCTGGATGGGGGTAAACGTCTTAAAACAGTAGGCTGAATGGGGCAGAATAAATTGAAGCCAAAGAGAGAGGGAGAGAAAGCGAACACATGCGAGGTGGGCTCCCTTAATACACCGAATATATACGATAGCAGACAGGGGACCTCTGTGATGGGTGCAAAGCTGTGGGATCGATAGCAGACAGGGGACCTCTGTGATGGGTGCAAAGCTGTGGGATCGATAGCAGGCAGGGGACCTCTGTGATGGGTGCAAAGCTGTGGGATCGATAGCAGGCAGGGGACCTCTGTGATGGGTGCAAAGCTGTGGGATCGATAGCAGGCAGGGGACCTCTGTGATGGGTGCAAAGCTGTGGGATCGATAGCAGGCAGGGGACCTCTGTGATGGGTGCAAAGCTGTGGGATCGATAGCAGGCAGGGGACCTCTGTGATGGGTGCAAAGCTGTGGGATCGATAGCAGGCAGGGGACCTCTGTGATGGGTGCAAAGCTGTGGGATCGATAGCAGGCAGGGGACCTCTGTGATGGGTGCAAAGCTGTGGGATCGATAGCAGGCAGGGGACCTCTGTGATGGGTGCAAAGCTGTGGGATCGATAGCAGGCAGGGGACCTCTGTGATGGGTGCAAAGCTGTGGGATCGATAGCAGGCAGGGGACCTCTGTGATGGGTGCAAAGCTGTGGGATCGATAGCAGGCAGGGGACCTCTGTGATGGGTGCAAAGCTGTGGGATCGATAGCAGGCAGGGGACCTCTGTGATGGGTGCAAAGCTGTGGGATCGATAGCAGGCAGGGGACCTCTGTGATGGGTGCAAAGCTGTGGGATCGATAGCAGGCAGGGGACCTCTGTGATGGGTGCAAAGCTGTGGGATCGATAGCAGGCAGGGGACCTCTGTGATGGGTGCAAAGCTGTGGGATCGATAGCAGGCAGGGGACCTCTGTGATGGGTGCAAAGCTGTGGGATCGATAGCAGGCAGGGGACCTCTGTGATGGGTGCAAAGCTGTGGGATCGATAGCAGGCAGGGGACCTCTGTGATGGGTGCAAAGCTGTGGGATCGATAGCAGGCAGGGGACCTCTGTGATGGGTGCAAAGCTGTGGGATCGATAGCAGGCAGGGGACCTCTGTGATGGGTGCAAAGCTGTGGGATCGATAGCAGGCAGGGGACCTCTGTGATGGGTGCAAAGCTGTGGGATCGATAGCAGGCAGGGGACCTCTGTGATGGGTGCAAAGCTGTGGGATCGATAGCAGGCAGGGGACCTCTGTGATGGGTGCAAAGCTGTGGGATCGATAGCAGGCAGGGGACCTCTGTGATGGGTGCAAAGCTGTGGGATCGATAGCAGGCAGGGGACCTCTGTGATGGGTGCAAAGCTGTGGGATCGATAGCAGGCAGGGGACCTCTGTGATGGGTGCAAAGCTGTGGGATCGATAGCAGGCAGGGGACCTCTGTGATGGGTGCAAAGCTGTGGGATCGATAGCAGGCAGGGGACCTCTGTGATGGGTGCAAAGCTGTGGGATCGATAGCAGGCAGGGGACCTCTGTGATGGGTGCAAAGCTGTGGGATCGATAGCAGGCAGGGGACCTCTGTGATGGGTGCAAAGCTGTGGGATCGATAGCAGGCAGGGGACCTCTGTGATGGGTGCAAAGCTGTGGGATCGATAGCAGGCAGGGGACCTCTGTGATGGGTGCAAAGCTGTGGGATCGATAGCAGGCAGGGGACCTCTGTGATGGGTGCAAAGCTGTGGGATCGATAGCAGGCAGGGGACCTCTGTGATGGGTGCAAAGCTGTGGGATCGATAGCAGGCAGGGGACCTCTGTGATGGGTGCAAAGCTGTGGGATCGATAGCAGGCAGGGGACCTCTGTGATGGGTGCAAAGCTGTGGGATCGATAGCAGGCAGGGGACCTCTGTGATGGGTGCAAAGCTGTGGGATCGATAGCAGGCAGGGGACCTCTGTGATGGGTGCAAAGCTGTGGGATCGATAGCAGGCAGGGGACCTCTGTGATGGGTGCAAAGCTGTGGGATCGATAGCAGGCAGGGGACCTCTGTGATGGGTGCAAAGCTGTGGGATCGATAGCAGGCAGGGGACCTCTGTGATGGGTGCAAAG
Source organism: Paralithodes platypus (assembly GCA_032716605.1). Taxonomy (NCBI): domain Eukaryota; kingdom Metazoa; phylum Arthropoda; class Malacostraca; order Decapoda; family Lithodidae; genus Paralithodes; species Paralithodes platypus. The sequence continues at coordinate 8,673,059 of CM064582.1, forward strand.
CTGTGGGATCGATAGCAGGCAGGGGACCTCTGTGATGGGTGCAAAGCTGTGGGATCGATAGCAGGCAGGGGACCTCTGTGATGGGTGCAAAGCTGTGGGATCGATAGCAGGCAGGGGACCTCTGTGATGGGTGCAAAGCAGGCAGGCAGGGGACCTCTGTGATGGGTGCAAAGCAGGCAGGCAGGGGACCTCTGTGATGGGTGCAAAGCAGGCAGGCAGGGGACCTCTGTGATGGGTGCAAAGCAGGCAGGCAGGGGACCTCTGTGATGGGTGCAAAGCTGTGGGATCGATAGCAGGCAGGGGACCTCTGTGATGGGTGCAAAGCTGTGGGATCGATAGCAGGCAGGGGACCTCTGTGATGGGTGCAAAGCTGTGGGATCGATAGCAGGCAGGGGACCTCTGTGATGGGTGCAAACCTGTGGGATCGATAGCAGGCAGGGGACCTCTGTGATGGGTGCAAAGCTGTGGGATCGATAGCAGGCAGGGGACCTCTGTGATGGGTGCAAAGCAGGCAGGCAGGGGACCTCTGTGATGGGTGCAAAGCAGGCAGGCAGGGGACCTCTGTGATGGGTGCAAAGCAGGCAGGCAGGGGACCTCTGTGATGGGTGCAAAGCAGGCAGGCAGGGGACCTCTGTGATGGGTGCAAAGCAGGCAGGCAGGGGACCTCTGTGATGGGTGCAAAGCTGTGGGATCGATAGCAGGCAGGGGACCTCTGTGATGGGTGCAAAGCTGTGGGATCGATAGCAGGCAGGGGACCTCTGTGATGGGTGCAAAGCTGTGGGATCGATAGCAGGCAGGGGACCTCTGTGATGGGTGCAAACCTGTGGGATCGATAGCAGGCAGGGGACCTCTGTGATGGGTGCAAAGCTGTGGGATCGATAGCAGGCAGGGGACCTCTGTGATGGGTGCAAAGCTGTGGGATCGATAGCAGGCAGGGGACCTCTGTGATGGGTGCAAAGCTGTGGGATCAATATCGTCACTTGCATGCAGAGTTATATGGATTCTCTCTCTCTCTCTCTCTCTCACACACACACACCCACACACACACACACACACACACACACACACACACACACACACACATAAAACTCAATGTTTGTGTTTGAAGTCTGTAAGTTGAGTGTTAAGCAAGATTTTTTTAGATGTCATATATTCCTTGTAAATCTCTCTCTCTCTCTGTAACTATATGTCTATCTTTCGATATATATATATATACAGTATATATATATATATATATATATATATATATCTATCTCTCCCTCTCTATATATATATATATATATATATATATATATATATCTATCTATCTATATATCAATCTATATATATACAGTATATATAATATATATATATATATATATATATATATATATATATATATATATATATATATATATATATATATTATATATATATATATATATATATATATCTACCTATCTATATCTATCTATCTTTCAATCAATCAAACAATCTATCAATCAATGTATCAATATATCGATCAATTTATCAATCTATCTATCGATCTATCCCAAGACTGTAATCCCCCACTTGGTTTGTCACCCCCCCATAATAATAAACCATTAATACCGTCGGTAATAACTACAAGCGACCATTTGGGGGGCTCCATGGCACCCCCCCCCCCCACCCCCATATGGAGTGTGTGTATTATAGCTGTGGTAGTGACATACATCCAATGATTAGATATCACCCCCACTGTATTAAGGGGTCATCGGATTTTGTTTTTTTCTCCTTTTCTCTCTTTTCCTGGCTTGTATCCATTCGGCCCCTTTCAGCCAACTCTTTTAAGACGCTTATCCCCATCCTGGTCTCAATTTCTTCCTGGCGAGCGATAGCGAGCCAGCATTGTATGGAGAAATCCGGCTTCGCCGGAGATTTTTTTTTAGCGAAAAATGTACAAATTTAGCTTGCTGTCAAAACAAAAATATATATATGCTGGCTCGCTACCGCTCGCCAGGAAAATATTGACAGCTGGATGGGGGTAAACGTCTTAAAACAGTAGGCTGAATGGGGCCGAATGGATACAAACCAAAGAGAGAGGGAGAGAAAGAGGAAACCAATACGAGGTGGCCTCCCTTAATAGTAATCACAATGTAATAATCATAAATAAATGCAATTATATCATAATGAAATGAATGTACACTCGTTTATTGCTTAATTAATAATTTTTTTTTTTTTTTTTTTTTTGGCGCGAGCGAAATGTGTAATCATTGTAGATTTGCCGGCCGGTGGAAAATTATCTATATTACTGCATGATTAATAATTATACTGTATATGTTTAGATTAATGTGGTGAACGGACAACTTAACCGGTAGACTATATCAACCAGTAGCTCTCAACCAGTACCAACTCGACCAATATGTTAGGATAGGACTTCCAAAAAGGCACATATTTACGTTGCCCTGGTAAACTTGGCACAGGTTGAGATCTGCTAGTTGAAATGATCTATAGGTTGGCCACATTTTATTATCAATAATAGATATATTGCAAATAACGTGACTTGATTTCTTGTGAAGATTTATAGAATTTGTATTTTTATTAATTTCGCCACAACACCAAACACCTCCAATTAAATTAATGCAAGCATATTTGTGATCCACCGGGATTCGAACCTGGGTTATCACACACTAACACTCTAACCATTACACTGTACTGCCTAAAATGTACGCTTATAAAGAAATGTTTTGACTTATAGTACGTTTCTGATTTACTAAACATTACATAAATAAATACAAATAAATTATAATTATATTGAAATATAGAAATATGGTTCGTGTGGCAGTAAGAGAAACCGGCCATCTTTATCTTGGAACGCCATTATGGTGACCTTATTACCAGGCAGCATGGAGATATTATATTTTGGAGCATGCACAATTTAGGGTTCCCGGACATCTCAACCATAGACCATTTCAACCAGTATCTCTCAACCAGTGCAAAATCAACCGAACCAGTGCCAAAATATAGTACTAACCTAACTTAAGGGGAGGTATCTAGTTTATTCCCTAGACCTCCATCAAGCTTAAAATTAAACCCCCTTGACCCCCTTTCAAGATAAATTTGTACATTTTTCGGTAGAAAAATGTCCCGGCCGAAGGCCGATTCCTCTTAAATTGCAAGCTCGCTATCGCTCGCCAGGAAAAAATCGACACCTTAATGGCACGAAAAGTCTTAAAATTGACATAAATGGGGTGAAAGTTCTTAAAATCGCCAAACTAATGGGGCGAACGTCTTAAAATATCAAAAGCAATGGGGCTAACCATGAGGGAGAAAGGGGTCAAGAAAAGAATCCCTCAAGTGGAAACCTCCCCTTAACCGTATTAGTGGATTTGCTACTGCTTGAGAGCTACTGGTTGAAATGGCCTACTGGTTGAAGTTAGTTGTCCGGTCACCAAAATTGTATATCTTGTACCAGTATTGCCGAATCTTTATTATGGGTATGGACTATGGACCTAATTTTATGTGAGTGTCAAGAGAGGTTAACCATTGAGGATTATCACCATTTTGACAGTTTATTCTGCCAATCATTTACAAATTTATACATATAGGCTACGGTACCCTCCTAATTTATACATATAGGCTACGGTACCCTCCTAATTTATACATATAGGCTACGGTACCCTCCTAATTTATACATATAGGCTACGGTACCCTCCTAATTTATACATATAGGCTACGGTACCCTCCTAATTTATACATATAGGCTACGGTACCCTCCTAATTTATACATATAGGCTACGGTACCCTCCTAATTTATACATATAGGCTACGGTACCCTCCTAATTTATACATATAGGCTACGGTACCCTCCTAATTTATACATATAGGCTACGGTACCCTCCTAATTTATACATATAGGCTACGGTACCCTCCTAATTTATACATGTAGGCTACGGTACCCTCCTAATTTATACATATAGGCTACGGTACCCTCCTAATTTATACATATAGGCTACGGTACCCTCCTAATTTATACATATAGGCTACGGTACCCTCCTAATCTGAATACAATCTAATAATGATTATATACAGTTGAAGAAGGATCTGTGGAAATTAAATGGGTAAAGACTATTTCAATCAACCCTCTGACATCCATATACCCTCCCTATTGTGAATTAAATCGTCTAATATTAGCCAGAAAACAGAACAGATATGCACCATCCATCCTCAGAGGGTTAATTACACCAGGGTACCAATATGGCGGAGGTTGGCCGATCTCTGTTACTGTAAGGTCTCTAGTGGGACCATGTGCGTGTGCGGAAGTTTTGAGTGTACAGGATGTGTGCGTCGGTGTACGTGAATGTCGTGGGGGACACTGTCACGCACATATTGACAATCTATATATTTATATATCGACTGCGGGTAACCAGGCTCTCTAGAGGGGCTGTTATAGGTGTGTTTATATCCAACACAGGCAACGTACAGGTTATTGGTCGTGACTGTACTGTATGTGTAGCCTATGTATGAATATGAAGGTGTATGGGGCAGGGCACATGGTATTGGTGTGTGTGTGTGTGTGTGTGTGTACTGATAAATATACTGCGTGTGTGTTTATCGAGGATGTTGTGTGCGTGTGTGTACTGAGGATGATGTGTGTATCTGTTTTTATCAAACATGTGTGTGTGTGTGTGTGTACTGAGAATGCTGTGTATGGATGTGTGTACTGAGGAATACATGAATGAATGAATGATGGCTTGAGTAAAGTTGGAATGTAGAAGAGTTTGGAGAGAGGAAGATGAAGTGGAGAAATGCGAAGTAAAATAGTAGATGAAAAGTTCTCGGGCTCAACATGCGTGTGTACTGAGGAATATATATGTGTGTACTGAGGATGCTATGTGTACCGGGATTCTGCGTGTATGTACAGAGAATCATATGTGTTCTTATAATTATATTGAGGGTGTTGTGTGTAAATGTGTACACAATTGGGAGGTTGGGTGTGAGCAATGAGGATGCATCTATGTAACTGTGTGCGTGTACTGAGGATGGTGTATGTGCGTGAGGATGGTGTGTGTGTGTAAGTATGTATGTGTGTAAGGATGCTAGGTAAGGTAAGACAGATATGCCGGTCAGCTGGCCGAGCCCCACTTCCTTCTTCCCCACAAATACACAAATGTCGGCAGCCGACATCACTTGACCTTTAAAATATACCTGTTTTTCCCTAACTCCACTATTTCCCCAAGACTTTTATGCTGATGCGTATAGGGTATATGTAGATTGTGTGAAGAGTTATATTTTCGGTGGTATAGAAGGGCGGGTAATTTTGGCGGGAGGGAAAAGGTGGAATTGAAAAGTGGCCAAGCGACATCCGCGCGTGAGAGAATTTTTAAATTTTTGGCGGGACGAGCTCTCAGTGTCCCGCTGACTGGCTAGGGTGGCGGGTGTGTGCTTCACCTCGCTAACACTCACACTAAATCACTCTCGCGTTCCCCCACAACGCCAATCTCGTCACCCAGTTCAGTGCTGTGTTGTGCTGTGAATCCTCCGTAACTTGTATGTCGACTTTAAGTGATTTTTGACGTTCAGTGCTAACTTTAGACTGCTTTTTACCCTTCGCGTTCTGGCTCGAGGGAAAAAAGTTATCGATTCTGTTATATACTTTATGCTTGCAGTCTTATCTCTGCATCATTGATCTGAGCACCCAAAAGCTTAGTTTATCACCATTATGTGGATATATGTGCTAGAACGTGAGTATATCAACGCCGGTGTAAACTTCACACTTAGGCTACAAACAAGCCAACGATCTTGAAAGCATTGATCCTCCAAAGATAGAATTAAATACCTGCCGGGTGCATGTAAATAGCTACCTATATAGTAATCATTTCAGCTAATACGTTGAGACGGGTGTGTGTATGATAGATTGACAATGAATAACGTTATCCACCAAATGTATATCTATCTACACACGCGCTTGCCGCAAGAATTTCACGGGCCTAGGCAGCTTGACCTACACGGGCTCTTTCCAAAACTTTTAACTTGAGGATCACCTTTAAGGGGAGATGGGTGGTTCGTGTTTCTAGATCCCCTTCTCCCTCATATTTGGCCCCATTAGTTTGTCGATTTTAAGACCTTTCGCCCCATTTCCTTGTCAATATTAAAACCTTTCGTGGCCTTTAGGTGTCGATTTTTTTCCCCTGGCGAACAGGAGCGAGCCTGTGGTTGTGGACTAACCGGCCTTCGGCCTAGACAAATTTCTACAGATTTTTTTTTACAAATTAGCCTAGTCTTGAAGGGGGATCTAGCCTAATGGATTTTTTGTTTAAAGTTTGATGGAGGTCTGCGGAGGAAACTAAAAAATACATGGTTATATAAGTAAATTTCCCCAAAATAACCCAGTCCCTTAAGGGGAGATTTCCACTTGAGGGATTGTTTTCTGGATCCCTTTCTCCCGCATGGTTAGCCCCATTGCTTTTGATATTTTAAGACGTTCACCCCATTAGTTTGGCGATTTTAAGAACTTTCGCCCCATTTCTGTAAATTTTAAGGCTTCTCGTGCCATTTAAGTGTCGATTTTTTCCTGGCGAGCGACAGCGAGCCTGTAATTTAAGAGGCCCCGGCCTTTGGCCGGGAAATTTTTCTACCGAAAAATGTACAAATTTATCTTGAAAGGGGATCTAGGGGGTGTAATCGTAAGCTTGATGGAAGTCTAGGGAATCAACTAAAAACCTCCCCTTAACTTCTATATTGTTATTAGTATAGGCCTAGGCCTAGGCTATGTACAGCGTGTGTTACATTTAGATCATTCCCTGCATCAACTCTAAATCACTGCGCATACATTAGTTTATAATCTGATCACCATTACACAATTGTATTAAGTTTGGGAAGGACTTGTGTGGACCAAAGGCATAATTAAGAAAGATTATACCCCTTTGATGTCCAGAGGCCCTTTTTGAACTGAAGGGAAAATGTTCTATCGAAAAATGTACAAATTTAGCTTGAAGCGTGTCGTGGGGGGCATTTATTTGAGTTTGAAGGAAGTTTGGGAATGCGTTTTGCTAGCGTAGGGGACAAACTAGAATACAATGCTCGAAAATGGTAAAAACAAACAAATCCTGTATAATGATTAGGCCAAGACAACATATCTAATAACCAGATAGTGTTAACAATCGAACTAGGTTATCTGAGGTAGATAATGTGTGTGTGAGAGAGAGAGAGCGAGAGAGATAGGTATGTTCATTGATATTAACGGTATGTAAGCATGTGTTGTAATTCATAATTTGCGACCAAACTTATATAACTCAATTATCGACAAATCCCATAACAATACTGAAAATGTATTATAAATGTGCTCAATTATTTAATGTTACTGAAATTTCCACTTTGTTAAAAACATTGAAAATAAATAGGCCCTATATACAAAAATAATCCACATTAGTTTTGGTATATGGGCCGTACAGTATCGTGTATTGATTGTTGAATGCGTATATTGTAGTTATTTAAACATTTAGAAGGCCTAATTGCGTGTTTTCCAAGTTGACGATCAAACGCGGTTATCGATTGGTATTCCATTGGGCTATTTTAAACACGTGTATTATATTTTTTGAACAGCCCGAAGTGATACAATATAAATACATTATATATATACCGGTACTTATAAAGATAAATTTGGCAAGTTTATACTAACCGCCTGAATTTAAGATTTTTTGGAATGTCATGCATTGTGCAATTGAATACATTATGATGTGATGCATTGACATTAACATATATTCTTTTTATGAATATTTGAAGTGTGACGATCATAGTAATGTTCTATTTTATTGCCATTTTCAGCATTAGTAGGCACCTTAACTTTACATATTATATAGGCCACCTTAATTGTCTTCTTGCGTCACAGGGCTGGTTTTTTAAATGGTCACATACGTTTTTTTTTATCAATTATTATGTTTTGTTTTTCCCCGGGGAATTGTAGTCTAGCAGTTTCGAAATTTAGGTGTTATCAGAATTCAGTTACCGGTACCTAACATAGTCTATCTCCAGTCTAGTTTCCTATTCCAATGCTACAGACCCTCAAAAGAGTACCTTACGAAAACATACTTGTTCATCGAAATTACCGGAAAAAGCGCTCGTGTGACACCGACTTAGACAGACCTTACCATTGCAGTTGGTAATTGTCTTTTTGCCGTATTTCTAACAAGTCAATAGCATACTCTAGTTGTAATTTCATTGAGAGTACCGGTACTTTAATAACGTTCCAGTACTTTTTGCCATACGTTCCGGTAAATCCCTCCAGGCTATGTGTATTGTTTAGGGAAGTAGGTTTGCCATGTATTATTGTAATGTGTGATTTTGGGTAGGTTAGGCCAGGATGGGTTACCGTACTTAGAGCCTTAGAGTTATGAATAGGTTGGTTAAATACTTAAATACATGTGGGGCTAGCATATATATATATATATATATATATATATATATATATATATATATATATATATATATATATATATATATATATATATATATATACTAAACATAAACACAGACACACACACACACACATATATATATATACACACATATACGGTATATATATAGGCCTATATATATATATATATACACATTTGTGTGTTTATAGCCTATGTAAGTGTGTTTATATGTACAGTATATATCAAATGTCTTAATTGTAATTTGTTCATAAGACCAATAGGCTATGCTAGCCTACCGTATATATTGTAGGCCTATATACTTTAGCTATGAACTAGTTTAGCCCCATATAGTGTTTTTTTTTTATAAAGGAATAAACTCATGGAATGAATGGTAGTATTTACACCATTTTAATGTGAAACGTGGCAAAATATATAATTTATGTGGTATTGCATTACTAGTACTGTACATCATTTGTAATTCGGGTATGTTTCCTTCTATAGAATCAATACAGAACCAGGACTTATAGTATACGAACATAATCTTAAGAAGACTTAAAAGTATACTGTAATTACCGTACATTATATAAGTTAGTGAAGTGCGGATCACAAGCCAACTACTATTACTGCTACAATCATAGTGAACTTTTAAATGGCAAATCAGTAATAACATTAACCGAACTACTATTGTCACTATTATAGACGTGCATATGAAATACCGTACCGTAGCTTGGCGAACTTGAAGTACCGGTATTGAAAACCAGTGATGACCACGTACCGGTTTACGAAAATCATCAACAGCTAAGTGTACCCAGTCTCCCCATACCCCCCGGTCCTCACCCCCACCACGGTACAGACAGGCCCCCCACCCCCCCACCGACCAGCCACCTGTCTGTCTGTCTGTCTGAGGGAGGCACAAAAGAAGGCAACATGGCTAGATCTTCCTACATTCTGGAGGACATCATCGACATTGAGCGAGAGGTAAGTTCTTTATTATTGTCTTTGGTAAGATTCTGTAAGACCCTGGTGTCTGGGTCTTCTCCTGGGTGACCTGGGTGTGTGTGTTCATTATTTACTGTTGTTTTTGTGTTGTTCAACTTGTCCCTGTTCTTGCTCTGTCTTGAGTCGGGCCCTTTGATGAGTACGACGCATTTTGACACTTTATTCTGGCTATTATAATTGTACGATTTTATACAGTTTAGGAAGGATCTGTGGGTCAAGACCATCTCAATTTACCCTCTGACTTCCATATACCCTTCCTAATCTGATAAAATCGTCTAATAATATCCAGAAAACAGAAAGGAAATGTGTAATCGGATCTCGAAAGGGTTGAGATACCCGGTATATTTTAATGTACTGGTATTGTGTATATATATATATATATATATATATATATATATATATATATAACACTAAATATATCCATCTCTATATCTACCTATCTATCTTTGTATCTCCATGTCTATATCCTGTATTTGTTCGTGAATTTACTAAAGATTTAAAACCCACACATTCATTAAATATGTAAATAGCCACATGTTCTTTTATTATGCAACGGTAAATACAGGTTTGGTGGTACTGTACCGTGACTAGGCTAAATACTACAGACTTGATCGATTTTCCTTATTCATTCTCTTCGTAGATATTGCTTTCTGAAAGTTCGTTTAACCCCTTCAGTACCGGTGATATTTTTAATCATATTCTGTACACTACAAGACGATTATATTCAGCTTAGGGAGGACGTCTACCAGTTAAAAGGCTACAGCTGACTATATCAATTAATCCTTTAGCTATCATATTATATCCTTCCTAAATTACACAAAATCGTCTAAATATAGCCTAGCTAGACTAATATTACGAAGACGCCGTCGGTACAGAAGGGGTTAAGCAGTTTGGTGTCTTATAGTGAGTCGGAATTTGTTTCTGAGACAGTGAGACTAGCTTTCCATAGGCTAATGCAGTTGGGTCTGAGTGCATGATTAGATTGATATCCAAAATTCGAAAATGAATATTACCGATAATCGTGATCGTGTAGGCCTACTCAACTGTATTGATGGTGTAATGGTTTAGAACTTTAGATGCTTATGTTCTGGGTGTGGTGTCCCAAGTTTGAATCCCGAGAGGACCATATGCTTTCATTCGTGTATTCAAGTACCGTACATTGCGGTTTATAATGAATGATTAATGTTAAGAACGGGGTACCGGTATTACTTATTAGGAGAACTCGTAAATTTGTTTTGTCTTTATTTTGTTTTGGCATATAGGCTACTATTTTGCTTTTGTAGACGTACAGCAATTGACCGCTTGCGACATCAATGTGTATCATAAATACCAGGTAAATAACGAGGTAGTATTCAAGGAGACTACATCAGGATTCTTCTTCTTACCTCTGACCGGGTATAAGCTATCCTAGTGTTTACTAGCCTATACCCATTTGAAAGGACATTAGCCTAACCTAACAACCTTACCTAACCTATCCTAGTATTATGGGTGGGGGCTGCCGCCCCCACCCCCCCGCTATTTGACATCTTTGACAGATTGTTGGTGTATTTTTCTGTGAAAAGGGTATTTTTTCAATTTATCAATAACGAAAATCCTCCATGCGGACTATATGGAGAATAATATGGCGAAGCTGTTGGTGCCTATTTTCCCTAATAAATTGTTTCTAATAAATAAGGCGGATGTAGTGTCCTTGAAGATTATCAATAACGATTGTAGTACCGGTATGTTAATAATTACCCGGTACATATTTTCCAATTTAACATGCCGGTACCGGTACTTTTTTCCATCAGAAACCTACATTATTATTGTATTATGTATCGATGTTTACGGTTCAGTTCAATTGATCTGCGGTGCCGTTGCAGCCATTGCAAAGGCTTATCCCTCAATACCCTCACCTTCACCTAGGGACGCTATAAGCCTTTTAGAAACATCGGCGCTTTCCTTAATTAATTAGTATTATTACCGTACTTTTTGTTTTCGTTATTTGTGTCGTGCTCTTTCACTTTACTAAATTATTTTCTAAACGTTGACATTCTTCTTTCTTCGTTTTTCAGTTGTTGTGGCTCATCGTCTTGGGTCTTCTTTCTTGTGTATACTGTATTAGGCTACCTATTTCTATCTAGCGGCTCTAACTTCCTTATAGCCTGAAACTCGCAAGTGGTCCATTGTAGGGTAGAACTAGGGTATGCAGTATTAGGGTATACTATTGTTTATTTACACCGAACTGATGGTAAACGGTCGAGTCCTCAACCTGATTATTCACCTATTTTGACGAATTGGTAACGAAATATGTTGTCAATTGTGGAAACTAGGCAGTTATATAATGCAGAGACGAAGTAGTTTCACATTTTCCTGGGAGTATATCTGTACGGTAGCTAAGGAATTGAATATACCCGTCAACTGAAAATTAACCTGCAACTATATCCCGTTCCAAGTAAGTAGGCCAAAACTCTTGAACATTAACCTCTATAACTCACAAACGACTAGAGTAATCCAGCTAATATTTCTACCATTTGGGAAGGATCAGACAGGAAATAGGTGTGAACATTTACAGCCCATTTGCTCTAGCCCTTTTTGAGTTATAGAGGTTAGGAGTTACAATTTCCGGACTACTTACTGTACTTGGTTGAAGTAGCCTACCCTCCCGCAGAGTACTGTCGCGATAATAAGTTTCAGCTGTCATTACTTTGGGATCGCTCTGTGCTGTATTAATGTCTGTCAGATGTTGAATAGGGTGGGAAAGTGTAGAAACATGTTTGTATACTCGAAATGGACAAATGAAGCTTAGATATTGCTAATACCAATGACTGATCAAAGTATCACTTATTAAACCGACTGTACATGTAGTCCCAAGTGAAGATTGTAAACTACGATTAATATTTGTCCACATGTGTTTGTAAATTTCATTAATCGATTTTAGGAGTATGGTTGGTTGTTGGAAGGAACATAATAATATAATGGTAAAACAAATGTTTACCCTTGCATTGTATCTAGAAAACGAGTCAATAATTGATCACTAGAGTTGCCGGATACTTCTATTACCGTCATTTATGAATGCTAGACTACTCACATGGGACAGCTCGGCCCAGTAAAAACAGACAGCTCGGCCCCGTGTTAATTACGAGGCAACTCTTAATTAACCTAACCTAACCTAACCTACACATTATGAATCGAGAGAACTAGCCTATGACATAATTATACAATAAACGAACATTTCGCCCACATTACACACACGCCATAAACGGGAGGCCATGTATGCAGCACCAAATCCTGCAAATCTTGTCCTCTGCGCATGCGTGAGAATCTTAGGCCCCTTGGCACGATTTTGTTTTCCTTTATACTATTATATTATCTTAACCTAACAGTTGAGCCTAAATAACATAATAAAAATATTAGGGAAAAGGCCGCGCATACGCAGAGGACAGGATTTGGTGCTGCATACATGGCCTCACCCATAAACCCTCCACTTATAGCTCTCCCATCCTAATCCTGACTGGTCTCGTCAAATTGCCCCATAGCAAAACATGGGGCCGAGCTGTCTCAAATAATGGGCCTAGTTGTCTCGCCGTCGTGGCCGAGTTGTCCAAGAGTGGGCCGAGCTGTCCGAGCCAAGTTGTCCCATGGGCCGAGTCGTCCAGTCACCTCATTTATATATGAAACTTTTCAAGCATCTTTTTCAGGTTATATTTCATGAACCTTCTTTATAAATCATTCGAATTCATTTTGGCAAAATAATGGTGTTGCTGTATCAGTAAACTATTATGTGTGGCGTTATATACGAGCTGTGAGTCACGTGACTTTTTGGCGGGAAAACCGTCTTGAGTACTACTAGGCCTGTTTCTGGGAAGGCAGCCAGGCAGTATTTTCGTGCGCTAGTTTTGCTAATTTTCAGCTCTACACACATTATTTATTACCTCAGTTATTACCACAACCTTAATAACCGTGATGGGCTTTGGAAATGCTCAGTATTATCGCCAGGAAGTATGGAACATGGACAATAAGCAGTGTGATGTGGTGTATCTCTTGCTGTGGAATGTCGTAACTGGTAAGAAACTTAGTTGTTGAGCCTTTGTTGCGAACATTTTATGCACATTTACATTCGTAATAAGATATACCGGGAATACGAGAGCTCTTTCTTAAACTGAGTAAACACGTCTAGCTCTAACAAAAGTAACCTAGGCTAGTACTGTACACAAAATACCTACCGTATGTGTGTGTCGAAAAGTTTTGCTTAGCCTATACCCTTGCCCAGTTTCATTTCATCAGCTAAATACAATTGCTTAACGTTTGGTAGAAAACTAAAAGATCTACCCTACCATATTATGATTAAATATCTATCTAATTGCCAGACGTAATCCCTGAGAGGGGGTGGATGTGAATGAATCGCCTTCATATGCCGAGGCAACTCAGAGTATTTAGCTTGAATAGGCCTAGGCTATTTTTTTTTTTTTTTTTTTTTTTTAATGCTATAGTAATAATAGTAATGCACTGTACAGTAGTTTGTGTTTATTTTCCAACATGTACCGGTATAGCCAAAGTATCAGCCCTATAGATATTTAACCCCCTCCGACCTATATGACGGTTCCGCCCAAAACTATGTTATGTTATATGTTATGTTATATGTTATGTTATATTATATTATATAATATTATATAATATTATATAATATAATATAATATAATATAATATAATATAATATATTAGGTTAGGTTAGGTTAGGTTAGGTTAATCTAATATTAATATTTGTAAATTTTTGCCTGAACTAGCCTAGTCATTGTTTACCTGGGACCCTGGGTGACCCATAGCGCATTTTAAGACTGTTATTTCTCAGTAAATACAAGTTCTAACCAGTCCCCTGAACAGTTTTTAATAGGTTGCTTGAGGATATTTTAACGGAAACATAGGTACATATTTACCAATAGTTTTAGTTACCTCTTACGTATTCAGGAAACGGATCCAATACGTAAAAACAGCTAGATTTGACCCTTGTTGGCACTTCATATCAATAAGTAATAAGTAAATAGTTTGGTAGCATTCAAGGAGACTACAGCAGGACTCTTCTTCTTACCTCTGACCAGGTATAGGCTATCTATAGTGTTTACTAGCCTATACCCCTTTGAAAGGACATTAGCCTAACCTAACAACCTTACCTAACCTATCCTAGTATTATGAGTGGGGGCGGCACCCCGCTATTTGACATATTTTACAGATTTGTGGTGTATTTTTCTGTGAAATCGGGGTTTTTCAAGTGTCGATAACAAAATTCCTCCATGCGGACTAGGTTATAATGAGAAAAATATGGCGAGTCTATTGGTGCCTATTTTCCCTAATAAATAGTTTCTAATAAGGCGGATGTAGTGTCCTTGAAGATTATCAATAGTTTTAGTTACATTTTACGTATTCAAGATACAAATCCAATACGTAAAAACAGATAGATTTTACCGATTCAAAATGAGAGAAGTCCTATCGTGACTTGATAGCATTTCACTATACATTTTTTTGCCAAGGAAACACTCTAGCCACCTAACATTGGAAAATAATAAAACGAAAGTTACTGTTTTTACGTATTCGATAGATTTTACCTATTCAATAAGTAATAAGTAACTAGTTATACTTACATTTTACGTATTCAAGATTCAAATCCAATACGTAAACACGGCTAGATTTTACCGATTCAAAATGAGAGAAGTCCTATCGCGTGACTTGATAGCATTTCACTGTACATTTTTTGTCTGGGAAACACTATAGCCACCTAACACTGGAAAATAATAAAACGAAAATTACTGTTTTTACATATTCAATAGAGCGAGTGTGTGTGAGTGAGTCGGGTACGGTAGGAGGGAGGGGTGATTGATAAGAAGTAACGCTCTATATCTCTCCTAAAAAGCACTTTTATGGCTTCACCTGTGCACAAACATGAGTAATGCAGCCCATGTGAATAATATACACCGATAAATCAAGCGCAGAGAGGCATGAGGATGAATAATAGGAGAAATAACAGCGAGCGAAGGAGGGTGGTGCGGGGAGGAAGGTGTTAGGTTACAGTGGGTACTGGGTATGCGCGCGAATCTCGACCTCATACACTGCCTTTTGTTCAGCTTCTGTTATTATTATATATATCTACACCAAGATAGTGCTTGATAGGCATAGTGGAAGGATTTTTGGACAGCAGTAACAGTGAATTATGTTAGAAACACGTTATAACATTACAACATCTTTACGCACTACAGTATATTTTGCTTGCAACTCCGATAGGACTTATCTCATGTTGAATCGGTAAAATATAGCTGTTTTTACGTATTGGATTTGTATCTTGAATAGGTAAAATCTATCGAATACGTAAATTAAAATGTAAAACTTGCAAACAAAGCAAGCCAATACTGGGACAAAGACAATATAAATTCAAAATAACTTATCAAAATCGCTGTGGAAACAACGCTTACCAAAATAAGATTTGTGAAATAAAAGAACACAATCCACCACATACGGTACATTACTACATGGGCAAGTTAATCTGGTTTCCAAGCAAACTAATTTGCACACATAACAACGTACTATCGTTCCAGTGTTAGGTGACTAGAGAGTGTTTCCCAGGCAAAAAATGTAAAGTGAAATGCTATCAAGTCACGATAGGACTTCTCTCATTTTGAATCGGTAAAATATAGCTGTTTTTACGTATTGGATTTGTATCTTGAATACGTAAAATGTAAGTATAACTAGTTACTTATTACTTATTGAATAGGTAAAATCTAGCGAATACCCGGTACGTAAAAACAGTAATTTTCGTTTTATTATTTTTCAGTGTTAGGTGGCTAGAGAGTGTTTCCCTGGCAAAAAATGTATAGTGAAATGCTATCAAGCCACGATAGGACTTCTCTCATTTTGAATCGGTAAAATCTAGCTGTTTTTACGTATTGGATTTGTATCTTGAATACGTAAAATGTAAGTATAACTATTTACTTATTACTTATCGATATGAAGTGCCACCAAGGAACCAGTAATAAGTAAATAAGTAACTAACTTCAGTGCGCTAGGTAGGTAAGGTTGTGTTGTTGTTGGTTTTCCCCAAGCTGCCTGGCCGAACAGCCCCAAGGCCCCGAGCAAGGCCAAGGCCACAACCTTCCCATATTCCCATATTCAAAATATGTTACAGGGGGACAATGCCTAGTGAGTTCACTGCTCAATAGGTGGCGTTCTGAGAGTGAGGGTCTGAGTCTGGAGGGTGAGACGGTGAAGCACTTGAGCGAAGCAACCGGCCGCTTCAGAGATGGAGCTGCTTCGAGCCATGATGGATGCTTCGCATGTCTCACTCCCCAGACTGGAACAAGACCTCACGGGCTTCACCGTGTTGGGCGGTGGAATGTACAGGCTCTCAGCCTATGCCCGAGAGGGAGTAGTTGGAATATAGAAAAAAAAAAAAAAAAAAAAAAACCGAGCGCCCCCACAGAACCCCCCCACGCCGACCACAACAAAGCCCGGGTGACCGAAGCCACTCCATGGCGGGGAGCTGAGGAGGGTGCGGAAACGCCCGGGAAACCAAAGCCCCACCCAGGGCCCTGTGCCCCTCAGCAATCATGAAGAGAAAGTTGAGGGGCAAAGGAAAGATGTGACGCTTTGGCTTCCAATCTTGGTAGATTAGGAGGTCAATCCACGCAAGAGACGCCGTCACTTGAGATCTAGAAAATATATAAGTAAAAGGAACAGTCAGAGTAAGCTATGGGTATGGCAGAGATTGCTCAGTTCTCACTCTGATAGACCAGCCCATCACCAGGTAAGGTTGTGTTATATATTATATCAAACAACTCGCGATGTTTAACACTATTAGGTGCGGGGCGGGCCAATTAACCCCTTCAGACATATATGACGCAGAGGTTGCCAGATTAGCAATAAGAAATAGAGTTCTCTCACTCTTATAATTACCTCTCCAAAATTAGTTTTCTGCCCACATCTAACTCAAAGACAACTGCAGAGGTTGAAGTAACTAAAATAAAGGTTTGTAAAAAACCCTGATGGTAATAATGGCTTTAAAGTATCCCTAATAGGCTCAAAATTGCGTCATATGTCGGAGAGGGTTAAGATCCTCCCAGTTTTACTGCATTAGCTGGGAGATTTTAAGACGTTTCATCGCATTTGTTTGGCGATTATATGATGCTTCAACCCAATAAGGTGTCGATTTTTCCTGAGCGAGCGATAGCAAGCCCGCAATTTGGGAGAAACCGCGGGAAATTTTTCTACCGAAAAATGTACACATTTAGCTTGAAGGGGGTCTGGGGGACGTTTTTTTTTTAGTTTGAAGGGGGTTTGGAGAGGCATTTTTCCAAGTCTAGCAGGTAAACTAAAAACACATTGTTCGAAAATGGCTAAAAACAAATAAAACTCTAATAATTCAACATAATACCATAATAACCCCCAAGACGTTGCACCAAATTGTGTTAATTAAGGTAGCCTAACCTAACTGAGGGTGGGGCCAGGGGTGGGATTGCTACGGTTAACGGTTTATATTCAGTAGCCTATAACCTCCTCGCCAAGGCTAAGTTATAATAAACAATGTTGGTCAATTATAAATACGAATTATGATTATATGACATTATTTGTGTGTTGGAGATATGTTGTATTTACGTAAGAAATATTACAAAGGTCTCGGTAATGCATATTGTACGCTAATTCGGTGACCGGTCAACTTGAAAGTATATACCGGTATATACATACGGTATATACTGTACACGGTGTGTGTGTGTGTGTGTGTGTGTGTGTGTGTGTGTGTGTGTGTTCATTCTCACATATCTTGCTTTGGTAGAGCTAGGTTACCAAGAATGACAAAATATAAGTGTAACAATACAAGATTCTGTAAAATTTACGGAACAATTTCTTGCAATTTGGCTGTCATACATGATTCTGTAAAAACTTTGACAGAAACAGTTAAATATACAATTGAAATGTAAATTTAGCAGATATATTCTGGTATTTTTACAGATAATTTTCTGTAAAGAAATACAAGTCAGTTTGTAAATTCCACAGTTATTTTTGTAAATTGATATTACAGAATGCTGTAAATTTTACAGAGAATGTTTGGCAGCCTAATTGCCAAAAATTATCTGTATATTTTACATAATTTTTTGTACTGTGTATTCTTTAACCCCATCTGTACCGGCGACGTACGTTCTTCTGGCCATATTTAGACGATTTTGTTCAGTTTAAGAAAGATCTGTGGTACCGGTAGTTAAAAGGGTTAAGTGACATAGGTCAAAGCCTGATAATTGCTGGAGGCCCTTTTTAAACTGAATATAATCGTCATAATTACATAGTAGCCAGAATAAAGTTAAGAAGGATCTGTAGTACCGGTAGTTGAAAGGGTTAAGGGGAGATCTCCACTTGAGGGATTTTTTTCTTGACCCCTTTCTCCCTCATGTTTAGCCCCATTGCTTTTGATATTATAAAACGTTTACCCCATTAGTTTAGCAATTTTAAGAACTTTCACCCCATTTTAAGACCTTTCGTGCCATTCAGGTGTCAATTTTATCCTGGCGAGCGATAGCGAGCCTGTAATTTAAGAGGCACCGGCCTTCGGCCGGGAAATTTGTCTACCGAAAAATGTACAAATATATCTTGAAAGGGACTCAAGGGGGCGTAATTTTAAGCTTGATGGAGGTCTAGGGAACAAACTAAATACCTCCCCTTAAGTGAGATAGTTCAAAACCTGATAATTACTTTTCTATCTCTATCTATTGCCGGACGCCTTACTCCCCTTACGAGGGTGGCCATACCCAGAATGCCCCCAAGCGTACCTATTCCCTGTGAGAGGGACAACCCGAGCCAGTTTAGTGAAGGACTTACAGGATTGACCACTCGATTTAGGATCCGTCCGACTCTGAGGCCCTCTGTGTATCTTGTTAGCACTATTTTTTTTACAGTGGTGTTCGGCTAATCCATCCACTAACCTGCCTTACCCTTAGGTAAGCAGTACGGATTTGTATCAGGTTTACTCCCCTAGACAGGTTGCCGACCGAGGCTGACGAGTCCCATCCACCCGGATTTGTATAAGGTTGTCTCCCCTAGATGAGTTGCCGACCAAGGCTAACGAGTCCCATCCACCCTTTTTAAACTGAATATAATCGTCAAATAGTAGCCAGAATAAAGTTAAAAGGACAACACCGGTACTGAAAGGGTTAATGGATAGGATTCGTGATCACGTCATGGTACAATGGTTAGAGCTTGTAAGTTCTGTATGTGGTGTCCTGGGTTCGCTGGAGGATCATAATATGCTTTCATTAAGGGGAGATTTCCACTTCAGGGATTTTTGTCTTGACCCCTTTCTCCCTCATGTTTAGCCCCATTGCTTTTGATATTATACAACGTTTGCCCCATTAGTTTAGCGATTTTAAGAACTTTCACCCCATATTAAGACCTTTCGTGCAATTCAGGTGTCGATTTTATCCTGGCGAGCGATAGCGAGCCTGTAATTTAAGAGGAACCGGCCTTCGGCCGGGACATTTTGTACAAATTTATCTTGAAAGGGAATCAAGGGGGTGTAATTTTAAGCTTGATGGAGGTCTAGGGAACAAACTAAATACCTCCCCTTAACCCTTTCAGTACCAGCGACGTGTGTTATATTGTATTCTAGCTATATTTAGACTATATTATGCAGCTTAGGAAGGATCTGCGGTAGTTAAAAGGGTTGGTTGAGATAGTTTGGAACCTTATTGTTGCTAGAGGTCCTTCCTAAGCTGAATACAATCGTCTAATAGTTGTCAGACCATGATGAAAAGGACGTCCCTGGTACTGGAAGAGGTTAACAACGTGTAGGTTCTGAATGTGGTGTCCTGAGGTTCGTTGGAGGATCATTATGCTTTCAGTAACTTCACTTGGGGATGGGCCGGTTTTCTGGACCACCCTTCTCCCTCATGTTTAGCCCCATTAGTTTTGAGATTTTGAGATGTTTGGCCCATTAGTTAGTCGATTTTAAGACCTTTCGCCCCATTTCTTCGTAAATATTTAGACCTTTCGTGCTATTTAGGTGTCGGTTTTTTTCCCTGGCGAACGATAGTGAGCCTGTAATGTTGGAAGAATCGGCCTTCGGCTGGGAAATTTTTCTACCGAAAAATGTACCAATTAATCTAGAAGGGGGATTTAATGGGTGTGTTTTTTTTTTAAATTTGATGGAAGTCTAGGGAGGCAACTAGAAAAATAATGAATACATGCAAAAATCGCCCAAAATGTGAACCATCCCCTTAAGGAGTTATTGGTGCTAAGAATCATTCATTCTCTCTCTCTCTCGCTCTCTCTCTCGCTCTCTCTCTCTCTCTCTCTCTCTCTCTCTCTCTCTCTCTCTCTCTCTCTCTCTCTCTCTCTCTCTCTCTCTCTCTCATATCCTCCCCCCTCCCACATCCGTCCATTCTCTCTTCTACTTCCGTCCCCACTTCCTCTCCTTCCCCCTCCCCCGCTTCCTCTTTTCTCTCTCTCTCTCTCTCTCTCTCTCTCTCTACTAACCCATCTGTCCCCTACTAACTTCCTAATCCTGCCACGGACATTAGTTCCAGGGCAGTAGTTCCCATTGCAATTTTCCCTTACCCACTCTAAACCACTGTTTGGACACTTGATCCACAGTGTTTTGGAGGACAAGGAGCCTAGAGGGGTCCTGTTGTTGCTTGATTTCCTTTGTACTCTCTCTGTCTTTCTCTCCTTCCGTTCTTCCCATCTCTCTCCCCTCCTTTATCCATATCCTATCTTTCTTTCTCTTCCCTCTCTCTCTCTCTCCTTCCGTTCTTCCCATCTCTCTCTCTCTCTCTCTCCCGTTCTTCCCATCTCTCTCTCCCCTCCTTTATTCATATCCTTTCTTTCTTTCCGTTCTTCCCATCTCTCTCTGTCTCTCTCTGTCTCTCTCCTTCCGTTCTTCCCATCTCTCCCTCTCCCCTCCTTTATTCATATCCTTTCTCTTCTGTCTCTCTCTCTCTCCCTGTTATCGTGTTCTTTGTCTCTTCCGCGAGTTATTGGCGTGTTAGGGTTCTTTAATGGGAGGGTGGAGGGCGAACACCATAAGAAGAAGAAGAAGAAGAAGAGGGGAGAGAGAGAGAGAGAGGAAGAAGAAGAGAGAGAGAGAGAGAGGGCGGACACCATTATAAGAAGAGGGGAAAGAGAGAGAGAATACCATAATAAGATAAGAAGAAGAGGAAGGAAAGAGAGAGAGAGAGAGCACCATAATAAAAAGAAGAGGGGAAAGAGAGAGAACACCATAATAATAAGAAGAGGGGAAAGAGAGAGAGAGAACACCATAATAATAAGAAGAGGGGAAAGAGAGAGAGAGGGGATAATAATAAGAAGGGGAGGGAGAGAGAGAGAGTGAGACTGACAGAATCCATAATAAGAAGGGGAAGAAGAGAGAGAGAGAGAGAGAGAGAGAGAACACCATAATAAGAAGAGAGAGAGAGAGGGGATAATAATAAGAAGGGGAGGGAGAGAGAGAGAGTGAGACTGACAGAATACCATAATAAGAAGGGGAAGAAGAGAGAGAGAGAGAGAGCACCATAATAAGAAGAGAGAGAGAGAGCACAACATAATAACAAGAGAGTGAGAGGGGATAATAATAAGGGGAGAGAGAGAGTGAGACTGACAGAATACCATAATAAGAAGGGGAAGAAGAGAGAGAGAGAGAGAGCACCATAATAAGAAGAGAGAGAGAGAGAGAACACCATAATAAGAAGAGAGAGAGAGGGGATAATAATAAGGGGAGAGAGAGAGTGAGACTGACAGAATACCATAATAAGAAGGGGAAGAAGAGAGAGAGAGAGAACACCATAATAAGAAGAGAGAGAGAGAGGGGATAATAATAAGGGGAGGGGGAGAGAGAGAGACTGACGGAATACCATAATAAGAAGGGAGAAAGAGAGAGGGAGGGGGGCGAGCGCGAGAGAGAGACTGATGGAATACCATAATAAGAAGGGAGAAAGAGAGAGGGGGGGAGGGAGAGAGAGAGAGACTGACGGAATACCATAATAAGAAGGGAGAAAGAGAGAGGGAGGGGGGGGAGGGAGAGAGAGAGAGAGACTGACGGAATACCATAGTAAGAAGGGAGAAAGAGAGAGGGAGGGGGGGGAGGGAGAGAGAGAGAGAGAGACTGACGGAATACCATAATAAGAGGGGGGGGAGGGAGAGAGAGAGACTGACGGAATACCATAATAAGAAGGGAGAAAGAGAGAGGGAGGGGGGGGAGGGAGAGAGAGAGAGAGAGACTGACGGAATACCATAATAAGAAGGGAGAAAGAGAGAGAGAGGGAGGGAGGGAGAGAGAGAGAGAGACTGACGGAATACCATAATAAGAAGGGAGAAAGAGAGAGAGAGGGGGGGAGGGAGAGAGAGAGACTGACGGAATACCATAATAAGAAGGGAGAAAGAGAGAGGGGGGAGGGAGAGAGAGAGAGACTGACGGAATACCATAATAAGAAGGGAGAAAGAGAGAGAGAGGGAGAGACTGACGGAATACCATAATAAGAAGGGAGAAAGAGAGAGAGAGGGAGGGAGGGGGAGGGAGAGAGAGAGAGAGAGAGAGTCACGGAATACCATAATAAGAAGAGAGAAAGAGAGAGAGGGAGGGAGGGAGAGAGAGAGAGTGAAACTGACGGAATACCATAATAAGAAGAGAGAAAGAGAGCGAGGGAGGGAGAGAGAGAGAGTGAAACTGACGGAATACCATAATAAGAAGAGAGAAAGAGAGAAGAGAGAGAGACTGAGGGGGAGAAAGAGAGAGAGAGAGTGAAACTGACGGAATACCATAATAAGAAGAGAGAAAGAGAGCGAGGGAGGGAGAGAGAGAGAGTGAAACTGACGGAATACCATAATAAGAAGAGAGAAAGAGAGAGCGAGGGAGAGAGAGAGAGTGAAACTGACGGAATACCATAATAAGAAGAGAGAAAGAGAGCGAGGGAGGGAGAGAGAGAGAGAGACTGACGGAATACTATAATAAGAAGAGAGAAAGAGAGAGAGAGAGAGAGACTGACGGAATACCATAATAAGAAGAGAGAAAGAGAGAGCGAGGGAGGGAGGGAGAGAGAGAGAGTGAAACTGACGGAATACCATAATAAGAAGAG
Source organism: Paralithodes platypus (assembly GCA_032716605.1). Classification (NCBI taxonomy): domain Eukaryota; kingdom Metazoa; phylum Arthropoda; class Malacostraca; order Decapoda; family Lithodidae; genus Paralithodes; species Paralithodes platypus. The sequence goes on from CM064582.1 coordinate 8,696,514, forward strand.
AGAAAGAGAGAGAGGGAGGGGGGGGGGGGGAGCTATAATATTATTTTTTATCAGTCTTCTTCAGAACTCTCTCAGTGTAGGCTATACGTCTTAAGGGGGGGGGGTCGCCGGCTTTTTTGTATCTTTCTCTCCTTTTCTCGCTTTCCCTGGCTTGTATCCATTCGACCCCATTCAGCCAACTGTTTTAAGACATTTATCCCCATCCAGGTGTCGATTTCTTCCTGGCGAGCGATAGCGAGCCAGCATTTTATGGAAAAATGCGGCTTCGCCGGATTTTTTTCTCTCGAAAAATTTACAAATTTAGCTTGCTGTAAAAACAAAAATATATATGCTGGCTCGCTACCGCTCGCCAGGAAAATATTGACACCTGGATGGGGATAAACGTCTTAAAACAGTAGGCTGAATGGGGCCGAATGGATACAAGCCAGAGAAAGAGAGAAAAGGAGAGAACAAAAAGCAGTTCACCTCCCTTAAAATGGTTCAAGTCTTCAAAAATATCGTTAACAATCATACTGCTAGATGTAAATAATTACCTCTAACTCTAGCGGGAAAGTAGCTAAATTGACCACTTGCGAGTTTCAGGCTATAAGGAAGTTGGAACTGTAAACATCGATGGTAGATGGAAATGCAATGATGTAAACACCGTAGGTATGACGCATTTAGCAAATTTGCTGATAATTCCACGTAAATATTGAACGGGCACAGCTTTGAAACTTCCACTGCATAGATGGCAACACTGGAGGGTGGCTTCCGCTTTTCAACACACATTCCCACCCACCTTTATTCTGTCCAACTCTCTTCAAGATGAACCGATTTCCTGGTCTCTCGACTCGACTAAACTTTGAAACGCTCCTCAACCTTTTTTGTTTTCTTATCCTATGACTTAAAATACTTGGCTGTGTTGGGGACATTTTGACTAACGTAACTTGAATAAGGCTCCCTGTCACTTTCAATTGTTGGGGGTACACTTGTTACAGGCAGCATTGCCTTTTGCCTCCTTCATACACCTAGGGCAAACAGGAGAGAGAGAGAGAGAGAGAGAGATTCAACGGACAAAGAAGGGCAAAAAGAAGAGAGAGAGAGAGAGAGAGAGAGAGAGAGAGAGAGAGAGACCCAACGAACAAAGAAGGGAAAAGCGAAAATAAAAAACCGCATATAAAAGAGGATTGGAAGATTTAATTTGGCGAAGGGGAGGGAAAAAGAACTGAGGAAAAATGAGAACCGAATAAAAGAAGAAGGGAATAGAGAACCATAAAGGAGGGAAGGGAGGTGGAAGAAGAAAGGGAATAGAGAACCATAAAGGAGGGAAGGGAGGTGGAAGAAGAAGAAGGGGAATAGAGAACCATAAAGGAGGGAAGGGAGGTGGAAGAAGACGGGGAATAGAGAACCATAAAGGAGGGAAGGGAGGTGGAAGAAGAAAGGGAATAGAGAACCATAAAGGAGGGAAGGGAGGTGGAAGAAGACGGGGAATAGAGAACCATAAAGGAGGGAAGGGAGGTGGAAGAAGACGGGGAATAGAGAACCATAAAGGAGGGAAGGGAGGTGGAAGAAGAAAGGGAATAGAGAACCATAAAGGAGGGAAGGGAGGTGGAAGAAGAAAGGGAATAGAGAACCATAAAGGAGGGAAGGGAGGTGGAAGAAGAAGAAGGGGAATAGAGAACCATAAGTAGGAAGGGAGGGAAGGAAGAGAACCATAAAGGGGGGGAAGAAGACGGGGAATAGAGAACCATAAAGACGGGAGGGAACCAAAAGGTGGAAGGGAGGTGGAAGAAGACGGGGAATAGAGAACCATAAAGGAGGGAAGGGAGGTGGAAGAAGACGGGGAATAGAGAACCATAAAGGAGGGAAGGGAGGTGGAAGAAGACGGGGAATAGAGAACCATAAAGGAGGGAAGGGAGGTGGAAGAAGAAGAAGGGGAATAGAGAACCATAAAGGAGGGAAGGGAGGTGGAAGAAGAAGGGGAATAGAGAACCATAAAGGAGGGAAGGGAGGTGGAAGAAGAAGAAGGGGAATAGAGAACCATAAAGGAGGGAAGGGAGGTGGAAGAAGAAGAAGGGGAATAGAGAACCATAAAGGAGGGAAGGGAGGTGGAAGAAGAAAGGGAATAGAGAACCATAAAGGAGGGAAGGGAGGTGGAAGAAGAAAGGGAATAGAGAACCATAAAGGAGGGAAGGGAGGTGGAAGAAGAAGATATTGACGGACATGGTTAATGGAGGGAGAGAGAGAGTGTGTGAGTGAGAGAGAGAGAAAACCATAAAGGAGGGAAGGGAGGTGGAAGAAGAAGATATTGACGGACATGGTTAATGGAGGGAGAGAGAGAGAGAGAAAACCATAAAGGAGGGAAGGGAGGTGGAAGAAGAAGAATATATTGACAGACATGGTTAATCAATGGAGAGAGAGAGAGAAAACCATAAAGGAGGGAAGGGAGGTGGAAGAAGATATTGACGGACATGGTTAATCAATGGGGAGGGAGAGAGTGAGTGTGTGTGTGAGAAGGAGTGAGAGAGAGAGAGAGAGGGGGGGGGGGGTGAATGAATATGTATGTGTGTGTGTGTGTGTGAGAGAGAGAGACGTGGGAGGAAGGCTAAGAAATGCAAATATAATATTAATCCAATGTATATCATTTGAGGTCCTGGCGAATCGATGAGAGAGAGAGAGAAGGGGGGGAGGGAGAGGATGTTTAAGAATGGAAATATTGTTGTTACCTTCTAAGACAAAGAACACTAATAATATTATTCACAATGATAACATCTGAGGTTGTGGTGAATCAATGAAGAGAGAGAGAGACAGACAGACAGACACGAAGGTAGGGAAAGAGAGAGAGAGAGAGTGCTTAAGGATGCAAATTATGTTGTTGCTTCCCAAGATATAAAATTATAATATTAATAAAGGTTATATAGTCTGGGCTCCATTAATTAAGTCCAAGGTCTTGCAGTAAGGGGCACTCTCATAAATAGGGGTATGAAAAGGGTGATTCAAGTGTCCACAAAAATCTACCCATTTAAGGAGTTTTATTTTTACTATATTTATTATTATTATTATTATTATTATTATTATTATTATTATTATTATTATTATTCTTGTCTTTTTTCCTGAGTTCTGGAAAGTGTAGGGCTTCACTTTCAAACAAGGTACACATAGCCTACAGAGAGAAAGAGAGAGAGAGAGAGAGAGAGAGAGAGAGAGAGAGAGAGAGAGAGAGAATGAAAGAGGCGTGGGAGGGAGGCTAAGAAATGCAAGTATAATATTAATCCAATGTTTATAATTTGAGGTCCTGGCGAATCAATGAAGAGAGAGAGAGAGAGAGAGAGAGAGAGAGAGAGAGAGAGAGAGAGAATGAAAGAGGCGTGGGAGGGAGGCTAAGAAATGCAAGGATAATATTAATCCATTGTTTATAATTTGAGGTCCTGGCGAATCAATGAAGAGAGAGAGAGAGAGAGAGAGAGAGAATAAAGGAAGATAAAGGGGAGGGATGAGGGTAATAGCGGATACGGGAGAGATAACAGAGTGATGAGGGGGAAGAGAGTGAGTGAGTGTGTGCGTGTGAGAAAGAAAGGGTGGTGTGTGTATAAGAGTGTGTGTGTGAGAGAGAGAGGGAGAGAGAGTGTGTAAAAGATAGATTGTATGTGTGTGTGTGTGTGGAAAGAGAGAGAGAGGTTGATGAAGTATAAGAACATTTTTAACGAAGACCAAAGATAAGAAGGGGGGAAGAAAACGGGAAGGCAAAGATAATCAGAACAGAAAACGAGAGAGAGAGACGGGAGGAAGAAGCCCCATTATTTTTGAGATATTAAGACGTTCGCCCCATTAATTTGACTGTTTTAGGACGTTTCTCCCTGTATATTAAAACCTATCTTGCAATTTAGGTGTCGATTTGTTTTCCTGGCGAACGATAGTCAGCCTGTAATTTAGGAGGAAACGGCCTTCTGTCAGGACAATTTTCTACCGAAGAATATACACATTTATCTCGAAAGGGTGTTACTCAGTTACTTGTTCGTCAAGGGGAATCCACGCAATGCGAGCTAAGCTCATTATTATCGCGCCTCCTTAACTGGGAATGTATTACGTGAAATGCATGTTAAGTGTATTATGTACTGTTGGAATGGCTGTGGATGTGTGTGTAGTCTGTATTTAGCCAATTGGCGACATCGGAAACGAAGGCTTAGGGTGGATCTGTATGGTACCATTCTCACTATAGACGGTACCGCCTCGCCCGAAGGCTTAGGTAGCCATCAGCTTAGGTGAACCATATGATACTCATCTCGCCTTTTACCATTTTTGCCAACCCCAGATGGGACGTCACAACGTCGTCCACTTATTCCAGGTACCTATTTACAGCTAGGTGAACTGAGGCTAACACATGAAAGGAGACAAGCCCAATTTGTCTCCGCCCGGCCGGGGATTGAACCCCCGACCCCTCGTGTGTGAGACGAGAGCTCTACCTACTACGCTACGGGTGTGTATATATGTGTGTGTGTGTATGGAGGGGGGGGGGGGGGCTATTTTTTAAAGCTTGGAGGTCTAGGGAACACATTTTTTAACAAATAAATGACGAAGAGAGAGATTGAGAGATTTACATAGATTTACATAATATACACTGGCCACACAGACCTAACGATCCAAACGAGGTGGTCAGGACTTAATTCTAGTAGAGATGAGAGAGAGAGAGAGAGAGAGAGAGAGAGAGAGAGAGAGAGAGAGAGAGAGAGAGAGAGAGAGAGAGAGACGGGAATAAAGAAGAATGAGAATACGAGAAAGTTTTTATGGAAGGAAGAAGCCATTGGATGATAAGGAGAGAGAGAGAGAGAGAGAGATGATAGGGGGAGAGAAATGGCAACTTTAGGGATTCCATTAAATTTGGTTTCACGCAAGCAGTTTTAGCGACAGATTATGTGTGTGTGTGTGTATTAGCCTATAAACATTTCTGGGACCACGATAAATGATACGAATATTATTGATTAAATGAATACATAATCAGTGACCTTTATTATTTATGAAGAATCGAAGTATGGGCAATATCAATAGTTTCCTTAACACTTACGCAGCGGGCATATTTCCGCTATATTAGGGCTCATTCAGGCACTTCTGAATAATTAAGCAAGTGTCTGAATGAAATGAAATGTATTCAGCCCAAAACTAGTAGAAAATAGCTTTAAAATGACACCAGAACGAGCTTCGTAGTACGCAGGGTTTATCCGCAGCGCTATCATAGACATCGGCAAAAATTTGCTTATAATGAGCAATGTCGCGCTACATCTGCAGCGCTGCATAGGTCTCGCGAGATATGGCTGACACTCGTCAGTGCACCAGCCACCGGGCTAGAGAGAGGACGGGGGCCTGCCGAGCTTCCGCTCACTCACACTTGCCTCCACAGGCTTTATGAGGCTTTAAGGGCCTGTAAATTGCCAGAATGTTCCTGAACGGTTCCCGCAGCCAAAGGTTTAAGGGGAGGTTTTCATTTATGCTTTATTCCTGGACCCCCCTTCTCCCTCATGTGGGAAACAGATTAACCGGTAGAATGTACACCCTATGTGGTGGATTGTGTTCTTTTATTTAATAATTTTAGTAAGCGTTTGTTTCACATAGCGATTTTGATAATTTAATTTGACTTTATATTGTCCTTGTCCCAATTTTGGTTTGTTTAGTTTGCAAGTTTTACATTTTAATCATGTATACCGGTAGCCCCATTAGTTTTGCGATTTCAAAACATTCGCTCCATTTCTGTCAATTTTAAGACCTTTTGTACCATTTGAGTCGATTTTTCCTGGTGAGCGATAGTAAGCGTGCAAATTATGATAAACCGACCTTTGGCCGGGGCATTTTACTACCGAAAAATGCACACATTCTCGAAGAGGGGTCTTGGGGGTACGGTATCTTGTTTTTTAAGCTTGATGGAGTTGTAGGGAGGAACACAAAAATAATAATCTTTATTATACTAAATTCTCCCCTTAATCGACTTGTGTGACTTATTTCGTTGTTTTTATTGAAGTATCACAGACCATAATCCGATGTGGGCCAATCAAAATGCTAGAAAAATATTGGAAAATGTTTACAAAATGTTGAAAATTGGAAAGATGTTGCAAAATGTTGAGAAATGTTGGTAAAATATTGGAGAATGTTGTAAAATGTTGGAAAGATGTGTAACGTACTCGACAGATGAAGAGGAGAAATAAAGTAGAAACGAAGTAATCTTAACCAAATGGAAAGCTACCGTAATGTCTCCGAACCTACCCAGCTCTCCCATTGGCTCCGGGAAATTAGGCTGATTCTTGATTGGCCCGTTTAAATGAGGGAATAACCAATCACATCTCGCGCTCATTTCGAAATCAGAAGTCGGCGAGATAAATGGTAATTGGCATGGAAAAGACGGGGGGAGAGAGAGAGAGAGTTATATGGGTATGGTACACAGACTGCACAGATCTGGCGGTCCCTACTAGGCAGTCCGGACAAACATGGGATTTGCTACCAATTCTCCCTACCAATAAATGCCTACAGTGGCCGATAGAGGCGCTGAACGCAAGGTTTACCGCGGTGCATTGTGGGAAATGGGCGACATCGCGGAGCCATCCACCCTCCCTCTCCGTCAACAATTCTATAATATATGCAGTTAGTCGAAATGTCTATAGCTGCCACATACTTTGGTCTATGCATACTTTTGTTTTATATACCTTAAGGGGAGGTATTTAGTTTGTTCCCTAGACCTCCATCAAGCTTAAAATTACACCCCCTTGAGTCCCTTTCAAGATAAATTTGTACATTTTTCGGTAGAAAAATGTCCCGGCCGAAGGCCGATGCCTCTTAAATTACAGGCTCGCTATCGCTCGCCAGGATAAAATCGACACCTGAATTGCACGAAAGGTCTTAATATGGGGTGAAAGTTCTTAAAATCGCTAAACTAATGGGGCAAACGTTTTATAATATCAAGCAATGGGGCTAAACATAAGGGAGAAAGGGGTCAAGAAAAAAATCCCTCACGTCGACATCTCCCCTTAAAATCACCCCTATTCATAAATAACTATATTTACAATACAAAGTCAGCAGGTATTTTCCCGCCAATTTTGTTATGATAATTAATCAGCTGATAATTATGTTTGTAGTCATTATCAGCTGCATATGGACTTAGTGTAGTTAATTACTGTATAATAAACACTTGTAGAATCACACACAAATTAGAGATAAACTGTGCATATCCAAGGTGTTGGGTGTATAGTGATGTCGACAGTCGTAGCTCGGGCGCTAGTTCAGAAACGTCCACCAGAGGTCTCAAAGGAATTGTTGGTAGGGAGAATTGGAAGGTAAAGACAGCAAAGCAAAAGGCTCTCTCCCCACCCACCAGAGAGAGAGAGAGAATAGACAAGGGAAAAACACATATTGTTACCCACCTTTTGATGGAGAAGACTTTGAAGATGGACAAAGTAGAACAAAATGAGACATTATTTCTGAAAAAGGGGGGATGAATTTTATTTATACAGAAAATATTAGTATAAACTATAGGCTAATTTGGAACATGATATTTTTGTTTTTAGCTAAATAACGAATACAAAATAAAACTCATAACGAAAAAATGAATGACTAATGCCAAAAAAACAAAAAATGAAAAATCAACAAATGAAGGGGAGGTCTCCACTTGAGGGATTTTTTTCTTGACCCCTTTCTCCCTCATGTTTAGCCCCATTGCTTTTGATATTATAAAATGTTTTCCCCATTAGCTTAGCGATTTTAAGAACTTTTACCCCATATTAAGACCTTTCGTGCCATTTAGGTGTCGATTTTATCCTGGCGAGCGATAGCGAGCCTGTTATTTAAGAGGAACCGGCCTTTTCTACCGAAAATGTACAAATTTATCTTGAAAGGGACTCAAGGGGGTGTAATTTTAAGGTTGATGGAGGTCTAGGGAACAAACTAAATACCTGCCCTTAAACTGAGGAACGTGAAGACCAGCGAACGAATCACAAGAACAAATAATACAAATAAAAGCCGGAAGAAGGAGAAGAAAGAAAGAAAGAAACAATAAATAAAACTAGAAACAGAGGAAGATAAAGAACAAAGGAGAAGTATTAAGGGGAGATTTCCACTTGAGAGATTTTTTTCTTGACTCCTTTCTCACTCATGTTTAGCCTCATTGCTTTTCTAATTTTAAAACGTTCGCCCCATTATTTTGACGATTTTAAGAACCTTCGACCCATTTCTGTCAATTTTAAGACCTTTCGTTCCATTTAGGTGTCGATTTTATCCTGGCGAGCGATAGCGAGCCTGTAATTTAAGAGGAATCGGCTTTGAGCCGGGAATTTTTTCTACCGAAAAATGTATAAATTTATCTTGAAAGGGGCTCAAGGGGGAGTAATTTTAAGCTTGATGGAAGTCTAGGGAATCCACTAAAAACCTCCCCTTAAGAAAAAGGCGAGATAAAAAGGATATTTATTTCTTAATTTTTTTTGGGGGGGGGGGGGGGGTTTTTTTTCTTTTGGACGGGGGGGGGGGGGGACATGGGGCTGTTTTTTCTGGTCACCCTTCTTCCTCTAGATGTTTAGCCCCAATAGTTTTCAGAATTTATGACGTTCGGTCCATTAGTTTGGCGATTTTAATACCTTTGGCCCCATTTCGTTGTCAATTTTAAGACCTTTCGTGCCATTCAGGTGTCGATTTTTTTTCCTGGCGAGCGATAGCGAGTCTGTAATCTTAAGAGTAACCAGCCTTCGGCCCGGACATTTTTCTACCGAAAAATGTACAAATTAATCTAGAAGGGGGATCTGATGGATGTTTTTTTAAAGTTTGCTGGAGGTCCAAGGAGGAAACTAACAAAAAATAAAAATATATAAATTAAAAAAATCTACCAAAAAGTGAACCATCCCCCCTTAATGATGGAAGCGAGAGAGAGAGAGAGAGAGAGAGAGAGAGAGAGAGAGAGAGAGAGAGAGAGAGAGAGAGAGAGAGAGAGAGAGAGAGAGAGAGAGAGAGAGAGAGAGAGAGAGACAGAGAAGTACGGTACAAGGTGATAAAGAAGGGAGAGGGAGAGACGAGAACAAAGAAGGGAATAACTAAGACAGAGTGAGAGTGAATTATAAGGAATATTTAGTATCTCGGAGAGACCTTGCGGTCCATTCCGAGGAGATACTGGAAGTGGAAGGAGAGAGACTGTTTAGTGCACTACACTCTTTACAGTGTGCAAAATACTATTTACTCTTCTTCTTGAACTGCTCTACTGAAGAACTATTCACAACTTCTGAGGGAAGTTTGTTTCAGGTAGAACAGATTTTATATGTGAAAAAGTTTCCACAGATACTAATGCTGAACCTTTTCAATTCTCCATTGATTACCACTCGTTGTTGTCTACCTGTTGAGAGAGAGAGAGAGAGAGAGAGAGAGTTGCAAGGAATGGTTAGTATCTCAAAGACCTGGCGCCCTTGGGATCCATTCCGGGGCTAGATAATCTAAGTGAAATTATAGATTATTTGTAAATTACACTATACCGGTATCCATTGCAAAGTGTGAACTACATTCTATTACTCTCTTCTTGAATTAACCACTTGCGAGTTTCGGGCTATAAGAAAGTTGGATCTGTAGACATCGATATTTAGCAGAATTGCCAGCTAAACTATGGTTGCAGTGCCTTTATAAGCACATCCAATCAAATTTAAGGGGAGGTTTTTAGTCGATTCCCTAGACTTCCATCAAGCTTAAAATTACTCCCCCTTGACCCTTTTTCAAGATAAAATTGTTCATTTTTCGGTAGAAAAAATGTCCGGCCGAGAGGCCCCGGTTCCCCTTAAATTACAGGCTCGCCACTATCAGCTCGCCAGGAAAAAAAATCGGACATCCTAAATGGCACGAATGGTCTTCAAAAATTTGACAGAAGGTAAACAATGGGGCGAGGGTTCTTAAAATCACCAAACTAATGGGGCAAGCGTCTTTAAATCTCACAAGCAATGGGGCTAAACATGAGGGAGAAAGAGGTTCAGAAAAAAATCCTTCCAGGTGGAAATCTCCCTTTAATATACCGGTACGGTACGGTACTTGCTATTGTCTTCGTGGCGCAATGGATAACTGCACTGAATTTCGGTGTGAGCATCCTAGGTTCGAATCCCTGGACTGCCACATGTATTTGTTGATTTCATTAATTGAGTTTAGGAGTCAAGTCGGTTGGTGGAGAGAACATAATAATTCATCACAAATTAACGCTATTGTTGTATTTCTATTTAACCCTCTCAGACATATGACGCGATTTTGAGCCTATTAGGGATACTTTAAAGCCTTTGTTACCATCAGGGGTATTTATAAAACCTGTAGTTTAGTTACTTCAACCTCTGCAGTTGTCTTTGAGTTAGCTGTGTTGAGCCTATTAGGGATACTTTAAAGCCTTTGTTACCATCAGGGGTATTTAGAAACCTTTAGTTTAGTTACTTCAACCTCTGCAGTTGTCTTTGAGTTAGCTGTGTTGAGCCTATTAGGGGTACTTTAAAGCCTTTGTTACCATCAGGGGTATGTAGAAACCTTTAGTTTAGTTACTTCAACCTCTGCAGTTGTCTTTGAGTTAGCTGTGTTGAGCCTATTAGGGATACTTTAAAGCCTTTGTTACCATCAGGGTATTAGAAACCTTTAGTTTAGTTACTTCAACCTCTGCAGTTGTCTTTGAGTTAGCTGTGGGCAGAAAACTAATGTTGGAGAGGTAATGATAAGAGTGAGAGAACTCTATTTCTTATTGCTAATCTGGCAACCTCTGCGTCATATGAACGTGAAGGGGTTAACAGAATTATACAGTATATTAAACCGCTACATTATACCCTGTTCATCATACGTTGGACACACACACACATGGTCACTCTTAAGGGGAGGCAGTTGGGTTTTCGAGTCCTCCTCCTCCTCCCTCATGTTTAGCCCTATTAGTTATGGGATTTCAAGACATTCGCCCCATTAGTTTGGCGATTTTCAGACCGTTTGCCCCATTTTGTTGCCAATATTAACACCTTTCGTGCCATTGAGGTGTCGATATTTTTCCTGGTGAGCGATAGCGAGCCTGTATTTGAAGAGGAATCGGCCTTCGGCCGACACTTTTTTCTACCGAAAAATTTACAAATTTATATCTTGTGTGTGTTTTTTTAAAGTGTGATAGAGGTTTAGAGAGCAAACTAAACCCCCTCCTTAAGTTTTTTTTTTAGTTGATTCACTTCCATCAAGCTTAAAATTACTCCCCCTTGACCCCCTTTCAAGATAAATTTGTACATTATTCGGTAGAAAAATGTCACGGCCGAAGGCCGGTTCCCCTTAAATTACAGGCTCGCTATCGCTCGCCAGGAAAAAAATCGACACCTAAATGTTACGAATGGTCTTAAAATTCACAGAAATGGGGCGAGGGTTCTTAAAATCGCCAAACTAAAGGGGCGAACGTCTTAAAATCTCAAAAATAATGGGGCTAAACATGAGGGCGAAAGGGGTCAAGAAAAAAAATCCCTCAAGTGGAGACCTCCCCTTAACCCAATGAACCGAACCCGTAACTTATTCTGCACAATACCGTCTGAGCTCCCTTAACCACGTATGACGTGATTGGGTAAATGCGATCTCCACAAACCCTCTTAGGGATTTTTTTCTTTACCCCTTGCTCCCTCATGTTTAGCCCCATTTGCTTTCGAGATTTTAAGACGTTCGCCCCATCAGTTTGGCGATTTTAAGAACTTTCACCCCATTTATGTCACTTTTAAGACCTTTCGTCCCGTTTAGGTGTCGATTTTTTCCTGGCGAGCGATAGCGAGCCTGTAATTTAAGAGGAACCATTTTCTACCGAAAAATGTACACATTTATCTTGAAAGGGGGTCATGGGGGTGTAATTTCAAGCTTGATGGAGGTCTAGGAAACACACTAAAAACCTGCCCTTAACCTGCATAAAATCGTCTGTGTTTAGCCAGAAAATTAAAGGTATTAAACAGGCGTCATGGTACTGAAGGGGTTAAGAGGGTAGGCTACATGTACCGGGATGTATTCATTCATTATCGTTCTAGAGTTTCCTCCCTAGACCTCCATCAAGCTTTAAGGGGAGGTTTTTAGTTTGGTCTCTAGATATCCATCAAGCTTAAGATTACACCCCCTTGAGCCCCTTTCAAGATAAATTTGTACATTTTTCGGTAGAAAAATATCCCGGCTGAAAGCCGGTTCCTCTTAAATTGTGTTCTTTTGATTGATTGTGTTCTTTTATTTAATAAAATTACAGGCTCGCTATCGCTCGCCAGGATAAAATCGACACCTAAATTGCACGAAAGGTCTTAAAATTGACGGAAATGGGGCGAAAGTTCTTAAAATCGCCAAACTAATGGGGCGACTGTCTTAAAATCTCAAAAGCAATGGGGCTAAACATGAGGGAGAAAGGGGTCCAGAAAAAAATCCCTCAAGTCGATATCTCCCCTTAAAAAAACATATTCCCCAAGATACCCCTTCGAGATGAATTTATGTGGGTTCCATGTCAGTTGAACTAGTGCCACTTTAACCAGTGCTAACTCAACCAGTGGCCACTTCAACCAGTGACCATTTCAACCAGTAACCATTTTAACCAGTAACCTAACCTAACCTACTGGTTAAAATGGTCACTGGTTGAAGTGGCCACTGGTTAAAATGATTACTGGTTAAAATGGTCACTGGTTCAACTGACCTGTCACCATTTATGTGTACCCGTGAAATGCCCTAGCTTCGGACAGGGGGGGGGGGAGGCTATACTTCGGACACTTCTGGATAAAAGTATGTAAGCTATCAAAAAAAAAAAAAAAAAAATCATAATAATAAAATTAGAGGTAAATAAAATAGATAGATAGATAGATAGATAGATAGAAGCTTCAGTTATGGACAAATGACACTGCATTATGGAAGAACACCGCAGACATACTTGTTTTTCCATAACATCATGTATTTATCCCATAACTGTATATATTTTCTAGAGTGTCCGCGCGTAGTGTAAACAAGACGGGCGGTATACACCCGGTAACTACATTCTTGCCCAATGGTTTTATGTAGGCCTACCTAGCCTAGGGCCGTGGGAAATTAGTAATTACCCATTATCCAACAATCTTCAGGGAGGGCTATCAATATCAGGGAAATGTGAGGTTGAAGAATATCCTATAGTAAAGCTATAATATGCTGGACTAGGAGGGGTACCCGGCGTTGCCCGGGTTTAAATTCTACCACCATAATCACCATCATTAATCACTACTACCACAATCATCACAATAATACTACTACCATAATCACCATCATCACTACTACCACAATCATCACAATACTACTACCATAATCACCGGCCTCGACCTCCCTGTGCCTCATTAAACGGCGACCTCGATTTCGGCCGCTAAATTACCTCCGATTTTGAATCTGACCTCATCCGTACCCCCATTTTGGGGGGCTGCGAACAACTTTCGTTCCATACACCTTTTCGATCGGAGGCCTCCTGCCCCAAACGGCAATTTTTTTCGCTCCCGTATACTACATAAGTTCTGCCGAAAAATTTATTAAACAAAAGTGTCTCTGATTTCCACTAAACTCGCCTAAAACCATCTTCAAAACCAGGGCTTTCCAACGGTGCCCCACACTCCCACCTGGCACCAAAACTGTGGGAAGAGTTCAGTAACAAAGGTCGGGTAACTGACAAACATTGACCTTATTTATTAAGATTTGACAATAACCGGTTGCCATGGGATACACAGTAGGTTGGAAATTGGCTCATACGAGACAGATCCCTTCTTCCCTACAACCTATTTGTCCTTGTACACCTTTATGCCCAACACTACATCTCTCACTATAACCTATACCCCCTGCACTACGTCTATCTTATAGCTACCTAAGAACATCTCTCACTACAACCTATATCCCCTGCACTACGTCTATCTTATCTATCACTAACTACCGGTACATCTATCTTATCTATCACTAACTACCGGTACATCTACCTTATCTATCACTAACTACCGGTACATCTATCTTATCTATCACTAACTACCGGTACATCTATCTTATCTATCACTAACTACTGGTACATCTATCTTATCTATCACTAACTACCGGTACATCTATCTTATCTATCACTAACTACCGGTACATCTATCTTATCTATCACTAACTACCGGTACATCTACCTTATCTATCACTAACTACCGGTACATCTACCTTATCTATCACTAACTACCGGTACATCTATCTTATCTATCACTAACTACCGGTACATCTATCTTATCTATCACTAACTACCGGTACATCTATCTTATCTATCACTAACTACCGGTACATCTATCTTATCTATCACTAACTACCGGTACATCTATCTTATCTATCACTAACTACCGGTACACATCTTATCTATCTCTATCACTAACTACCGGTACATCTATCTTATCTATCACTAACTACCGGTACATCTATCTTATCTATCAC
>CM064582.1:8711019-8751019 GCA_032716605.1 Paralithodes platypus
CCAACGGGCACCTGACCCTCTCTCCCAACGACCTGCGTTATCGCCCGTCTATTCACAAGCATTCTCAATGCATTACCACTTGTTTCTCTTGCCTGTTTCTACAGTTCATCTCTGTATCTTCCAACGCTTGGTACTACACAATCTCTCCATCTCAACGGAGGTATTCCTACTCCCCTTGTATCTGTACTCATATAACTCTCTTTGTAAGCCTTTATCCCCCATTCGCTCAAAATGTTCATACCAGCACAACACCCTTCTGTCCACTCAGGCCAACAAAGGTTCCTGCTGTCCCACTCACCTATGTACCTCTTCATTTCCTCAATCTGTCTCTACGAGTCATGCCATATATAATCCTCAAGCAGCTCATCTCCATCACATCCAGCTTTATTCTCTCTTTTGCCTTCAGAGCCCATGTCGCAGCCCCATACATCACTGTTGGTACAACTATCCCTGGATACATAGCACCTTTACCTTTCATTCCAAGATTTCTCACCTTCCATATATTTTCCATTGCTCCAAAAACTTTCTTACCTCCATTTCCACACCTGTGTCCTTGCTTATCACTCCTCCCAGATATTTAAAACACTCTACTTGTTCCAGTATTTCCTCCTCCAGCTGCACACCTAGACCTCTCCCTACGAGCACCTCTATTACACACCATCACTTTACTTTTATCAACGTTCACCCTCAGCTTCCTCCTCCCCACATACCACACCAAACTCTTGGACTACTCACTGCAAAATTCCAGAATCTCCCAAGTTTATCCCAGAAATGTGCCAAACCTTACCCATATATTTCTTAAACAAGACCCAGCTGCTTAGTGTTCTAGCCTTCACACCAATCGCAAGATAACAGCGAGTGCTACATCCTACTGTATATCAATCCTAGATTACGCCATTTCTTTGCCGAGATATGAATGAGAAAATATCGAAATTGAACGGTAAAGGCTCGGAACTCCAGCCCGCGAAGTTCAAACCTGGCCAGGCTACGAGGGTTAACTTCATATACTGAAATTCCTTATTCCAAATAAAAAAACAATGCATACTTACCTGTGTGATGAAGAATGATATGAGCATGAGTAGGGTGAAATGAAGTATATTTATTTTTGTAATGGTACATGAGTAAGTGAAGATTATCCCATTGAGGGCAGTTTGTCTATTATTTTCTCTTTTTAATATTTTGAGGGTTCTAAAAAGAACCCAGGGAGTGGGAGGGGAGGGGTAAGGATAACAAGGATGAGGGTAAGGATGGGATAGGATGGGTTAGGATAGAGGAGAAGGATGTGGGAATGGTGAAGGATTTTAACCCTTTCAGTACCTCGGCCAACATTTTGTACTATTCTGGTCAACATTACATTATTTTAAAAAGCCAAGGTGAATCTCTAGGAATTGAGGGCAGGCAGACCATTTTTCTGGACCCCCCCTTCTCCCTAATGTTTATCCCCACTAGTTTTGAAATTATAAGACGTTCAGCCCATTATTTTGGCAATTTTAACACCTTTCCTCCCATTTCATTGTCAATTTGAAGACCTTTCATTCCATTTAGGTATCGATTATTTCCTGGCGAGCGTTAGCGAGCCTGCAATTTTAAGAGGAACTGGCCTTTGGCTGGGACATTTTTCTACCGAAAAATGTACAAGTTTATATTGAAGGGGGGTCTAGGGGGTGTTTTTCTAAGCTTGATGGAGGTCTAGGGAGGAAACTAAAAAAATATATGAATAAATGAATCAATAGACCAAACAAACGGTCTGCCTCCCCAAAACTGGTAAAAACTATCACAATTGACCCCTTGACCCTGATAGATATTTTAAATTCATAATATAATCGTGTAATACTAGCCAGAACAACATCAAACAAAGCGTTGCGATACACTCATTATAACAGGGTGCCAAACCGGAGCAATTTTGTTTGAAGACTTGAATGAATACGAGGAAGAATACCAGAACATTAACGTAAAATAGCTTTGTCTTGGCTATTTCATCACATTAACGTAAAATAGCTTTGTCTTGGCTATTTCATCACATTAACGTAAAATAGCTTTGTCTTGGCTATTTCATCACATTAACGTAAAATAGCTTTGTCTTGGCTATTTCATCACATTAACGTAAAATAGCTTTGTCTTGGCTATTTCATCACATTAACGTAAAATAGCTTTGTCTTGGCTATTTCATCACATTAACGTAAAATAGCTTTGTCTTGGCTATTTCATTAACGTAAAATAGCTTTGTTTTGGCTATTTCATCACTTTCAAAGACATAATTTGAACTATACACCACAATTGTATCTTTGCATATACAATAATTAAGACTAAAATAATGAACTTGGCTTTCGTTTGACACCCTGCGTGACTGAAAGGGTCGACCGCGTCAGTACGGCGATGCGTTCAGTCCCTTTTGCTATCATTATACAATTTAATTCAACTTCGGATGGACCGGTGGGATTTATGAGGCTCAACCGAGGCAGTCTACACCCCGTTTATGTTGATAGATCCTTCCTAAGCTGAATGCAAGTGCCAAAGATAGCCCAAATGAAAGCAAACTGCACCATCCGTACTGACAGGGTTAAAAGGATACAAGACAACGGCAGAAACAATTGTCGTCAGCAAGACATAATAATAATATAATCTAAATCTTTCACACGTCATACATTTTGTTCAGCGCATTCATACAAACATCGTCATAGGAGTATCCTTTACAAATAATATCTAGATAAAAATAGAGTGGAAGAAACAAGTGGAAGAGAAAAATGTGGAATGAGATTATCCCAAAGTGAATTATAGTAATACCGGAGCTTAAAAACAATTTCACAGATCGAACTCCTTCAACACAAAGGCTTAATCTAAATTTCTCCTCTGACATTAGACTCGTTTGCTAAGCTTAAGAAGAACCTCTATGAACCAAATGGGAGAAATAAATTTGAACAATCAACCCTTTGACTTCTACAGAGACTTCCTAAGCTGCATTAAATTGTCAAATGATGAGTCAGAATCAAAGGAAAATACGCGCCATTGTACTGAACGAGTTAAGTTGAAGAAAGCTAGGGATTAAGTATGATGAGAATATCCCAGCTGATTACTGATTACTTGAGGGGGGATGGGCAGTTTTTTTGGTCTATTAATTCATGTACAGTATTCCCTTATTTCTTACTTTTCTCGCTAGACCTCCATCAAGTTTTTAAAAAATACACCCTAGATCTCCGTTCAAGATAAATTTGTACATTTTTCGGTAGAAAAATGTTCCAGCCGGAGGCTGTTTCCTCTTAAAATTACAGGCTTGCTATCGCTCACCAGGAAAAAATTGACACCTAAATGGCACAAAAGGTCTTTAAATTAATAACTAAATGGGACGAAAGGTGTTAAAATCGCCAAACCAATGACCCGAAGGTCTTATAATCTCAAAACAAATGGGGCTTAACACGAGAGAGAAAGGGGACCAGAAAACCGACTCATCTCCCCTTAAACAACAAACGACTTCAAAAATATTTAAACCGGTTGTTTTGGCATAGGTGAGGGGAAAAATTATATCTCAAATACTAAGCTTAAAAAATAACTATACAATTTCAAACCGTTAAACCAGATTGCTTTGAATTGAGTTGGGGGAAAAAAAAAACCCCAAATAGCACTGTACAGTAGCTTAAAATAATACTAAACAATTTCAAATAAGTCGAGCGGATTATTTTGAAACACAGGCGGGGGGTAAAGTGTAAGGACGATACCCCAAGCGGTAGACTAGCTGAAGGGGGTCACCGTTTTTTTTTTATCTTTCTCTCCTTTTCTCTCTTTCCCTGGCTTGTATCCATTCGACCCCATTCAGACAACTGTTTTAAGACGTTTATCCCCATCCAGAGGTTGATTTTTATGGAGAAATCCGGCTTCGCCGGAGAAATTTTTCTATCGAAAAATGTACAAATTTAGCTTGCTGTAAAAAAAAAAAAAAATTACCAGTATATATATGCTGGCTCGCGGAAAATATTGACACCTGGATGGGGTGCAAACTTCTTAAAACAGTAGGCTGAATGGGGCCGAATGGATACAAGCCAAAGAGAGGGAGAGAAAAAGAAAAAAAAAGCGAGGTGGGCTCCCTTACCATAAACTAAATTTCACATAGAAGCTTTAACCAGTTCGTTTATAAATAGGGATAGAGTACGTACATTAGAGCGAGCATACAAATATCCCAATGAATAGATGAAGAAATGACCTTAAACACTAAATTTTTAAGTAGAAGATATGGCCAGATACTTTAGGAAAATTAAATAGATGGGGGATGAGTGCAATGAGAATATCCCATAGTGGAAAAACTAGACAAAACATTTTCAAAGAGGAAGATTTGACCTGATTGTATTGATCTAAGAAGGATTTATCATCACAAAATATATGCTACATAATAAACTGTGTAACCAAATGAAAAAAATCACGCAGAGTAATTTTGTTTAGAATAATACATGTACTGTTCTTGACTATGCTAATTAACACACAATGACATTAATCCAACATATGGCTATTGATTATATCAAGCACAAAGATATTGGATAAACTATTTAATGTATGATAAGAAAACCTAATTTACTTCCCAAACTTGACTACTTCCTTTAACGTGATGATAGTGCATTGTTATATGTGCGATTAGTTTGCTTGGGAAACAGATTAACTTGCTCATGTAGTAATGTACACCCTATGTGGTGGATTGTGTTCTTTTATTTAATAATTTTCATTTTAGTAAGCGTTTTTTCCACATAGCGATTTTGTTAATTTAATTTGACTTTATATTGTCCTTGTCCCAATTTTGGTTTGTTTAGTTTGCAAGTTTTACATTTGAATTAAATTTCATAACACATGAAACCAGTCTAACGTGATTTATAATTTGGCTACCAAGGATATCATTAACCCTTTGAGGATTAGGACGCATTGTATCAGTCTATTCTGGCTATCATTAAATTATTTTCTGCTATCTAGGGAGGAGCTATAGGAATCAAATGGGTAAGAGGTATCTCAATTAACCCTCTTAACCTCTGAAGTGCGCATGGGGGTAATTGGAAACGTCCCCCTGTGCTGACGTATTTGAGGTGTTTCCGTCACTAAAATATTCATTGTGCCATTAATAGCATTAATATTTATCCATATGCGCCTATTATGGGTTGATTATAAAGGTATTAACCTGAAACAACAATAAAACGAGTGAAAACAGCGTTTGGATGGTCAAAATCGGAGATATAGCCCGCGAGTTGTATAATGTATGGGTGAGGCAATCTGCTTTCCGCCAATTTCCCCCAAGGCCACTGAGACACAGTCGATCGATACTCTTCTCTCTCTCTTGCACTCGCTTGCTATCAGTGATGACCACACCCTCCAATCGGATTTCTAATGTTAGCACGAAAATATACCTCAGAATAAGGGAATAACAGGGAAAATAGGTGATAACTGAAGGAGAGGAGGAAAGTGGGGAAGGAGGGGAGGTAGAGGACTGAGATTTTGCATGGCCCAGGGGCCAAAAAAAAATAAAAATAAAAAAAAAAAATATAAAAAAATATTTTTTTTTCGATGTCAAAAGTTGATTTTTATTTTCTCTGACTCTTAAGAGTCTTCCCGCAGTGCGCCGGGGGAACTCTTAAGAGTCTCCCCGCAGCTCCCGGGTTAACTCCCACAATATCTTCCCAATCTGCACAAAATCGTCTAATGATAGCCATAATAAACTGTCAAACTGAGTCATTAACATCAAGGGGTTTAAGGGGAGGTATTTAGTTTGTTCCCTAGACCTCCATCAAGCTTAAAATTACACCCCCTTAAGTCCCTTTCAAGATAAATTTTTACATTTTTCGGTAGAAAAATTTCCCGCCGAAGGCCGGTTCCTCTTAAATTACAGGCTCGCTATCGCTCGCCAGGATAAAATCAACACCTGAATTGCACGAAAGGTCTTAATATGGGGTGAAAGTTCTTAAAATCGCTAAACTAATGGGTAACATTTTATAATCTCAAAAGTAATGGGGCTAAGCATGAGGGAGAAAAGGGTCAAGACAAAATATCCCTCAAGTGGATATCTCCCCTTAAGCTCCCATAATTTTCTATCATAATAAATCCTAAAGTGACTGAGGTTAGAGTATCTCATGGATAACAATGGGGGACGAACCCCTCGTGGATGGATTAAGGATGAAGGTCGGGGATAAGACTAAGGGTGGCGCCACACGGGCAGGTAGTCCAGCGTTTTTAGAATAGCCTGTCGATAACTCCGGTTGTGATGATTGACCCATATTCGCTTTTTGTCCCGATTGCCGGATTGCTATCGGTCGTCATCCACTCCAGGGACCAAATTAACACAAGAGTGAATTAACCGACCTGTGTGTGATTGACTATGTACTTTTTATCCAAGAATCACAAGCCAAAATTGGATACTAGCTTGTAAAAACGCTTGAAAACTGTCCGTTTGTCGCCACCTTAAGAGAGACCTCATGATAAAATGAGGACTCCAATCACACCTGCATCAGGTACATCTTTTAACTTAGAATACTTTAACTTTTTTTTTGCGATTCTTTTTTATGTTGTCAAATAAGACTCTTGAAATAGATTGCTTTGTACCATAACCAATGGTGATATCTTAGGTTTTTGCCATGCATGGCAATAATCTGATTTTAAGGCGTCGTCACACTAGCACTTTCTCCAGCAATATTCGATGAGCAAGTTTTTCTCGCAACATTTTGGGGCCTCTATTGCATTGGTATCATAACTCTATTGTATTGGTATCAGAATTATTGTATTGGTATCATAACTATTGTATTGGTATCAAACTAAACTGACAGGAGGCTAGACTAGACAAATCTCACACAGCAGTCCAATTAGTGAGTGGTATATATCTAAAAACAAATACAACACCCATATAATAGTACTACGGTAGTTAGTTAATATATTAGTGTCAAAATATACATAACTTTTGGAAATTCAAGTACCAATATTATTAATGTAACCTCTAATTTCAATGGGTAATATCTTTATCAATTATAAGAACATAAGAACATACTGCATACTAATCGGAAAACTGTGTACAAATAAGCTAGTTCACCCTAGATTAGGTTAGGTGGGTGAATTCTAATAAAACCATAATTTTGAAGCTGCCAGGCGAGATCTGCTGAAAAATACTGGTGGGAAAAATGCTTGTGCGACACCGACTCTATACTTTGGGAGGAGAGTTGAAGTTGATGGCAGTATCACAGACATATAAATCTTCAAGTCTCCTTGTGGGTGTCAGCAGTGATGACTAACATTACAAGGGAGGCTACAGTAAAACCACAACCACCTGGCACTTAAATATCATGAAATCTCCATTAACCGGCATACCTGAAATGGTTAGAAGAGAGGTAGTGGAAAGATCTTTAAGAGAAAGCTTTAGTTTAAAGGTAATATAGAAATTACTAAATTTTGAATACCTTAAATGATTATGTACTGTTGGAAATTGAACAGCAATGTTATAAAACATTCTTTATAAACTTAACTTTGAAATAAATATAGCGGTATCCACAAGAGTAAACTTCACACATTAAAAAACAAAAATTAATTGTAAAGCACTATCAAATGTCTTATAGGAAAGGCTGTAGGTGGTTGTTTTGTACAGGTATGCCATATCCCCCCCCCCCCTCCATGTGCTGGGTAACATGGGTTCTAACTATCCATCCCTTGTACCGTTATCATCACACCTGCCGACACCCGGGGCGTCGTTAGTGTTTCCCGTCATCCACTTGTAACCGGTTGCGGTCGTCAGGCTTTTTTGTCCTTTGTCCTCATGCATGGGACAACTACAAAACAGCGACACTTAATGCTAAGCAACAGGGGTGTCACATTGTCTCCGAGGGTCATAGGAAGCCCTCAGATATTGTGACTCTCTCTCTGCCCTCTGTGGTTCAGCAACATTATACGATCCACTTTCCTCACCTCCCATTCACTCCAAACATGCTGGGACGCCTGTTTGTATGCCAAGTGAAATAGGGAGGTGGAACAAATTATGACTTCGTAGAAACCAAACTTGATATGCAATCATGATTCCACAAATCCTTTGACATGAGGTAGAGCTAAATATTATTATGTGCCAACACCAACAGGCACCTTTCAATAAGATGGTGATAAAATGCTTTGGTTCATATTACAATACTTTGAGACTTCACAGTTCTTGAATGAAGTGAGAGCCTCGTCGAGATTAACTCAGCTAGAGAAAATCTCCCTTAACAATATTAAATGCAACAAAACACTAGCCTCCACCGTAGCAGTTGTGGCAGAATGGAAGGAGGACAGCAAGTAAAACGGTTTGTGTCCTCCCCCCTCGGTCGTCAACTCCCCGGCTTGACTCGTGTCCTGGTGGCCTTAACCTACAACTCAGATTCTTGCAGCTTTTTTGTTGTGCCACAAATGTTTTATTTTCCCAACTGACCAAGACTCCTGAGCATTGTGCACTTTGTCATGATCACAATTCCAGCAGGAGAGTACAGGGATGCAACCCCAAGGGATTTGTACTGTGAGGGTTACTCCCTTGGAACACCGGAATGTCGATCCAACCAGTCTCACTTTGTCCATTGCAATTCCTAAAAATAATTGCTTGTTTGAGATCACAAGTCCTTAACATTATTCACTGGGGCTTGTATAGCACAATGCAATTATGTCATTCACTTTGTTACCACTAATCCAGTTATTGGGCAACACTTCTGGAACTTGGTGGCACTGGCCGCGGCACTGCAGACATGGCATCATTACAGAGTTGGTCCAAACCTTACCTTTGGATCAATAATATATAATATACAGGAAATGGGGCAACCGGTTACAAGTGAATATTGATAAAAAACTGGTATAATAAAAATAGTCTATACAAATTCTGTAGGTTGGAGAGTGGCAGATGTGGCCTCAAAGACTAGAGTACCTGTACTGTGGCACACCGTATATCACGGAGGCTCTACCCACCGCCACACACTCCTTTATATAGCGTTCATGAAACACTAACCCTCGCCACTTTCACAACAATTAATTACCTTGTGGACTATGGCAGGGCCTACTACCCACTCAGTACCATACTGCTATTCATTGCTTCACTGGTCCAATTTGATATTCTAAATTACCAACTAAAAAAACTTGCTGGAGGAAACCATAAATTACGTACTTTTAAACAAAAACAAAATATAATACCTTTGATGGCATGACTCGTCCACAAAATAATTATAATAAAATATTAGCTTCTAAATACTATCGTTGTCTGAGATGCAACTTCAGACATTAGGACACTAAATGAGCACTGCTGGCTAATTACAAACAATCAATACTTTATATCCAGACAAACTAGGCCTCACAAAATACGGTACTCAATACTGGAACTGTATATATAGACTGTCCAAACTTAAAATCTTGCTTCTGCAATAAAGAGTTACGGTAATCGTTTATTTACTTGACATTTAAAACAGCATGATTGTTTGTAATATTGTGGAAATGCTATTCATTTAAGTTGCAAAAACTTAGAATACCTTTCAGAATTTTTTCCAAATTGCTAGTCTTGGAATTCCAAATCTTGAGCTAAAACCAAATTTTCCCGAAGAAAAGCTAACAGTTTAAATTTACTAATCCTTTATAATAAAAAATAGATAAATTGTTGTAACAAGTCCACAATGCAGCATGTGATTCTACTAAAATACAGGACATTGGGTTGCTTGCTCATGATGATCCCAGTTATTGCCGGCTAGGACATATCATCACGCAGTGGGAACAACAAAAGTGATTTCACTTTGCGTGACACGGACAGTAAAGCCAGTAAGCACTACCAGTATCACAGAACAAGAACATCGTAGTTACCAGTTCACGCTATTATCATCATCAACACTGACTTTTCACCATGTAGTACTTGGACAGTTTCTCGAGGAAACTGGCACAGACAGCGGTGGACAGTTAAGTAGAGGTCCTGTGGAGGTAACAGATAACAGTTCATAGACCGCGGCCCTGCTTCACTCCACTATTACAGTGACCCCGTGCCACCCTGCCTCACCTAGCTGCCATGCTCACCAGCACCACTAAGTGGCATCACACGAGAGCTTTTATAAACTATTTTCGATGGCCCACACGATTTCCTACGACATTTCTGTGGTCTTTTGCATTGGCATCAGAAACTAAAGCAGAAGGTTAGCTATTTTAGGTCAATGAATTAAGTAGGATCAAATACTAAGATGAGGAAAGGTTGATTATTTTAGATAATTGAATTCTAATACAATACAACTTCAATTTAGAAAACGCCAGACCAGAATTGCCGAAGAAAGTGGACAAGAAGAAAAGCGCTCGCGTGATACCGACTTAAGCCTTCACCAAGATGCCAGAGGATGTAAGATGCGACAGTAGTGACTGAGTGACGGCGCGGCAATGTTGAAGCTGTGCCGGACCCTTGCGCTCTGCACCCATCCAGCTTACTGGAGGCATGGGCAGCTTGGACGGGCAGGGTGGTTCAGCAGACACACGAGGCACTGCCAGCTGGGATGGACTGATGGAACCACTACTGGAGTCTGATCGTTCTAGACTGATTGTGGAGGGAGTGGTGACTGCCGGTGTTATGGCCGTCACTGTAGGGACCATGGCAGTGATGGTGGGTGGACTCTGCCTCATGGGAACTGGTCTCTGTTTGGCCCGGGGTGACCTGCTCTCGCTGCGCCCAGAAACGGGGGAAGATGAGGACTGGTGTCGTCGCTTCCCCGGCCGCATCATGGTGGTGGTGGTGGGCTGTTGAAATTTGTTGATTTAGAACAAAAATAATATATATATATTATACTATAGCAGGTCATTCAAAATTAGACAAAAAATTAGAGCTTCCACTTTATAATATACAGTACAATAAGACCCACACGTCAATACCATAGAATACACACACACTGCTACAAAGGGCAGCTGCTCATGCTTGTCTATGGTAACTAACAGTGAAAGATGGATGTCATATTACAGTGAATACACATTTAAATAGTTTTATAATTTTTTAAACAAAGCACAAAATTCCAATCAATGTATTATACGTCCCCTTATTAGTACAGTATCATTTCAGAGGAACGGCATTGTATGTGTGTGTATTAAAAACTGTGGGACGGGCATAATGGCCTCAAATTACCTGCATTCCCTACGCATTTTCATGTATAAGAAAGAGCCAGAGCGTAATACAAATATACATTTGCGAAAGTACAGTAATAGAGCTTTCCCATGACACCTTAATCATCTCTGCAAGACGTCTGGTTGTTTTGCAACTATCTTGCAAAGTTAGGCCAAAATTGCTCAAAATGGGCGGTAATGAGCTGTTTTCGCTTTGTGTAATGCTGCAGTAGAGCAAGGGAATATATATATATTATTATATAATTATATATACTGTATATATATATCTATGTGTTAATATACTCTATTGGAAATGGTGATGATTAAAGACATGAGACGTTTAGGGAACGCTCTCTCTCTCTCTCACAGTTACTAAAAACCATTCCAATACCATAACTGATCTGTATGATACGTAGCCATTATTTACTGTACCCTTCCCGAATGCTTTACATCTGATATTAATTTTTAGAGCCAGTAACATATAAATGAAGTATTGTTCTGTACTAGCATGTGAAATGTGGCTACTGTACTCTTAATATTTGAATTTTCTCCAATTGATGTCTGCCACTGTATGAAGCAGATGTCACAGATTAACAAATATCATTAAAAGAATATGCGGTAGGCCTATTTAAATAATATTATATACAATATACGGTATTAAATTAGGCTAATACTTTTAGTAAAACATGATTAGGGTAATCCGGACTATACGGTACTTTAGAAATGAAAAAGTTGTTTATGGATATCAGTTTTGATGGATAATCACATAACATATCAATATACCAGTATAAAAGCTTAACATAATGATCATGTAAGCTTTAGTATAATGTTCTTGGCAATAATAATTATCATCAAGAGTAGTGGTTCTAAACCTCAAGGCAAATAGTCTGACCAAAAGTTAATATGATTGACATTGGAGGAAAATGGGGTAGCTAATTTCAATTTTTTTTTGGGGGGGGGGGGTAAATAGGCCTACAATAATGTAAATATGAAATTTTATTTTTGTTATTACTGAATGCAGATTCAGCTTAAAATGCTGTACCTACCGTATAATGGCTTTTAAAAAAAAAAAAAAATTGAGCCAAACGCGTCTTGTGGGTAAATTAATCCACCCAATGTGGTAATTTCGCTGCAACCTACCAAAACTAAAAACAATGCCCAATGGCTTTTACTCTTATAATACCACACTACATATCATACACAATTGATTATAACAAGGCTTAGCTACCTTACATACAGTACATACAAGTTTAAAGACTGTTTTGTCCACAGAGAATGTGGTTACAGTCTCACGCCCTAAATGGCGGCCCTGTTAAGGGCTGCCTCTGTTGTCAAGTTCTTTATTTTGAGATCGGACCGGAGTACAGTACTTGATTCCACGTCAACCCCTACACGCAGCTCCCCTCACGTTCACAGTCCGACATTCCCTCACCCAGTTCTGATCATCCATTCTCTCCACGTGTCCAAATCAACCAAGTCGGCTCGTGCGTAGCCTATCACTTCACTGACACTGCTAATACCCAGACGCCTTCTTAATTCCTCGCTCGATGCCCCGTCCCTGAGATTAACCTCATTCGGTTCTATTTTATTGATATCCTCCGATTTAACCAGCCACGTCTCCAAGGCATAGGGCATCGCGCTCTAAAATCTAAGACAAACAGCAGACGAATCCACGCAATAGTCTTTGAGCTATGGGCCTTTGAATTTAAATGATTGTTGTCGTGGCGGAATTACCCAGTATTACCCTAAATGATAATCTCAAAGTAATAATGCTTGATTATTCAGACAACCTTGATTTTTTTTATTAACCTCCATGATTAATTTGAGAAAGGATGTAGTATCCGGGTGTACGGTCGTATGTTTAAATAAGTCGTCCGCTCGTGGTTATGTTCCCGTCTATTTTTTCTGTATATTTGATGATGACAATAAGTCATAAGTGAGAAGGGGCAAAGCCCCCCTCAACCTATTATGGTATCCCACGGCAGTCAAAATAGACGGTAACATGATCGCGAGCATGCGAGTACTGTAGTGTAAACATTCCGGGCAGCAGAAAGCCGATTGCACCGAAAGGTCAGAGGTCAGAAAACGGGATCTGCAGATCCCACACCCTATCAATGTATCTTAAAGCTCCCTATCGTTCTTGATCCCACTATAGCACTTGGTAGCCTATTCCACCTATCTACAACTCTGTTACCAAACCAATATTTGCCTATATCTTTCTTGAAACGAAATTTATCTAATTTGAAACCATTTGTACGAGTTCTTTCGCTATCACTGAGCTTTAGTACATTTTTCATGTCCCCTTTATTAACCCCACTAACCCCAATACACCCAAATACTACATCCTTACCTCGATTTGCTTACATTATATTATGGATTGTGTTAATTTATTTCAAAAATTTATTTTGCTACTGCGTTATTTTCACATAGCGATTTTGAGAAGTTCTTTTGCCTTTATATTGTGTCGTCCCCATTTTGGTTTGTGTATTTTGCAAGTTTTACATTATAAACTGTAACTTAAAGATCTCAAAGCAATGGGCCATGTATCTAATAATAAGTCAAATTCATTCAGCATAGGAAGGACAGAATGAGATGTAAAAAATATGCCAAATTTTCCATATGAACCTTTATGAACTGAATATCAATAGTTTCAATAGCATCCAATTACCGTCCCATTAGTCTCACTTCAATCATAGGAAAGCTACTAGAGTCAATTATTGCTAGGAAAATGAGAAACCACTTAGAAACATTTAACTTAATCAATTCTTCTCAGCATGGATTCACTCAGGGACGGTCTTGCCTTACTAATTTGCTTAGTTTTTTCTCAGAGGTATATGAAGCAGTAGATAATGACAAGTCATATGATATTATATATTTAGATTTCAGTAAAGCTTTCGACAGAGTCCCTCATGAAAGATTGATGAGAAAGGTTGAGGCACATGGAATAGGTGGGGCGTTGTTAGGATGGATTAGGTCATGGCTAATTGGTAGGAAGCAGAGAGTCAGCATAAATGGTACCAAGTCAAAATGGGGAGCAGTCAAAAGTGGTGTCCCCCAGGGATCGGTATTAGGTCCCCTGTTGTTTCTTATATACATAAATGACCTAGATTTAGGTATAACTAGTAGGATAAGTAAATTCGCAGACGATACTAAAATAGGGAGATCAATTGATTCAGATAGCGATAGAGTGCCTCCAAAGGGATCTAGATACCTTACATGAATGGTCAGTAAATTGGCAGATGAAGTTTAACATTGACAAATGCAAGGTATTAAAGATAGGGAAGATGCAAACAAATGTTAAATATAAACTAGCTAATTTAGAATTAGAAAATTCAGACTGTGAGAAAGATCTAGGTGTGTTTGTTAGCAATGATTTGAAGCCTAGAAAACAGTGTATAAGCGTTCGTAATAAGGCAAACAGGATTCTCGGGTTCATCTCTAGGAGTGTGAGTAACAGAACTGCTGATGTTATCTTAAAACTTTACTTGTCATTAGTGAGACCCCATATGGATTATGCTGTCCAATTTTGGTGTCCTTATTACAGAATGGACATAGATTCATTGGAGAGAGTACAGCGTAGAATGACAAAAATTATCCATAATATTAGAAATCTTTCGTATGAAGAAAGGTTGAAGAAATTAGGTTTACATTCGTTAGAGAGACGCAGAGTTAGAGGGGATATGATAGGGGTGTTCAAGTGGGTTAGTGGGATTAACAAAGGGGACATGACAAATGTACTAAAGCTCAGTGATAGCGAAAGAACTCGTACCAATGGTTTCAAATTAGATAAATTTAGTTTCAGAAAAGATATAGGCAAATATTGGTTTGGTAACAGAGTTGTAGATGGGTGGAATGGACTACCAAGTGCTATAGTGGGATCTAAAACTGTAGGGAGCTTTAAGATAAAATTGGATAAGCATATGGACGAGAAGGGTTGGGTGTGAAGGGGGATCAGCCGGGTTGGGCCAATCAGCGCTCTGCAGACCCCCATAATCCTGCGTTAATCTCTAACCGTTTTGGTAAGATGATCCTCAGGGTATTAGTGTTGAGCCTATAATTGGGCTTTGTAATTGAATTGGGGTTGTGTGGGACAGAGATCTGCCTTGCTTAGGCCAATCGGCTTTCTGCAGACTCCCATTTTCTTATGTTTAAGAATTAAAAAAAAAATATATATAGCCTCTTTCACCAAATTCCCCAATATATCTCTATTGGTCAGATAATGTTATTATATATAAATGTTCACATATACCGGTACGGTACCGTATTTGAAAAAGTTACTATTTCAAAAGCAGTCTAGCAACAAAATCCCATCTAACCAACTAACCATTAAGAACAAAATGTCACAATTTAAGAGAAAATATTACCAGCTACAGTATTTAGAAATACTAAGCATAGTCATGTAATGCTAGCTATTTCTTTCTCACATAGTATCAGTAAAAATAGAAGCAGGAAAGTATGTATTGCCTGAGTGGATGGTGAGTGCTTAAACAGTTTGAATCTTGAGTATAACTCCATTTATTGGTCACCAATTATTTTGACATATTTGAAGACAGATATGGAATCTATATGCTCTAAGCATCATATTAAAATTAGTTTCAACCCTCGGCAAAACCTATTAAAAAAAACGGTAACAACATGTCTACCTACCGTAAAACGGTTGCCAATACTCTCTTATAGACGGCGCGGCTTTCAGCGACGCCATTTTTTCGTGAACTGGAGAGCTTTATCCTTCAACTTTTGTAATACTATCACGCCATCTGCCAATCCTCATTGGAAATACTGAGTTTCATTTCCTAACTCCTGCGCAATACGTCACGAGACACTTCTGGATTCTTATTGGGGGGCTGACCACGTCATTAAACTCATAGATTCCGTCACGCATACAACCAGCAACCTATCAGGTGAGTTTATTGACCTTGATTACGTCATTGCACTGAACCAATCACAGATACACACCTTCATTTAAGTCTCTCCTCACTTTAGTCATGGACGCCACTTGTAATGGTTGTTCACCCCTCCCACATTCAGTGATTATTGACACTACAAGGAACAATAGTGCAGCCCTTAAGGTTTTTACTGACCATGGTTGTTTGCCTACCTCTGTTTCCTGCAAACTCTGCTCAAACGAATGTTACTATTATGAACCGGCAGACCAGTGGCGATGCGGTCATTATTGGTTTTGAAATAAAACCACTACTCGTCGTAACTCCTCGTCGAAAACGTGGACGCATCTCTTCCCCACCTACTCCCTCCACATCTCAATAAGGTATGCAATTACGCTTTCATATTTTCGCGGGTTTAAAAACGGCGAAAACAAAATTATGTAAGCAAAACTTGGCTCGTGTTTTAAGGTATTTCCGTAATTGTTTAATCGAAGTCCTCTTTTTTTCTAGTTATTAAAAACGTATTCTATGGTGTATTATATGATACATAGAAGCAATAGAACTGTTCAAATGACCTGGGAAGTGTATATTAAACCAAATACAAAACTTTGAATAATGAGGTAAGAGATATGTGTTTTCTATCACTTTTCATCCCAAGACCAGTGGGGGTCTGGGGGCAGCAGCCCCCAGGATGCCCAGGTTACCTTAGGTTAGGTTAGGTTAATGACCAGCTATGTAAATACAGTAGTGAACATTTGGTTTAGTCTGTGCTCAAAAATCCATCTTCTTTAGCAGGCCATACACTAAACAATTACCCCCTTTTCACAGACAAATACACAAACAATCTGTCAAAGATGCAAATAGCGGGGGTGTGGGGGCAGCAGCCCCCACCCATAATACTAGGATAGGTTAGGTAAGGTTGTTAGGTTAGGCTAATGTCCTTTCAAAGGGGTATAGGCTTGCAAACACTATGATAGATTAACATGAGCCAAAAATCGAAATTAGGTTAGTGTAATTTGTTTACTCTTAAAACTCGCAAAATCAGAGCCAACTTTTCCCAAAACTTGGCTCGGGTTTTCCAATATTCGGGTTTTATGGCTTTGCAATTTCGGGAAACCTGAGCCAAATTTCTAAATGAGGTTACTGTCATTTGTTTGTCTACAAACTCGCAAAATCCGAGCCAGCTTTGGCCAAAACCTGGCTCGGGTTTTCCAAAATTCGGGTTTTATGGCTTTGCAATTTTGGGAAACCTGAGCCAAATTTCTAAATGAGGTTACTGTCATTTGTTTGTTTACAAACTCGCAAAATCCGAGCCAGCTTTGGCCAAAACTTGGCTCGGGTTTTCGAAATATTGGGTTTTAGGCCTTTGAAATACCTTCAAACCCGAGCCAAGTTTTGCTTGAATATCTATGCTAGATAGATAGATAGATAGATAGATAGATAGATAGAAGGGCAGGTTGATGATATGGGCTAACACGGTTAACACTTTCTAGTCCAACATGTTGAGGGCGAGAGCCCAGAAAACAAATCGACACCTGACTGGGGTGGAGCGCCTTATTATTGCCAATATTATTGCCAACCCGGATCAGCCGGGTTGGGCCAATCAGCACTCTGCAGACCCCCCGTAATCCTGCGTTAAATCTCTAACCGGTTTGGTAAGATGATCCTCAGGGTATTGGAGTGTTGAGCCTATAATTGGGCTTTGTAATTGGGGTTGTGTGGGACAGGGATCTGCCTTGCTTAGGCCAATCGGCTTTCTGCAGACTCCCATGTTCTTATGTTCTTATGTTTGTATCGCCGTTTTACGCATTTAACCCCTCATTTTCCCTGTACTTCATAGCCCTCCCCACTATCGGGCGGCGTGTCTTAAGATCGTTGTATAATGGGGAAAACGGTTTCGCCGAGGGTTCTAATTATTTCTAAACACTATATATTGATGAAAACTAACAGGGAAAAATAAAAAAATCCATGGGAAAATTGGTGACCAATAAATGGAGTTTTTCCGAATCTTGTCTAGATAAGGTGTGGATGGGCCAAGAGCTAAACGCTAAAGTTCAGTCACAGGGCACATATAACCACCATACGCAGCCAACACTGTAGTGGTGACCAGGCTATAGAGCTGGAGTCACAGGCATAGGCCTCTTCCAGAACAACATCTGTGAGTATAACTGGAGAGGAAGTGGTGGGAAAAAATACAGTAATGAGAATTTAATTAACTAGCAAGATCTGTAATTGTGAGGGTAATTGATATGGAGGAGAGTTTTCAAAGGTATATCTATGAATCGTGGAAATCAAATGAGGAATATACCGGTAGGCTACTGTATCTACTGTATACCAGTACTGTGTACAATATTATATAAAAAAGAAAAGGAAGTGCAAGAATAGGTTAAGTTCTGCTCCAAAAAAGAAGAAGATATACAGTACTGTAGTAAATATAAATACAGAGGAAATAGAAGAAACAAAGGTGGAATGTGTGATACTGTGTTCAAAGTTGTTGTTGTTATGTGATACAAGCACATATTATATATTCAATAATTTAAATTTGCTCAACAAGGCCATCCATAATGAATAAGTAGGTAGCAGTAAGGACTTAACATTGATAGGCCATGGTCACCATGGAGTATGGTCCATATCTAGCTATCCTTCACGGATATTATATAAGCATGAAAGAGTTGGTAAAAGGGGGTGAAGAGATCAATGGAAGAGGTAAAGATACTATGGTCAGGTCAAATCATGGTGACATAAATTAATGACATACTGTACTAACATTTGCAGAATGAAGTTGGCACTGTTTCGGAGAGATGCCTTGCATCTGTAGGCTACACGATAGATGTGTTAAATTCGAAGGATCAGAAAAAACTAATGAAATTGGATCTGCCTTCATTGATATATAGGAGTAAAACCAGGGGAGATATCTATTCTATTGCCAGACGCCTTACTCCCCTTAATGAGGATGGCCATACACAAAACGCCCCCAAGCGGACCTGTCCCTCGTAAGAACAACCAGTGCCATTTTTGTTTTCAAGGACTTACAGGATTGACCACTCAACTTCGGGTCCATCCGACCTGAGGCCCTCTAGGCTATATATCTTCATAGAATTATCGGGATGGATATAGTTACCGGGTGTACCACTACCGACATACAACATAAATAATCTATAAATACTTATAAATCTAGAATACTAGGTTAGGTTAGGTTGTTTGGTTAGGGTAATGTATTTTTGTATCCAAAGGCAGTCAAAATAGACGGGAACATAATGGTGAGCGTCCGCGTAGTGTAAACAAGACGGGCAGTACACCCGGTAACTACATTCTTGCCGAATTATCTTTCCAACAGTGGTGTGTGGCTATAGTCTATTTGCTGTAAGTAGGTGAGAAATCATGAACTCTATCCTCTGTAACTCAAAAACAACTAGAGTAATAGAGCTAATATTTCTACTATTTGGGAAGAGTCAGTCAAGGAATAGATGTGGAAAATTTACAGCCAATTTGCTCAAGCCCTTTTTGAGTTACAGAGGATAGAGACCATAAAGTTAATGATTTCTCGTCTAGTTACAGTGAATATACTATAATCACAGTCAGTAGTCCATCCACTAACCTGTTTCACCCTTAGGTGAGCAGTAAGGTAGGGGTCATTCAAGTAGCTAATCACATTATGGTGTGTATATGCCTTAGACTTTTAGCAGATGTATAAAATAATAGAGTATCTTATAACTTCACTTCATGGCATGTTTATCCCTTAGGCCCTAACCTAACAACCTTACCTAACCTGTCCTAGTATTATGGGTGGGGGCTGCCGCCCCCACACCCCCACTATTAGACATATTTGACAGATTTTTGGTGTATTTTTCTGTGAAAAGGGTATTTTTTCGGTAATTGTTTAGTGTATGGCCTCCTCCTAAAGAAAATGGATTTTTGAGCACAGACTAGGCCTAAACCAAATGTTCACTACTGTATTTACATAGCTGGTCATTAACGTAATGTAACCTAACCTAAGGTAACCTGGGCATCCTGGGGGGCTGCTGCCCCCAGACCCTCGCTGGTCTTGGGTTGAAAAGTGATAAAAAACACATAGGCTATCTCTTACCTCATTATTCAAAGTTTTGTATTTGGTTTAATATACACTTCCCAGGTAATTTGAACAGTTCTATTGCTTCTATATATCATATAATACACCATAGAATACGTTTTTAATAACTAGAAAAAGAGGACTTCCATTAAACAATTAGGCCTAGCCTACGACCTTTTTACCTAACCTAGGCAAAAAAAAAAAAAAAAAATCCGGGATCTCTTAAATTTTTACCAAAATAGCGGGCATCTTGAAATTCTAGAATCAATGGACATTAAAAGATGTTCCCTTTGGTAGGCAAGCCAAACTTTTAGGCAAGGTATTAGGCCTAATCGGTTTCCACCACACTAGCCTAAATGGCAAATCATTGTTTCAACCATACTTTTATTTCAGGTTACGTTGAGACTAGGCTACGCTAGCCTACACAAAATTCAAATTAGGTTAGCTTAATAGCCCAAGTTTGTTTTCGATTCACACTGATTAGGCTAACATTGGCACAGGCTTAGCCTATAAAAGGTAAAACAGCAATTTGTAACTTCATAGCCTACAGGAAAATAAATGTGTATTTACGGAATAGGCTACAACAAAGCGTAACAAAGTGCAAGTGTAACGTGATCAATTAATTTAGTGTTGTAACGTAGGCCTATCAAGTTACAGGAACTAGCCTGACCAGATAATAACCTAAATAGGCCTAAGCCTGTTTGAAAAATATGATAATCTGAACGGCTTAAACTAGCCTAACACCAACAAAATAATTTTCAGGGCGAGTATCAAAGTTTGGGAGAAAGGTTTATAATGTCGACACGTAACTTGGGTCTAATGCGTAATACATCATCCATAGCCTATTTAAAGTTGCATTATGCTCACCTGCGGCATGGTTCTGGTCTCACTCTCCACAGGCTTCTGTTGAGCTTTGGGGAGACGAGCGCTGATAGTAGTAGTAGTAGTAGTAGTCGTTGACCTTGCTGCTCCTGCCATCTTGGTGTTTGGGTGCTGGAGTTATACAACTTCAACAAACCTACACACGCTCTTTGTGCTTCCAAATGGCGTATAAACAAGTACAGCGATATCTGATACTTTCCACTGGCTCAATACGTTTCATGTGCTACGCAAAACTAACTGTACAATAGTGTACTGGGGACTGTGCAGACTGCGCCTTTGTACGACACAACAGCTTCATGGGAGAATTTCGGTCAGAAGATGGCGTCGTCGACCAAAAAGTTCCGCTAGCTGTTCTTTTCCGTAGCTTTTCTCTCCTCCGCTCGTCAGGATGGAGCGGTATGAACTGTCTCGCTGCGTAGCCAACACTTGCTGTGTGATGTGTACTCGGCGATTTCTACCTGAACCCAGTCCAAAATTGTACAACTCAAACAAAACTCGAGTGCGACCGACTGCTGTCGCCTCCCTCTCTCCTCTTTCATTGAGCACAACAAAGAACTACCAGGAGGCTCTGACGTCACAACACCCAGCCAATCACACACCACACTTTCACACTTTCACCCAAGGCAACCAGTACGCCATTTTCCACACCCTTTATAAATCCACAACCCCACCCTTTTCAACCTGCAGATACTTTAAATAAACCCTTTAGGCCTTTACATAAACCCAAAACATGAATAACCAATATAAACACCTCCACTCTCTTTATTAAATAGATATAATAAGGGTAAGTAGCAACCGTGGTAAGGCAGTCGGGTGAGCTCGGTTGTACTCGGGTAGCGTCGGGTGTTTGGTTCCTCTGGCCACCGCTGCACCGCACGTAGCAACAAAAACAATTACCCCCCCTACCCCACAAGTCACCTTCCTCTGCCAGCTTGCATGTACCCACTCACTCACAACACAACAACTACATTTTTAAGCTCAGTAAGAATGAGTAGCCGAAGCGTTGACGAGAAGGTTCCAGCGTCTTTGATTTCAGAGTGTATTAGATGTATGCATTAATTAACGAAGTCTGTACATGCGCATAAAGCCTTTAGTTCATGTCCAGAATGAATCCTATATGCGTAGTTTATGAGCGTATAAATAGCACACTTGAACTATGCAATGGCGTCAGTTCCATATATTCTCACTAACAGATAATTTTACTCTGCATAGGAAAGCCGTACGGGTTAAAGCTTTATCCAACTCCGAGATGTTCAGAGTTTTAATGTAATGTTACTGCGTAGGCTAGCTTGTGTAGGACAAAGAGGCCCATATGCCTAGCCAGAACAGTAGGCCTACTCCACACCGGCTTTACCTAAAAAGACCCACTAGAGAATCCCACATACAGACCCTCGTACACTATAACCCTTCGACCTCTAGGCCTACAAATACACAGACGCACACAAACACACTCACTAACGCACATTGCCACATATACACACACACAACATGACCATGCACAAACTCATAACATGCAAACATCAGCATACCTAACATTCACACACACGTACACATCCATAACATGCACAAACGCACACACACCCTATCCGACAGTAATACATATGCACACACACACCCATAACAAACATGGACGCACGCACGCACTCCCAGAACACACAAACGCATGCACACCAATACTATGCACATGCACACACGTACGCGCACACACTTGCATAACAACACACACGGTTCCTTGAAAACCAGAACGGCCCTGTTGATGCCTTGAGTGCACAGTATATGACTAGCCTATTCTATTATGTTGTTCAGGGACAACGTCTAATTTATTTTCTTCCTGCCATAATATGACAACTTGTGTTTTATTCAATTATCAATATCTGTGTATTTTAATATACTGTAGGCTACTGTGTATGTTCTTCAACTTACTTATTTACTTATATTTTGAATGTATATTTCAAACACCACGTATATTTCTGTGATTCCAAACACACACGCACACATATATATATATATATATATATATATATATATATATATATATATATATATATATTTATGTTTTATTAACTTCACAACACCAAACACCAATGAAATTAATGAAAGCACATGTGCGATCCACCAGGATTCGAACCCGGGTTATCACACACAGATTTTTGACACCTTAACCATTACACCACCAAGACGGTGGTGGAGAAAATATATGGTATGGAATACGAAATATTACTGCAGAAATGTCTGGCACAGTTAAGTTCAAAAGCCTTATGTTATCTCCTTAATTTCAGTTGTGTTCATTATACTGTATTAACAAGAGAACTAATTGTTTACAGTCAATAATGAAACCTTTATAAAAACGAGTTTATGTGTTATTTATAAACAATATATATTATATAAAAGGAGGAATATACAGTTTTAAGTTGTGAAGGTGGAATACGCCTTTTAAACATGACTGCACACTTCCAATTTAAAACGTTAACACTTTCAGTAATAGGACACTTTTTTCACATCATTCTCTTTAACATTAGACGACTTTACTCATCTTTGGAAATTCCTTAACGAATCGAAAGGGTAATGCCTATTTCAATTAATTAGTTAGTTGAAATAGGACTTCAGAGGCTATCAACCCTTATGGATTATTAAGCCAGCACACTGTAAGTCAAGAATAGCGTCAGGACTGGAGCCCCTGTTCGAAAACTCCAGTCCCTTGATTTCAATTAACTGTATGACCTCCATAATCTCTTCCTAAGCTGAATAAAGTCGTCTACTGATAGCCAGAATATAAGAAATAGATGCTTCCTCGAATACTATAAATGCTAATAGTATTAAGGGAGGTATCAGTTTATGTATTCCCTAGACCTCAATCAAGCTTACAAAAATACCCCTAAGATCCCCCTTCGAGACAAATTGGTATATTTTTCGGTAGAAAAATATTCCGGTCGTTCCTCCAAAATTCCAGGCTCGTTATTGCTCGCCATAAAATAATCGACAGCTAAATTGGACGATAGGTCTTAATATTGACAGAAATGGGTCGAAAGGTCTTTAAATCGTCAAATTAATGGGGCAAACGTCTTATATCACAATCAATATGGCTAAGTAGGAGGGAGAAGGGTATATATATATTGCTACTTAGTGTATGGCACTTTTAACCCTTTGACCGAACCCAGTTACATAATGATAACTGACGTCCCAACATCCTTGTGTATCACCTTGGTAACAAGTTAACAACCCTACCATCCATATCCTTACCTCTAACACACATACATATATACATACAGGCATCCATCTATACATACTTATATGCATGCATACATCTATCCATACATACATACATACCTGTACATACATACATACATACATACATATACACACATATGTACACACACACATAGGATACATACATACATACATATACAGACATATATACAGTATATATATATATATATATATATATATATATATATATATATAATGCATAATATGATGATGACTCCGGTTTTACTGATGATAACATTCAAACTCTAATAACATACTTATATGCACTGCACGAATGGTTAATAAATGGACACAGGAAAAATGTAGACAAATATAGTGTATTAACCCCTTCTGTACCGGTGACGTCCTCTTCATCATATTCTGGCAACTATTAGACGATTATATTCAGCTTAGGAAGGATCTGTGGGTAAACTAAAAGGATTAAATGAGATAGCCGTTTGAGTATCACTAGAGGCTCTTCCTATGCTCAATAAAATCGTCTCATAGTGTCCAGAATATAACGAAAAGGCCGTCACTGGTACAGAAGGGGTTAACATTTGGGACATCGGTATACCAATAAACCAGTGGAAGAAAGGAAAGCACGAGAATAAAAAAAGATCCAACTCAGACACTTGAGGAAATTGAGTTCCTGAGTGGCATATAAATGGGACTGAAGCGCCACCTCGGGAAACCAGGAAGGACTTATAAATAACTGAATGCAAGAGGTCAAATTAATGATACTTGAGAGACAAATTGGCCTCACGTTGAAAAAACAAAACAAAACAAAACACACACACTCTCTCTCTCTCTCTCTCTCTCTCTCTCAAGTGCCTGTTTTCTGGTTATATAACCCGATTTTGTTCAGATTAGGAACTCAAAAGTCAGAGGTTTAACCCTCTCCGAAATATGACGCGATTTTGAGCCGATTGGGGATACTTTAAAGCCTTTGTTACCATCAGGGGTATTTAGAAACCTTTAGTTTAGTTACTTCAACCTCTGCAGTTGTCTTTGAGTTAGCTGTGTTGAGCCTATTGGGGATACTTTAAAGCCTTTGTTACCATCAGGGGTATTTAGAAACCTTTAGTTTAGTTACTTCAACCTCTGCAGTTGTCTTTGAGTTAGCTGTGTTGAGCCTATTGGGGATACTTTAAAGCCTTTGTTACCATCAGGGGTATTTAGAAACCTTTAGTTTAGTTACTTCAACCTCTGCAGTTGTCTTTGAGTTAGCTGTGTTGAGCCTATTGGGGATACTTTAAAGCCTTTGTTACCATCAGGGGTATTTAGAAACCTTTAGTTTAGTTACTTCAACCTCTGCAGTTGTCTTTGAGTTAGCTGTGTTGAGCCGATTGGGGATACTTTAAAGCCTTTGTTACCATCAGGGGTATTTAGAAACCTTTAGTTTAGTTACTTCAACCTCTGCAGTTGTCTTTGAGTTAGCTGTGTTGAGCCTATTGGGGATACTTTAAAGCCTTTGTTACCATCAGGGGTATTTAGAAACCTTTAGTTTAGTTACTTCAACCTCTGCAGTTGTCTTTGAGTTAGCTGTGTTGAGCCTATTGGGGATACTTTAAAGCCTTTGTTACCATCAGGGGTATTTAGAAACCTTTAGTTTAGTTA
The DNA here is from genome assembly GCA_032716605.1 of Paralithodes platypus. Taxonomy (NCBI): domain Eukaryota; kingdom Metazoa; phylum Arthropoda; class Malacostraca; order Decapoda; family Lithodidae; genus Paralithodes; species Paralithodes platypus. The sequence goes on from CM064582.1 coordinate 8,736,796, forward strand.
CTTCAACCTCTGCAGTTGTCTTTGAGTTAGCTGTGGGCAGAAACTAATTTTGGAGAGGTAATTATAAGAGTGAGAGAACTATTTCTTATTGCTAATCTGGCAACCTCTGCGTCATATGAGTCTGAAGGGGTTAATTGAGATAATCTTTACCCTTATATTTCCCACAGATCATACCTAAACCATCTAATATCGTCTAATGATTGCCAAAGTGATTTATAACCTTCAAAGGGTCAACTTGGGAGTTACCTAATTATAAATTAACCCTTTCTGTACCGGTGACGTATTTTATAATAGTTTATTCTTGCTGTATTTAGATTATTTTATGAAGCTTAGGAAGGATATATGATAGCTAAAGGGATTGAGATAGTCTATAGCCTTTTAAGGGGAGATTTCCACCTGGAGGATTTTTTTCTGGACCCCTTTCTCCCTCATGTTTAGCCCTATTGCTTTTGAGATTTTAAGACGTTTGCCCCATTAGTTTGGTGATTTTAAGAATTTACGCCCCCATTCTGTCAATTTTAAGACCTTTCGTGCCATTTAGGTGTCGATTTTATCCTGGCGAGCGATAGCGAGCCTGTAATTTAAAAGTTACCGGCCTTCGGCCGGGACATTTTTCTACCGAAAAATGTACAAATTTATCTTGAAAGGGGGTCTAGGGGGTGTAATTTTAAGCTTGATGAAAAAGTAGGGAACAAACTAAATACCTCCCCTTAATTGGTGGATATCCTTCCTAAGCTGAACACAATCGTCTACTAGTTGCCATAATATAATGAAAAGGACGTCGCCGGTACAGAAGGGGTTAAAGGGGTATCCCACAGAACCTTCGTAATAGGTAGCATCATCATCATCATCAGCCTGAGTTAATTCACTGCAGGACAAAGGCCTCTTCTAAACGTTTCCAGTGTCCACTCTAATCGGCCAGATGTTTTAGTCCGTTTCATCCCACCCCGGCAAACTTTCGGATTTCAAGTTGAATATACCGGTAACTTAAATAGCACGTCACCCGCTATCGGTCCTCAGGAAAAACATCGACACCTAAATGGGCCAATGGCACGAAAGGTCTTTATAACCACAAAGAAAATAGGTGAAAGGTCTTAATTAAAAATCGACAAACTAATGGTGCAAATGTCTTAAAATTTCAAAACTAATGGGGCTAAACATGAGAAAGAAGGGGGTTCAGAAAAACCCCACACACACACAAAAAACAAATATGCCTTCCCTTAAGGGGAGGTTTTTAGTTTGTTTCCTACTCCTCCAGCAATCTTAAAATTTCACTCCCTTGACCCCCTTTCAAGATAAATTTGTACATTTTTCGATAGAAAAATTTCCCGGCCGAAGGCCGATTACTCTTAAATTACAGGCTCGCTATCGCTCGCCAGGATAAAATCGACACCTAAATGGCACGAAAGGTCTTAAAATTGACAGAATGGGGCGGAAATTCTGAAAAATCACCAAACTAATGGGGCAAACGTCTTAAAATCTCAAAAGCAATGGGGCTAGACATGAGGGAGAAAGGGGTCCAGAAAAAAAGTCCCTCAAGTGGAAATCTCCCCTTGACAATACAGTTAGGCTATACTGTATAGTTCTTGCATATTGTTATAAATTATAGCCTCTCTCTCTCTCTCTCTCTCTCTCTCTCACACACACACTCTTTCTCTCTCCTCCCTCCCTCACCCTCTCTCTCTCTCTCTCCTGAAAAAACCGCTCGTGTGACATCGCCTTAAGGGGAGGTATTTAGTTTGTTCCCTAGACCTCCATCAAGCTTATAATTACACCCCCTTGAGTCCCTTTCAAGATATATTTGTACATTTTTCGGTAGAAAAATGTCCCGGCCGAAGGCCGGTTCCTCTTTAATTACAGGCTCGCTGTCGCTCGCCAGGATAAAATTGACACCTGAATGCCACGAAAGGTCTTAATATGGGGTGAAAGTTCTTAAAATCGCTAAACTAATGGGGCAAACGTTTTATAATATCAAAATCAATGGGGCTAAACATGAGGGAGAAAGGGGTCAAGAAAAAAATCCCTCAAGTGGAGATCTCCCCCTAATATCACCCTATGGTAGCCTGAATAAAATGTGAAATGGCGTTAATGTTCAAGAGTTTAGGCCCACTTATTTGAAACCGGGTATAGTTTTATTAGTTATTGTATTTATTATTTATTGTATTTATTATTTATTGTATTTATTATTTATTGTATTTATTGTATTTATTATTAATTGTATTTATTAATTTTATTTATTATTTATTGTATTTATTATTTATTTTATTTATTATATTTATTATTTATTGTATTTATTATTTATTGTATTTATTATTTATTGTATTTATTATTTATTGTATTTATTAATTTTATTTATTATTTATTGTATTTATTATTTATTGTATCTACTTGTTTATTTACTGTATTTATTGTATTTATTGTATTTATTGTATCTATTATTTATTGTATTTATTATTTATTTTATTTATTATTTATTGTATTTATTATTTATTTTATTTATTATTTATGTATTATAGTATAAGATACATGCATGCCCTCTGTGACGTCACTATTAGACACATTTTCTTCCATTCGATTTTTACTATTTTGTATTAAACTTCCTTTATTTTAGGCCACAGCGTCTTTATTACATTGCTTTTTAATTAGGTAGAGGAAAATATATAAACAGGGCAATAATGAGAGAGAGAGAGAGAGAGAGAGAGAGAGAGAGAGAGAGAGAGAGAGAGAGAGAGAGAGAGAGACCTAAATTAGAGATACACTTCCGCTATTGAATGACGCGTATACACCAACCACTATGACGTCACGCAGATCCCGTCAGGCGTTCTATCTCCATGTGTTTACGGTCTAGCGGTGTGAGTCATGCCCTAGCTTGCGGGTTAGCGAAAGGGCTGGTCTTATAGCTGACTAATAAGGCTACAGATAACTAGGCAGGATGAGTCAAGTACATTATATACATTTTAGTCGTCTTTTTTCCCGTTGATGGTAAATTGCTATCTCGCCATTCTAATTTCTCGGCTATTACCACGATTTTGTAGCGAAATATGTTGCTCATTATGAAAACCTGGCAACAATATGATGCAGAAACATAGCAGTGTCATGGTGACCGGTCAACTCAACCAGTAGCTCTCAACCAGCACCAAATTAACCAATACGGTTAGGTTAGGTTAGTACTATATTTTGGCACTGGTTTGGTTGGTCTGGGTTAATTTGGCACTGGTTGAGAGCTACTGGTTAAAATGGTCTACTGGTTAAGATGACATGGAACCAGTATAGACAGTTTGGTTGGTCTGGGTTAATTTGGCACTGGTTGAGAGCTACTGGTTAGTACTATATTTTGGCACTGGTTTGGTTGGTCTGGGTTAATTTGGCACTGGTTGAGAGCTACTGGTTGAAATGGTCTACTGGTTGAGTTGACATGGAACCCACTATAGACTAGGTTGGTCTGGTTAATTTGGCACTGGTTGAGGTTAGGTTGAAATGGTCTACTGGTTGAGATGACATGGAACCAGTATAGACAGTTTGGTTGGTCTGGGTTAATTTGGCACTGGTTGAGAGCTACTGGTTGAAATGGTCTACTGGTTGAGATGACATGGAACCAGTATAGACAGTTTGGTTGGTCTGGGTTAATTTGGCACTGGTTGAGAGCTACTGGTTGAAATGGTCTACTGGTTGAGATGACATGGAACCCAGTGTCATATTTTCCCATTAATATATAATCGATAAATAAGATGCTAAGGGAATAAACAAAATATACTATAATGTATATATATATATATATATATATATATATATATATATATATATATAAACTTTGGGATGAGTCGCCTCAAGAACACAAATACAACACTATGACGTCACGAGCCGAGGTTCCCTGAACAGGGATGCAGATTAACCCTTTGAAGATTATGACGCATTCTGACAGTTTATTCTGGCTATTATTATAACGATATTAAACAGTTTACGAAGGATCTGGGTAAATACTATACAAACGACTGGAATAATCAAGCTAATATTTCTACCATTTGGGAAGGGTCAGCCAGGGAATAGGTGTGGAAACTTAATAGAGGTTAGTGGTCAATAGTTTTGGCCTACTTATATATTTGTTGACAATGTACAGTCACATACAAATTCGTGGACCTCACCTATTTCTATATTAAGGAAGTATATGAAACGAATTTATGAATATCGTTTTCTATGCATCAACTAGAAAACTGTATATACTATTTATCGTTTTCTATGCATCTACTACAAAACTGTATATACTATTTATCGTTTTCTATGCATCAACTACAAAACTGTATATACTATTTATCGTTTTCTATGCATCAACTACAAAACTGTATATACTATTTATCGTTTTCTATGCATCAACTACAAAACTATATACTATTTATCGTTTTCTATGCATCAACAACAAAACTGTATATACTATTTATCGTTTTCTATGCATCAACTACAAAACTGTATAATTAACTCTTGGAAAAAAAAAGTTCCATCCAAAACTCAAAACCTGATAGTTATAATATGATAAGAAAAACGTAGGGTCCACGAATTTTTAGAAGTGAGTGTACAGTCGGTCAAATAAGTGATGTCTTCGCACAATAATTTTGATCAATAATTGGTATCAGCAATATTTACACATGATGTCTTCTTTTTGAGTGAGATATACCAACATGTTTCTATACTTAGCCACCCTATTCAATATCTGACAGACATGAATACATCACAGAGCTAGCCAAACGTAATGACAGCTGAGACATGACTTATTAGCGCTAACTTACGGTCGCGCTAATAACTCAAGACCCAGCTGTCATTACGTTTGGCTTGCTCTGTGCTGTATTAATGTCTGTCAGATGTTGAATAGGGTGGGTAAGTGTAGGAACATGTTTGTATTTTTCACTCGAATGAAGAAATGAAGCTTATAATTATATTGATGATACCAATTATTGATCAAAACATACTTGGTGCCGAGACATCACTAAAGCCGGTATCACACGAGAGCTTTTATAGTCAACATTCGATAATCAAATTTGTTTTGGCAACATTTCTGGAATATTTTGCACTGGTATCGGTGACTAGACTGGTGATAAGATTAATTTAGGTAGCAGAAATATCATAAATGTTACCCTCATAAGCTGCCAGACCAGTGTTGAGGATAAATGTTAAGGGAAAAAACGCTCGTGTGATACCGGCTTTTATTAGCGGGACTGTACGGTCGCGCTAATAAGTCATTACCCAGCTGTCATTACGTTTGGCTTGTTCTGTGCTGTATTAATGTCTGTCAGATGTTGAATAGGGTGGTTAAGTGTAAGAACATGTTTGTATATTTCACTCGATATGAAGAAATGAAGCTTAGATATTGCTGATACCAATTATTGATCAAAACATACATGGTGCCGAGACATGACACCTGTATAATCGCGCTAATAAGTGATGTCTCGGCACCAAGTATATTTTTATCAATAATTGGTTTCAGCAATATCTGAACTTAATATAATCATTTCTATGGGGATATACAAACCTATTCCTACACTTAACCAACCCATTCTACATCTGACAGACATTAACCCTCTCACGCAATTTTGAGCCTATTAGGGATACTTTAAAGCCTTTGTTACCATCAGAGGTATTTAGAAACCTTTAGTTTAGTTACTTCAACCTCTGCAGTTGTCTTTGAGTTAGCTGTGGGCAGAAAACTAATTTTGGAGAGGTAATTATAAGAGTGTGAGAACTATTTATTATTGCTAATCTGGCAACCACTGCGTCATAAAAACGTGAAAGGGTTAATACAGCACAGAGGGAGCCAAACGTAAGGACAGCTGCGACATAACTTATTAGCGCGACTGTACCTGACGTCAGAGTATAGTGAAGAATGGCGGGATGGCTGAATGGGTTAAAGCTGCACTGCCCACACGGAGCAACAGTGGCAAGCAGTTAATATTTAAGGGGGGGGCACCTGATGTTTCATCTCTCTTGGTTGTATCCATTCGGCCCCATTCAACCTACTGTTTTAAGACATTTATCCCCATCCAGGTGTTAATTTTTTCCTGGCGAGCGATAGCGAGCCATCATATTATGGAGAAATCCGGCTTCGCCAGAGACATTTTTCTATCGAAAAAATTACAAAATTAGCCAGCTGTTTAACTCATTATCCAAAATATAGTGGCTCGCTATCGCTCACCAGGTATATATCGACACCTGGATGGGGATACAAGTCTTAAAACAGTAGGCTGAATGGGGCCGAATGGATACAACCCACAGAGAGGAAAAAACCAGGTCACCCCCCTTAACCCTGTAGCATAATAGAGGGGTGGTGTGTGTGTGTGTGTGACGTGTGTGTGTGTGTGTGACGTGTGTGTGTGTGACGTGTGACCGTGTGTGTGAGTGTGTGTGTGTGTGTGTATTTACCAATTTATATTTACAAATGCACATAGGTAAATACATACATACAACACAGACAAACTGTGGTAAGTGTCCTAGTATATACAGACATAAACCTATATAGCCACACAAGATTGCTTAAGGAGGGTGACCTGATTTTTGTTATTTCTGTCCTTTTCTCTCTTTCTCTGGCTTGTATCCATTCGGCCCCATTCAGCCAACTATTTTAAGACGTTTATCCCTATCTAGGTGTCGATTTTGTTCCTGACGAGCGATAGCGAGCCAGCATTATATGAAGAAATCCGGCTTCGCCGGAATTTTTTTTCTATCGAAAAATGTACAAATTTAGTCTACTGTCTAACAAAAATAAACAATATGCTGGTTTGCTACCGCTCACCAGTAAGAAATTGACATCTGGATGGGGATAAACGTCTTAAAACAGTAGGCTGAATGGGGCCAAATGGATACAAGCCTGAGAATGATAGAAAAGGACAGAACAAAAACAGGTCACCCCCCTTAATTAAGGGTCTAGGGTTTATTATTGGGTCTAGTTTGTTTTGTTGTTATTATTAATTACTGTCTTTAGTTTCCGGGCTAGGCCTCCATCAAACTTTAAAACAAAAAAAAACAAAAAAAAAACAAAAAAAACACACACACCCCCAAGACCTCCCCTTCGAGATAATTTTGTACTCAATGTCTCGGCAGAAGGACGGTTCCTCGCCAGGAAAACATCGACATCTAAATGTCACGAAAGGTCTTCCTTTAACACTTTCAGTACCAGCGACGTCTTTTAAATCTTATTCTAGCTATTTTACGAGGATTTTGTGCAGCCTAAGAAGGATCTGTGGTGGTAAACAGGAATAATTAAGATAGTTCGAAGCCTGTTAATTGCTGGAGGTCCTTCTTAAGCTAAATACAATCGTCTATTAGTAGCCAGTATAAACAGACGTGGAGGGCACAGCAGGGGTTAAATATAGCCTATCACAACAAGAGCAGAAGCAGCCAGAGAGCCACAAATCAATGATGACTCGTGGGGGTGGAGGTTGTGGTGGAGGGTGGAGGGGGAGGAGGAGGCGGTGGTGGAGGTGTGGAGGGGGTATTGGAGGTGCTGGCAGCGGTGGTGGTGGGGTGGTTGTAGTGGAGGACAGGGGTGTGGGGTGGTAGTGGTTGTAATTTGAGGAGGACAGGGGTGTGGGGTGGTAGTGGTTGTAGTGGAGGAGGACAGGGATGTGGGGTGGTAGTGGTTGTAGTGGAGGAGGACAGGGGTGTGGGGTGGTAGTGGTTGTAGTGGAGGAGGACAGGGATGTGGGGTGGTAGTGGAGGACAGGGGTGTGGGGTGGTAGTGGTTGTAGTGGAGGACAGGGGTGTGGGGTGGTAGTGGTTGTAGTGGAGGACAGGGGTGTGGGGTGGTAGTGGTTGTAGTGGAGGAGGACAGGGATGTGGGGTGGTAGTGGAGGACAGGGGTGTGGGGTGGTAGTGGTTGTAGTGGAGGAGGACAGGGTGTGGGGTGGTAGTGGTTGTAGTGGAGGAGGACAGGGGTGTGGGGTGGTAGTGGTTGTAGTGGAGGACAGGGGTGTGGGGTGGTAGTGGTTGTAGTGGAGGAGGACAGGGGTGTGGGGTGTTAGTGGTTGTAGTGGATGAGGACAGGGGTGTGGGGTGGTAGTGGTTGTAGTGGAGGAGGACAGGGGTGTGGGGTAGTAGTGGAGTGTGGGGTGGAGGTGGTGGGGGTGGTGGTAGTGGAGTGTGGTGGTGTAAGGGGTGGTGGTGTAAGGTGGAGGGGGAGGAGGTGGTAGTGGTAGTGGAGGGATGATGTAGAGTGGTGGAGGAGGGAGTGATAGTGGAGTGTGGGGTGCTGGCAGTGGGGATGGGGTGGTGGTGGAGGGGGGGGGGGGTATGATATGGGGTGGCGCACTCGCTGAAGGTCGAGGGGTGGCCAGTGTGGGGAGGGAAGGGAGGGGTGGTGTAGGGTGGAGATGGCAGTAGAGTGGGGGAGGAGGTGGGGGTGGTGGAGAGTGTGGACGTGTGGTATTGGGTAGTGCACTTGTTGAAGGTTGACGGGAGGCCAGTGTGGGGAGGGTACAACACAACAACCACTGAACCACTTATACACTTTATAGTATTGGCTTGGAAATTATAATATTTATATAACCTCTCTCTCACACACACACATATATATATATATACTGTATATATATATGTGTGTGTGTGTGTGTGTGTGTGTATATTAACATGTGACTTAACATGTAGTGTTTTAGGGTTTTCTATAAACACAAACGACACAACTGCTATAACATAATTTATGCCTTTGTCATTTTACAACAAACCACCATTAACACAATATATTTGTCATACAAAATAACTGTATTATAGCAACCATCTTAGCCATATACTGTATTTTTGTTTTTGACCTACAGAAGAAACCTAAAAGTAGTACAAATAAGGCTATAGGAACTTACTGTAGGTGTATATAAACTCCAAATAGTACTAGGTTGTCAAGGAGTGTGGTTTTTGGATTGGTAACCCTTTTAGTTGCTTTAGCACGATGCCATATTTTTATCTTTGATTGACTATTTTATCCAGTTAAAGAAGGACCTATGTTTTTCAGAGGGTTTATTGAGATCGTATTTACCTCCATGCTATATATCCAATCCAAATGGCGTGTGGTTATAAAGGTGTGTGATTCCAGGTGTATTACAACAGGTATGCACTTTACTATCAACAACAACAGTTCGTTCCCTAAACAACCTCTGTGTGAATCCAAAACACCGAATACGAAGCATCTAAAAGAAGTATAATTTACACCCAATAAATGCTTCGTTATTTCGATCCCCAGGTGTTTCGGATTCACACAGTGGCTGGTTAGGGGAACGAACTTTTGTCGTTGATAGTACTGTACCATTCTAGGATGTAAATCGTGGCCTTAAATTTTCGAAGCTATCTCGAACTGCATCGAATTTTCTACTTAAATGTATACTAATATTTACATTTCGAAGATTCGCTTTTCTGTTCGAGTGACCATATTGGACCAGGATTATGTCTTAGAGTGTAGTGTATACTTAGTTAGTTAAAATAGGACTTCAGAGGCTATCAACCATCAACCCTTCTGGATTATTAACCCTCTCCGACATATGACGCGATTTTGAGCCTATTGGGGAAACTTTAAACCCTTTGTTACCATCAGAGGTATTTAGAAACCTTTAGTTTAGTTACTTCAACCTCTGCAGTTGTCTTTGAGTTAGCTGTGTTGAGCCTATTGGGGAAAGTTTAAAGCCTTTGTTACCATCAGGGGTATTTAGAAACCTTTAGTTTAGTTACTTCAACCTCTGTAGTTGTCTTTGAGTTAGATGTGGGCAGAAAACAAATTTTGGAGAGGAAATTATAAGAGTGAAAGAACTCTATTTCTTATTGCTAATCTGGCAACCTCTGCGTCATAAATGCGTGAAAGGGTTAAGCCAGCGCAAAAATAAGTTAAGAATAGCGTCAGGACTGGAGCCCCTTTTCGAGAACTCCAGTCCCTTGTGGTGTATATCAACTTACATGCTATATATCCTACTCCAAATAGTATGAGGTTGTGGTGGTGTGAATCCAAGTGTACAGCAAGAGGTGTGATGATGATGTACGCTACGTGACAGTATGGACCATATCACCGTGAAGGCCACAGAGGGAGTGTAATGCAATACTACTCAATATTACACTATACATTACTGCCATCACCTTGCACACACACACACACACACACACACACACACTATATATATATACACATTACCTCATGTTGGGTCACGATGAGTCGTTGGTATCGTTAACTTAATACGGAATTACTATGATATATTTATTATAGGTAGGCTAAACAAATCATAACCCTTAATCTCTGAACTCGAAAAGGTAAATTGATACGGTGTGACAGTCACGAGTTTTAGAATGTGTGTTTTTTTAGTTTTTTTTGCATTTTTTCTTTGATATACAGTGTTGTTTTACCTAACCTAACCTAACCTAACCTAACCTAACCTAACCTAACCTAACCTAACCTAACCTAACCTAAAAGTAATACGTGGATAGAAACTAACCTAAAATGTACGCAATTACCAAAGCAGCACTGGATCGCGCAACTGTAAGGTCCCCCGAGTAAGGTAGGAGGGAAAACAAAAATCTATAAAGCAGAAATCCCGTAAAACAGGACTTGTCATTATGCAGACAAGACTCTGTGTTTTACCCTATATCTCCCTTATAATACATTTGCGACGGGAAGGACATATATAGGACTGAAGACTATTATATAACATACCTATAGGCTACACAAACATCGATGGGGCTTGTAACTGTCAAACCGTCAAATCTTACCCTCGAAAGGGGCTAGAGCAAATGAGTTGTACATTTCCCCAACTATTCCCAGGCCGACTCTTCCCAAATGGTAGAAATATTAGCTCTTACCTGGTGGGCTTCCCAAACCCCAGATTACACTTGTCGTTTATTTTACTTATAGAGGTTAGCAATCAAGATTAATGAATACTTTAATTTTTCAGATGACGGTAAATTGCCATGTTGGTGCATACACATTCGCAGTATGCAGAAAAGGGGTGGGCAGGAACTTAATACAGTGTAGCGTCTGTCTAAAATGGGTACATCACAGGAAGTAGCTCTGCACTAGAATAAAGTGACCTCTACCAAGGAAGAAGTCCGAAATTGAGAAATGTGTATGCAAAGGTGAACTTATATTCAATAACTTTGGCAATGAGGCACTGGAGATGGTGGACTTTGCTACTTGGGTGATACCATCTCTGCCGGTGGTGGGGCTGAGGCCGCCACTATATCGCCAGAATTAGATGCGGCTGGGGAAAGACTGTTTAGATAACTTTTGCCACTACTCACCATGAGAAGACTCCCTCTCCCCTAGATGGGCCGTTTTTTATTGTCCCCTTTCTGCCTCATGCTTATCCCTATTAGTTTTGAGATTTTGAGAAGTTTGCCCCATTAGTTTGTCGATTTTGAGACCTTTCGCCCCACTTCGTTGTCAATATAAAGACCTTTCGTGCCCTTTAGGTGTCGATTTTTTCCCAGGCGAGCGATAGCAAATCTGTAATTGTGGAGGAACAGACATTTTTCGACCGACAAATGTAAACATTTATCTCGAAGGGGGATCTAATGGATGTTTTTTAAAGTCCTAATGTTAAGACGTTCGCCCCATTATTTTGACGATTTTAAGAACTTTCAACCTATTTCTGTCAATTTTAAGACCTTTCGTGCCATTTAGGTGTCGATTTTATCCTGGCGAGCGATAGCGAGCCTGTAAGTTAAGAGGAACCGGCTTTCAGCCGGGACATTTTTCTACCGAAAAATGTACAAATTTATCTTGAAAGGGGTTCAAGGGGGTGTAATCTTAAGCTTGATGGATATCTAGGGACCAAACTAAAAACCTCCCCTTAAGGCCGATTCATTTCATATTGTGCCTGAACTAGACTAAAAATAATAATACATGAATATATATATATATATATATATATATATATATATATATATATATACAGTATATATATAACTATATTTGATATTAAAATGTCACCATATGCAATCACGTAATCAAATAGCACGATACAGATAGTGTTGCTTAATCCCGAAGTCTATAAATATCTACCTTGTCTAACAATTGCTCAACTCATCTCAACAGGACTTTAAAAAAAAAAAAAAAAAAAAAATCGGATGAGCAGGCATTGCACCATCCACCAGCAAGACTTAACCAATGATATTATGGTGCAACGGAGACAGATTGTACCCCTTCGTTTCCTTAGGGGAGATCTTCACTAGAGGGATTTTTTTCTTGACCCCTTTCTCCCTCATGTTTAGCCCCATTGCTTTTGATATTATAAAACGTTCGCCCCGCTAGTTTGGCGATTTTAAGAACTTTCACCCCATTTTAAGACTTGTCGTGCCATTCAGGTGTCGATTTTATCCTGGCGAGCGATAGCGAGCCTGTAATTTAAGAGGAACCGGCTTTCAGCCGGGAAATTTTTCTACCGAAAAATGTACAAATTTATCTTGAAAGGGGCTCAAGGGGGTGTAATCTTAAGCTTGAAGGATATCTAGGGACCAAACTAAAAACCTCCCCTTAAGGGGACATAGGACGTTTTTTTTTTTTTTTTTTTTTTTTTGGGGGGGGTCTATTAATTCATGTATTCCTATGTGTTTTAGTTTCCTCGCTAGACCTCCCTCATACTTGGAAAAAACACCCCCCTAGTTCCCCCCTCAAGATCAATTGTCCCGGCCGAAGACCCAGTTCCTCTTATAATTACAGGCTCGCTATCGCTCGTCAGGAAAAAATCGACACTTAAATGGCACGAAAGGTCTTAACATTTACAAAGAAATGAGGCGAAAGGTTTAAAAAAACACCAAACTAACGGAACGAGCGTCTTATAATCTCAAACCTAATATGCTAAACATGAGGGAGAAGGGGGTCCAGAAAAAGCGACTACCTCCCGGCCCTTAAGGTCCTTCCTAAGCTGGATATAATCGCTTAGTATTATCCAGAACGGTATGGAAATGAGAGTAACGTAAAAGAGAGTTATATAATTTGACGCTAAGGTTAAAGGGTATAGCGATGGACTGTAATATGTGTACACCCAGTCATCACAAAGTGTTACTCAACCTTTAACCTTTAGACGGGTTTCCGGTCTAAAAAATATCTTAAGTATAGTTAGTTAGATAGATAGATAGATATATAGATTAAATATGTAGATAGATAGATAGATAGATAGATATACAGATAGATAGATATAGTTAGTTAGTTAAATAGCTAGATAGACAGACAGACAGACAGATAGATAGATGATAGAAGATAGACAGACAGATAGATAGATGATAGAAGATAGACAGACAGACAGACAGATAGATAGATGATAGAAGATAGACAGACAGACAGACAGATAGATAGATGATAGATAGATAGACAGACAGACAGACATACACACAGACAGATAGATAAATATATAGACAGACAGATAGATAAAGAGACAGACATGCACACTATAGCGTACAGTCGCCCTCATAAGTACTGTCCCATCTCCACACCCCCACACTCATTTTCCTCTCTAGATATGTGAATAGATATGTCAACTCCCAGAGGACTATCCCTTTAATACTTCAACAACACAAACATCAACCCTTCATCTTCTCTCAATATTATCGGTGTCTCTTTTTCTTCCTTAACTCTTCAATTGACCACTTGCGAGTTTCAGGCTATAAGGAAGTTGGAGCCGTGAACATCGATATTAAACAGAAATGCTATAATAATGTAGGTTTCTGATGGATAAATGGGATGTTAAATTGGGTTTTATGTATTTATAAATGTATTAAGACTGTATTTTAGCTGTAAATTATGTTAAATATCGTCGTCTACAGCTCCATCTTCCTTATAGAACGAAACTCGGCAATTGACGCCATTTACCTTACACCTTCCCAGACTTCCTTCAAGCTAAATAAATGCCCACCCATACCCCCTTCAAGCTAAATTTGTACATTTTTCGATACAAATATTTCCCGACCGAAGGTAAACTATTTTGTTTCCTACGTTAAGGGGAGGTTTTTAGTTTGTTTTCTACTCCTCCAGCAATCTTAAAATTTCACCCCCTTGACCCTCTTTCAAGATAAATTTGTAAATTTTTCGGTAGAAAAATGTCCCGGCTGAAAGCCGGTTCCTCTTATATTACAGGCTCGCTATCGCTCGCCAGGATAAAATCGACACCTAAATGGCACGAAAGGTCTTAAAATTGACAGAAATGGGTCGAAAGTTCTTAAAATCGTCAAAATAATGGGGCGAATGTCTTAAAATTAGAAAAGCAATGGGGCTAAA
>CM064582.1:8756019-8838519 GCA_032716605.1 Paralithodes platypus
TTTCCACGGACAAGATCACGGAGAGGAACAGTACTTATGCGGGCAACTGTACGTGGGACAAGGACATATAAGGTTACGAATGAGAGGTGTAGAACAGTGGAAATGTAACTATGATTTAGATGGCAGGTGTGAGTATCCTAGGTTCGAGTCCTTGGAGTACCACATGTATTCATTACTTTCGTTGCTTTCATTAGTTAGGTTTATTTGTAAACTAATTGACTACTTGCGAGTTTCAGGCTATAAGGAAGTTGGAGCCGTAGACATCGATATTTAGCAGACGTACCAGCTAAAATACGGTTGTAGTTCACTTCTTTATACATAAAACCCAATTCGATATGCTCTTTAGCCATTTTTTTTTTTTTTTTTTTCTATGTGATTGAGGGAGGCAAAAGGCATAACTGCCTATAGCGAGTGCCTCCCCCATAGTTGAAAGAGTGACAGGGCCAAAATCAAGGGACGTTCGAGCCAAAATGCCTGGACACACGGAGTTTGAAGCAATTTAAGTCATAGAAAGAGGGAAAGACTGATTCTGGGAGAGAGTTCCAGAGCTCAGCTGTTGAGTAGAAGAAAGTTTGAGAGTAACGTTTCACTCTTGGGTTGGAGAGTTGCACAGAGTAGGGGTGGGATTGAGTTTGCAAGACGGGTACCACGTGCCCTACGTAAAGGAGGTGGTATGCACTGGGATAGCTCTGAGGAACACTGATTATTATAGTAGCGATAGAATAGCGAGAGAGATGCAACATTGCGGCGGAGAGAGAGAGATTGCAGAGAGTTGGTGAGTGGACGGGAGTTAATGATACGAAAGGCCTTCCTTTCAACTTTGTCTAGGAGAGCGGTATGAGAGGAACCTCCCCACACATGTGAACAATACTCAATACAAGGGCGCATCGATTTACCATCGATGTCTGCAGCTCCAACTTCCTTATAGCCTGAAACTCGCAAGGGGTCAATTGGTGGGTTGGTGAAAACATATATGAAATTATGAAAAAAGAACATAAGAAAATGGGAGTCTGCAAAAAGCCGATCGGCCCACACAAGGCAGATCCCTGTCACACCCAACCCCAATTACAAGGCCCAATTATAGACCCAACTCACTAATACCTTGAGAACTATGCTATACTCTGCTCCAAATAGGTAGGACAAAAATCTTGAACCCTTAAGGGGATATTTCCACTTGAGAGATTTTTTTCTGGACCCCTTTCTCCCATATGTTTAGCCCCATTGCTTTTGAGATTTTAAGACGTTCGCCCTAGTAGTTTGGACATTGTAAGACATTTTGCCCCATTACTGTCAATTTTAAGACCTTTCGTGCTATGAAGGTGTCGATTTTTTCCTGGCGAGCGATAGCGAGCCTGTAATTTAAGAGCAACCGGCCTCCGGCCGGGATATTTTTCTACCGGAAAATGTACAAATTTATCTTGAAAGAGGGTCTACGGGGTGTAATTTTAAGCTTGATGAAAACGTAGGGAACAAACTAAATACCGGCCCTTAACCCCTTCCGTACCGCGACGTCCTTTTAACTTTATACTGGCAACTATTAAACGATTGTATTCAGCTTAAGCAGGACGTCTACCCATTAAGGGGAGGTTTTTTGTTGGTTCCCTAGACCTCCATCAAGCTTAAAATTACATCCCCTCGAGTCCCTTTCAAGATAAATTTGTAAATTTTTCGGTAGAAAAATGTCCCGGCCGAAGGCCGGTTCCTCTTAAATTACAGGCTCGCTATCGCTCGCCAGGATTAAATTGACACCTGAATGGCACGAAAGGTCTTAATATGGGATGAAAATTCTTAAAATCGCTAAACTAATGGGGCAAACGTTTTATAATATCAAAAGCAATGGGGCTAAACATGAGGGAGAAAGGGGTCCAGAAAACAATCCCTCACGTACTACTAATTATATTATTACGATTCTATCCTTTCACCCCACCCCCGCACATCACGATACCCTCCTACAACATCCTTCTGCGGGTTCTCCCATTAACCTGAGCTGCACCGGAAACCAACCCTGCGTATTACATTATGAAAAGCGTATTTATAGGTTTGTCCAAGTCCAGCGGTTCTAAAAATATGGTGGTGGTGGTGTGATGACGCAGGAGAGAGAGAGAGAGAGAGAGAGAGAGAGAGAGAGAGAGAGAGAGAGAGAGAGAGAGAGAGAGAGAGAGAGAGAGAGAGAGAGAGAAGGGGGGTAGGGGCGGAGCTAAAAACGCCAAGTCACACGAACGCATTTTATTTTCCGGCAGAATTTCTCGGCAATTCTGACCTGGAAATCTTCTGAACCATGCTTTTTTGTTTTTTTGCCAACCATGCTAATCCTGCAGCTGCAATCCAGTATCCGACACCAAAGGAAAAAGTCTCCGCTCCTCCCCCCCCCCCCCTTCTCTCTCTCTCCCTCTCCCTCTCTCTCTCTCTCGTTACCATTAAGATTCCGGACTGCCTAGTAGGGGCCGTGAAGTCTGTGCAGTCTGTTTATCGATGTCAGTCACTCAGTATCCAGCACTTACTCCCACAAGGGGTAGGGAGGATCAGCAAGAGACACGAGCAAGGAAAAAAGAGGTGACAGGATAACTATGTAACTATATGTAACTCCCTTTCAGGCTCTCTCTTTCTCTCTCCTGCGTCATCACACCACCACCGCCATATTATTTAGAAATGCTGGACTTGACAAACCCTTAAGGGGAGATCTCCACTAGAGGGATTTTTTTCTTGACCCCTTTCTCCCTCATGTTTAGCCCCATTGCTTTTGATATTATAAAACGTTTGCCCCATTATTTTAGCGATTTTAAGAACTTTCACCCCATATTAAGACCTTTCGTGCCATTCAGGTGTCGATTTTATCCTGGCGAGCGCTAGCGAGCCTGTAATTTAAGAGGAACCGGCCTTCGGCCGGGAAATTTTTCTACCGAAAAATGTACAAATTTATCTTGAAAAGGGGTCTAGGGGGTGTAATTTTAAGATTGATGGAATTCTGGGGAACGAACTAAAAACCTCCCCTTAATACGCCTTTCATAATGTATTACGCGGGGTTTCCGGTTCAGCTCAGGTTATTTTTGAGAGAGAGAGATAGAGAAATTTACATAGATAGGCCTACACTGACCACACAGACCTTTCGATCCCAACGAGGTGGTCAGGACTTAATTCTAGTAAAGATAGCTAACCCGAAAGTAAGGGACAGTGGAAGGAAAGGATAGCAAAGAAGAGAAAAAGAGAGAGAGAGAGAGAGAGAAGGAGGAGCCGAAATGGATGGAGGGGAAGGGAACTTGTGACGTCACGCCTGTTGTTGTCTGGGGCATTTGAACTGACCAACGGGTATTATACAAAAGCCTGTTCTGGGTAGGGTGGGGTTACTTTGGGCTATGCAAGGGTATATTGGAGATATTTCGGGGTATATTTGAGGAAACATTATGGCTAGCCTACTCTGCCGAAGATGGCGTGGATAGAGTTCTTTAACCCCTTCAGACTCATATGATGCAGAGCTCGCCAGATTAGCAATAAGAAATAGAGTTCTCTCACTCTTATAATTACCTCTCCAAAATTAGTTTTCTGCCCACAGCTAACTCAAAGACAACTGCAGAGGTTGAAGTAACTTAACTAAAGGTTTCTAAATACCCCTGATGGTAACAAAGGTTTTAAAGTATCCCTAATAGGCTCAACACAGCTAACTCAAAGACAACTGCAGAGGTTGAAGTAACTAAACTAAAGGTTTCTAAATACCCCTGATGGTAACAAATGCTTTAAAGTATCCCCAATAGGCTCAACACAGCTAACTCAAAGACAACTGCAGAGGTTGAAGTAACTAAACTAAAGGTTTCTAAATACCCCTGATGGTAACAAAGGCTTTAAAGTGTCCCCAATAGGCTCAACACAGCTAACTCAAAGACAACTGCAGAGGTTGAAGTAACTAAACTAAATGTTTCTAAATACCCCTGATGGTAACAAAGGCTTTAAAGTATCCCTAATAGGCTCAAAATCGCGTCATATGTCGAAGAGGGTTAATAGGGTTGGTTGTATCCATTCGGCCCCATTCAGCCTAAAGACATTTATCCCCATCCAAGTGTCGATTTTTTCCTGGCGAACGATAGCGAGCCAGCATTTTATGGAGAAATCAGGCATTTAACCAGCCGACTAACACATTATCCAAAATATGGTGGCTCGCTATCGCTCGCCACGTATAAATCGACACCTGGATGGGGATAAACGTCTTAAAACAGTAGACTGAATGGGGCCGAATGGATACAAACCAAAGAAAGGAAAAAAGCAGGTGACCCCCCTTAACCCCTTCTGTACCGGCGACACCTTTTTAACTTTACTCAGCTATGTGCACATTCTGAGAGATGTTTGTTCCAGGTAGAACATTATCTTCTATGTAAAACAAGTTTCCACATACACCATTGCTAAACCTCTTCAGCTCTAACTCCCAAACATTGTTATGTGTTGTATTCACATTGAGGCTAAACACAGTGAGAAAGAAGAGTTAAGGGGGGTCACCGGCTTTTTAATACCTTTCTCTCCTTTTCTCTTCCCTGGCTTGTATCCATGCGCGGCCCCATTCAGCCAACTGTTTAAAGACGTTTACCCCATCCAGGTGTCAATTTCTTCCTGGCGAGCGATAGCGAGCCAGCATTGTATGGAGAAATCCGGCTTCGCCGAAGACATATTTCTATCGAAAAATGTACAGATTTAGCTTGCTGTCAAAATAAAAATATATATATACTGGCTCACTACCACTCGCCAGGAAAATATTGACACCTGGATGGGGGTAAACATCTTAAAAACAGCAGGCTGAATGGGGCCGAATGGACACAAGCCAAAGAGAGAGGGAGAGAAAGAGATAAAAGCGAGGTGGGCTCTTTTACAGCGGGGAGGATGTTGGAAGAGAGAGAGAGAGAGAGAGAGGGCACCTTGTCTCACTCAGAACAAAGGAGGCTTCACATTCTTACCATACACTACTACTACTACTACTACTACTACTACTACTACTACTACTAGCTATAGTGTGGTAGTAAGTTAGGTGTGGTAGTGGAGAGGGTGTATGGTAGATTATTATATATAGTGTGATAGTAAGTTAGGTGTGGTAGTGGATGGGGTGTATGGTAGATTATTATATATAGTGTGGTAGTAAGTTAGGTGTGGTAGTGGAGAGGGTGTATGGTAGATTATTATATATAGTGTGGTAGTAAGTTAGGTGTGGTAGTGGAGAGGGTGTATGGTAGATTATTATATATAGTGTGGTAGTAAGTTAGGTGTGGTAGTGGAGAGGGTGTATGGCAGATTATTATATATAGTGTGGTAGTAAGTTAGGTGTGGTAGTGGAGGGGGTGTATGGTAGATTATTATATATAGTGTGGTAGTAAGTTAGGTGTGGTAGTGGAGAGGGTGTATGGTAGATTATTATATATAGTGTGGTAGTAAGTTAGGTGTGGTAGTGGAGGGGGTGTATGGTAGATTATTATATATATAGTGTGGTAGTAAGTTAGGTGTGGTAGTGGAGAGGGTGTATGGTAGATTATTATATATAGTGTGGTAGTAAGTTAGGTGTGGTAGTGGAGGGTGTATGGCAGATTATTATATATAGTGTGGTAGTAAGTTAGGTGTGGTAGTGGAGAGGGTGTATGGTAGATTATTATATATAGTGTGGTAGTAAGTTAGGTGTGGAAGTGGAGAGGGTGTATGGTAGATTATTATATATAGTGTGGTAGTAAGTTAGGTGTTGTAGTGGAGAGGGTGTATGGTAGATTATTATATATACTGTGGTAGTAAGTTAGGTGTGGTAGTGGAGAGGGTGTATGGTAGATTATTATATATATGTGGTAGTAAGTTAGGTGTGGTAGTGGAGAGGGTGTATGGTAGATTATTATATATAGTGTGGTAGTAAGTTAGGTGTGGTAGTGGAGAGGTTGTATGGTAGATTATTATATATAGTGTGGTGGTAAGTTAGGTGTGGTAGTGGAGAGGGTGTATGGTAGATTATTATATATAGTGTGGTAGTAAGTTAGGTGTGGTAGTGGAGAGGGTATATGGTAGATTATTATATATAGTGTGGTAGTAAGTTAGGTGTGGTAGTGGAGAGGGTGTATGGTAGATTATTATATATAGTGTGGTAGTAAGTTAGGTGTGGTAGTGGAGAGGGTGTATGGTAGATTATTATATATAGTGTGGTGGTAAGTTAGGTGTGGTAGTGGAGAGAGTGTATGGTAGATTATTATATATAGTGTGGTAGTAACTGGTGGGGAGATTGTAGGCACCAATCGATCAGGGCTAGACCCAGGTGAGGTTATAGGCATGTGATAAAGAGTCGCTGGAACTCCTGTTTCATTTGCTTGGCCTCTCTTACTGATTTTCTTTGTGCCTCATTTACACTGAGAGCAATCCAGCTAGCTCTCACAAACACCTCCTCCTCCTATCCACTTCACTACACTAAACATGCACACCACACTTCATTCCTCCACACCAAAATTAAAAAAACACAAAATGATGAATTTTAGCCCAGCCTCGGAGTCCCCAGGGGGGGGGGGACCTCACCCGACCGACCATCCCCTGACGACCCCACACAATCACCTGGACCTCGGCCTGTTACTCTTTCTATTAATTTCTGCAACATTCGCGGACTTTCCTCTAACTTTCACTCTGTTGAGCACCATCTCTCCTCCTACAAACCTGATCTTCTCTTCCTCACCGAAACCCAGGTGTCTGTAGCAACATCCAGCAACCCCTTCTCTGTATCCTCCTACTTTCTCTATCCTAGTTTCAAAGCCAAAGGTGGATGTTGTGCATATGTGCACAACAAACTCACTTGCTCTCGTGTTCCCGATTTCGACTCCTCTGAATTCTCAACTTTATGGCTCAAACTTTCCTGTCATTCTCTTACTAAATATTTCTGTGCTGTCTATCTTTCCCCTAACTCTACCAACTTTCCTAAATTCTTTGACTATCTAAACTCTACAGTGGAACACATTCTATCCATTTCTCCTTTCTCAGAAATCTCCATCTTAGGAGATTTCAACGTTCACCACCGCCAATGGCTCTCCTCTCACACTACTGATCCACCTGGTGAACAAGCCTACGTCTTTTCTATCCTAAATGACCTAGAGCAGTTAGTTCAGCAACCCACCCGTATCCCGGATCGCATCGGAGATCGGCCCAACATTCTTGACCTGTTTCTAACTTCTAACCCTTCTTCTTATACTGTCGATCTTTTCTCTCCTTTGGGCTCCTCCGACCATAAACTTATCTCTGTCACCTGTCCTATCTCTCCAGTACAGCCACCCGATCCTCCTAGCCGGCGGCGCTTGTGGCACTTTGGCGTTGCCGACTGGGAGGCTCTTCGGCAGTACTTCTTTGATTTCCCATGGAATGATTTCTGCTTCCATGGCCGAGGACCCTCGGAGAGTGCTGAACGCATTACCGAGGTAATCCTATCGGGCATGGAAGCATACATTCCATTCTCTTTCTCTCAGACTAATGCTAAAAAATCTTGGTTTACTCACGCCTGTTCTACTGCTGTCCGCAATAAGGAGGAAGCATTCAAACGGTACCGACGCCTTAAAACTCAAGACTCTCATTCTTCATATGTTTCTGCCCGGAATCAAGCCAAATCTGTTCTTCGACTTGCCAAATACTCTTTCATCAATAATAAATGCACTGAACTATCCAACTCTAGCTCTTCCCAAGCTTTCTGGCATCTAGCCAAAAACCTCTCCAACAATTTTCTCTTCCTCGTCTTTCCCTCCCCTTTCCCACTCTGATGGCACAACCATCACTTCTTCCTCTGACAAAGCTAAACTCTTCGCTCAAACTTTTGCTAGAAACTCCACCTTGGATGATTCCGGTGCTATTCCTCCCTCTCCGCCCTCCTCTCTCTTACTTATGCCTAATATCCTAATCTCTTCTAAAGATGTACTTTCTACCCTCTCTGGGCTTAACACTAATAAGGCGTACGGTCCGGACGGTGTTCCTCCTGTTGTTCTCAAAAACTGTGCTTCCGTGCTGACTCCTGCCTAGGCAAACTCTTTCGTCTCTGTCTATCCTCTAACGTCTTCCCTTCATGCTGGAAGTTTGCTCACATTCAACCTGTCCCAAAGAAGGGTGACCGCTCTCAACCCTCCAACTATCGTCCAATTGCTCTTATCTCTTGTCTTTCTAAAGTTTTTGAAACTATTCTTGCTTCCAAATTTCTTAAGCATTTCTCTTCTCATAATCTGCTCTCAGATCGCCAGTATGGCTTCCTTAAGGGTCGCTCTACTGGTGATATTCTTTCATATCTTACTAACTCTTGGTCATCCTCCTTTCGGGACTTCGGTGAGACTTTTTCTATTGCACTAGACATATCGAAAGCCTTCGATAGAGTCTGGCATAAATCTTTAATTTCTAAACTACCCTCCTTCGGTTTCTATCCCTCCATCTGTGCCTTTGTCTCTAATTTCCTTTCCGGCCGTTCCATAGCTGCGGTTGTGGACGGCCATTGTTCACTTCCTCACCCTATAAACTCCGGTGTTCCTCAGGGCTCTGTCCTATCTCCTATTCTCTTTCTAATTTTTATAAATGATCTCCTTAACTGTACCTTAATTCCCATCCATTCATACGCAGACGACTCAACCTTACACTACTCCATTAGTTTTTCAGAACGCCCCAGCCAGCAATCCCTCAACGACAAACGTAATGAAGCCATAGAACTCTTAAATTCTGATCTAAATACTATTTCCAATTGGGGCAGAGAAAACCTTGTTAACTTTAATGCTTCCAAAACCCAATTTCTCCATCTATCTACCCGTCAGGATCTCCCAGCGGACTATCCCTTATTCTTCAACAATACAAAATCAACCCTTCATCTTCTCTCAATATTCTTGGTGTCTCTTTTTCTTCTGCTCTCATTTGGAAGGACCATATTACCAGTCTTGCTAAGGCAGCCTCCCAGAAGCTGGGTGTGCTCAACCGCCTTAGGGGGTTCTTTTCCCCTGCACAGCTTCTTGCTCTGTACAGGGGCATAGTGCGCCCTTGTATTGAGTATTGTTCACATGTGTGGGGAGGTTCCTCTCACACCGGTCTCCTAGACAAAGTTGAAAGGAAGGCCTTTCGTATCATTAACTCCCGTCCACTCACCAACTCTCTGCAATCTCTCTCTCTCCGCCGCAATGTTGCATCTCTCTCGCTATTCTATCGCTACTATAATAATCAGTGTTCCTCAGAGCTATCCCAGTGCATACCACCTCCTTTACGTAGGGCACGTGGTACCCGTCTTGCAACTCAATCCCACCCCTACTCTGTGCAACTCTCCAACCCAAGAGTGAAACGTTACTCTCAAACTTTCTTCTACTCAACATCTGAGCTCTGGAACTCTCTCCCAGAATCAGTCTTTCCCTCTTCCTATGACTTAAATTGCTTCAAACTCCGTGTGTCCAGGCATTTTGGCTCGAACGTCCCTTGATTTTGGCCCTGTCACTCTTTCAACTATGGGGGAGGCACTCGCTATAGGCAGTTATGCCTTTTGCCTCCCTCAATCACATAGAAAAAAAAAAAAAAAAAAAAAAAAGTTAGGTGTGGTAGTGGAGAGGGTGTATGGTAGATTATTATATATAGTGTGGTAGTAAGTTAGGTGTGGTAGTGGAGAGGGTGTATGGTAGATTATTATATATAGTGTGGTAGTAAGTTAGGTGTGGTAGTGGAGAGGGTGTATGGTAGAATATTATATATAGTGTGGTAGTAAGTTAGGTGTGGTAGTGGAGAGGGTGTATGGTAGATTATTATATATAGTGTGGTAGTGGAGAGGGTGTATGGTAGATAATTATATATAGTGTGGTAGTAAGTTAGGTGTGGTAGTGGAGAGGGTGTATGGTAGATTATTATATATAGTGTGGTAGTAAGTTAGGTGTGGTAGTGGAGGGGGTGTATGGTAGATTATTATATATAGTGTGGTAGTAAGTTAGGTGTGGTAGTGGAGAGGGTGTATGGTAGATTATTATATATAGTGTGGTAGTAAGTTAGGTGTGGTAGTGGAGAGGGTGTATGGTAGATTATTATATATAGTGGTGGTAAGTTAGGTGTGGTAGTGGAGAGGGTGTATGGTAGATTATTATATATAGTGTGGTAGTAAGTTAGGTGTGGTAGTGGAGAGGGTGTATGGTAGATTATTATATAGTGTGGTAGTAAGTTAGGTGTGGTAGTGGAGAGGGTGTATGGTAGATTATTATATATAGTGTGGTAGTAAGTTAGGTGTGGTAGTGGAGAGGGTGTATGGCAGATTATTATATATAGTGTGGTAGTAAGTTAGGTGTGGTAGTGGAGAGGGTGTATGGTAGATTATTATATATAGTGTGGTAGTAAGTTAGGTGTGGTAGTGGAGAGGGTGTATGGTAGATTATTATATATAGTGTGGTAGTAAGTTAGGTGTGGTAGTGGAGAGGGTGTATGGCATATTATTATATATAGTGTGGTAGTAAGTTAGGTGTGGTAGTGGAGAGGGTGTATGGTAGATTATTATATATAGTGTGGTAGTAAGTTAGGTGTGGTAGTGGAGAGGGTGTATGGTAGATTATTATATATAGTGTGGTAGTAAGTTAGGTGTGGTAGTGGAGAGGGTGTATGGTAGATTATTATATATGGCTAATTGGTAGGAAACAGAGAGTCAGCATAAATGGTACCAAGTCAGAGTGGGGAGCAGTCAAAAGTGGTGTCCCCCAGGGATCGGTATTAGGTCCCCTGTTGTTTCTTATATACATAAATGACCTAGATTTAGGTATAACTAGTAGGATAAGTAAATTCGCAGACGATACTAAAATGGGGAGATCAATTGATTCAGATAGCGATATAGAGTGCCTCCAAAGGGATCTAGATACCTTACATGAATGGTCAGTAAATTGGCAGATGAAGTTTAACATTGACAAATGCAAGGTATTAAAGATAGGGAAGATGCAAACAAATGTTAAATATAAACTAGCTAATTTAGAATTAGAAAATTCAGACTGTGAGAAAGATCTAGGTGTGTTTGTTAGCAATGATTTGAAGCCTAGAAAACAGTGTATAGGCGTTCGTAATAAGGCAAACAGGATTCTCGGGTTCATCTCTAGGAGTGTGAGTAACAGAACTGCTGATGTTATCTTAAAACTTTACTTGTCATTAGTGAGACCCCATATGGATTATGCTGTCCAATTTTGGTGTCCTTATTACAGAATGGACATAGATTCATTGGAGAGAGTACAGCGTAGAATGACAAAAATGATCCATAATATTAGAAATCTTCCGTATGAAGAAAGGTTGAAGAAATTAGGTTTACATTTGTTAGAGAGACGCAGAGTTAGAGGGGATATGATAGAGGTGTTCAAGTGGGTTAGTGGGATTAACAAAGGGGACATGACAAATGTACTAAAGCTCAGTGATAGCGAAAGAACTCGTACCAATGGTTTCAAATTAGATAATTTTTGTTTCAGAAAAGATATAGGCAAATATTGGTTTGGTAACAGAGTTGTAGATGGGTGGAATGGACTACCAAGTGCTATAGTGGGATCTAAAACTGTAGGGAGCTTTAAGATAAAATTGGATAAGCATATGGACGAGAAGGGTTGGGTGTGAAGGGGGATCAGCCGGGTTGGGCCAATCAGCGCTCTGCAGACCCCCATAATCCTGCGTTAATCTCTAACCGTTTTGGTAGGATGATCCTCAGGGTATTAGAGTGTTGAGCCTATAATTGGGCTTTGTAATTGATTTGGGGTTGTGTGGGACAGGGATCTGCCTTGCTTAGGCCAATCGGCTTTCTGCAGACTCCCATTTTCTTATGTTCTTATGTTCTTATATAGTGTGGTAGTAAGTTAGGTGTGGTAGTGGAGAGGGTGTATGGTAGATTATTATATATAGTGTGGTAGTAAGTTAGGTGTGGTAGTGGAGAGGTTGTATGGTAGATTATTATATATAGTGTGGTAGTAAGTTAGGTGTGGTAGTGGAGAGGGTGTATGGTAGATTATTATATATAGTGTGGTAGTAAGTTAGGTGTGGTAGTGGAGAGGGTGTATGGTAGATTATTATATAGTGTGGTAGTAAGTTAGGTGTGGTAGTGGAGAGGGTGTATGGTAGATTATTATATATAGTGTGGTAGTAAGTTAGGTGTGGTAGTGGAGAGGGTGTATGGTAGATGATTATAATGTGGTAGTAAGTTAGGTGTGGTAGTGAGAGGTGAGTAAGATAGAAAGCTGGTCATGGGATGTGGATGTGGGTGGTTACGTAGGGGGGAAGTGGTAGGTAGTGTGGTTGATTGGTAGAAAGTTAGGGGGGGGGGGGTGATGGATGAGTGGAGTTTGGGATGTTATTGTTGTTGTTGTTGGTTGAGGTGGTGCTGAATAGTGGTAGAAATTGTTGTTGTTGATGTTATAAGTATTTGTGGTGAAGGGATAGTTGTTGTTGTGGTAATACAGTAGTAGTAATGGTTGTTGTTGATGTTATAAGTAGTTGTGGTGGAGGGATGGTTGTTGTTGTGGTAATACAGTAGTAGTAATGGTTGTTGTTGATGTTGTTATAAGTAGTTGTGATGGAGGGATGGTTGTTGTTGTGATAGTAGTAGTAATGGTTGTTGTTGTTGTTGATGTTATAAGTAGTTGTGATGGAGGGATGGTTGTTGTTGTGATAGTAGTAGTAATGGTTGTTGATGTTGTTGTTATAAGTAGCTGTGATGGAGGGATGGTTGTTGTTGTGATAGTAGTAGTAATGGTTGTTGTTGTTGATGTTGTTATAAGTAGTTGTGATGGAGGGATGGTTGTTGTTGTGATAGTAGTAGTAATGGTTGTTGTTGATGTTGTTGTTATAAGTAGCTGTGATGGAGGGATGGTTGTTGTTGTGATAGTAGTAGTAATGGTTGTTGTTGTTGATGTTATAAGTAGTTGTGATGGAGGGATGGTTGTTGTTGTGATAGTAGTAGTAATGGTTGTTGTTGATGTTGATGTTATAAGTAGTTGTGATGGAGGGATGGTTGTTGTTGTGATAGTAGTAGTAATGGTTGTTGTTGTTGTTGTTGTTGTTATAAGTAGTTGTGATGGAGGGATGGTTGTTGTTGTGATAGTAGTAGTAATGGTTGTTGATGTTGTTGTTATAAGTAGTTGTGATGGAGGGATGGTTGTTGTTGTGATAGTAGTAATGGTTGTTGTTGATGTTGTTGTTATAAGTAGCTGTGATGGAGGGATGGTTGTTGTTGTGATAGTAGTAGTAATGGTTGTTGTTGTTGATGTTGTTGTGTTGTGATGGAGGGATGGTTGTTGTTGTGATAGTAGAGGTTGTTGTTGTTGTTGTGATAAGTAGTTGTGATGGAGGGATGGTTGTTGTTGTGATAGTAGTAGTAATGGTTGTTGGTGATGTTGTTATAAGTACTGTGATGGGGATGGTTGTTGTTTGTATAGTAGTAGTTGGTTGTTGTTGTTGTTGTTGTTATCGTTGTGATGGAGGGATGGTGTTGTTGTGTGATAGTAGTAGTATGTTTGTTGTTGTTGTTGTTGTTGTTATAAGTAGTTGTGATGGAGGGATGGTTGTTGTTGTGATAGTAGTAGTAATGGTTGTTGTTGTTGTTGTTGTTATAAGTAGTTGTGATGGAGGGATGGTTGTTGTTGTGTTGTATTGGGGTTGTTGTTTTGTTGTTGTTGTAGTAGTTGTGATGGAGGGATGGTTGTTGTTGTGATAGTAGTCTTGTTGTTGTGTGTTGTTGTTGGTAGTCTGTGATGGAGGGATGGTTGTTGTTGTTGTTGTAGTTGTTTGTTGTTGTGATGTGTAGGGATGGTTGTTGGTGTGTTGTTTAAGTTGTGATGGAGGGATGGTTGTTGTTGTATTAGTAGTAGTAATTGTTGTTGTTGTTGTTGTTGTTGTAGTAGTTTGTGGAGGATGGTTGTTGTGTTGTTGTTATAAGTAGTTGTGATGGCGGGATGGTGTTGTAGTAATAGTAGTAGTAATGGTGTTGTTGTTGTTGTTGTTGTTGGTTTGTTGTTATAGTTGTGATGGAGGGATGGTTGTTGTTGTGATAGTTTGTTGTGTTGTTGTTGTTGTTGTTATATTGTGATGGAGGATGGTTGTTGTGATAGTAGTAGTAATGGTTGTTGTTGTTGTTGTTGTTATAAGTAGTTGTGATGGAGGGATGGTTGTTGTTGTATTAGTAGTAGTAATGGTTGTTGTTGTGATAGTAGTAGTAATGGTTGTTGGTGATGTTGTTATAAGTAGTTGTGATGGAGGGATGGTTGTTGTTGTTGTTGTTATAAGTAGCTGTGATGGAGTTGGATTCTGACAATACGTATGTATGAATAACCCCTTCAGTACCATGACAGCCTTTTATATTTATTCTGGTTTAATCAGATTATTTCATACAGTTTAAGAATGACCTTTGTTATTCAGATTTGTTGAGAGCGTATGGACCTCTTTGAACCCTTAAGGGGAGGTATTTAGTTTATTCCCTAGACCTCCACCAAGCTTAAAATTAAACCTCCTTGACCCCCTTTCAAGATAAATGTTTACATTTTTCGGTAGAAAAATTTCCCGGCCGAAGGCCGGTTCCTCTTAAATTACAGGCTCGCTATCGCTCGCCAGGAAAAATTGACACCTAAATGGTACGAAAGGTCTTAAAATTGATAGAAATGGGGCGAACGTTCTTAAAATCGCCAAACTAATGGGGTGAACATCTTAAAAACTCAAAAGCAATGGGGCTAAACATGAGGGAGAAAGAGGTCAAGAAAAAATCCCTCAAGTGGAAATCTCCCCTTAAGCTAGATTGTAAGCTAAAGACAATCATCTAATGGCAACCAGAATATGATGAAAATAAAGTCATGGTACTGAAGGGGTTAAACAGAACAAAATGCAACGGTATAAATATCCCTGTACGTTGGTATCAGCTGGCTGTCTGGCATTTCCTGTGTGGGTTTAAAGTTCCTCCTCCTCCATCACCATCACCACCACCACCTCCAGGCTCTTCCTCCTCCTCCTCCTCCACCACCACCACCTCCACCGCCATCACCATCTCCTCCATTATCACCACCACCACTACCAATCACCTCTACCACCGACCACCACCGCCACCGCCATAACCCACCTCCCCCCCCCCCCCACACACCATCACCATCTCCTCCATTATCACCACCACCACTACCACCGTCCAACACACACACACACACACCACCACCACCACCACCACTACCACCGTCCACCACCACCTCATCCCCCTTCCATCCACCACCCTATCAGCTTCACCCCTGACAACAGGTTGGAGGCGGGTACAACAGTTTATAGGGAGAGTTTACCCTTTACATTACCGTGGGTACTAAGTTAAATACCTCGTGTTGTGAACTTCATCTATGTTGTACGAATGAGAAGAAGCTTCTACATACAAATATTAAAAAGCTAACAATCGTGAGAATAACGGTATAATATATGATTACTTTAGCATTTTCACTGACATTTTCACATCTTAACTGACGTACTGTACGTAGTGCATAACAAAACAAGATTGATATGCGGCCAGTAGAGAAATTGCCAAACCGAACCGCCGAGAGATCACTAACATCAGCAACGCCAAATAACCAACCAGTCAAGATTGCTACTATTCGGCAATCACATTGCAGAGCCGGCACGAAACCAAAACACGCCAGCTTCAACCCTATTATCAATTCAGGGGCGTGCATCGGCAGAAAATCAACAATACCTGCTCCTCCACCGAAATCAACGCAAAATCAATGCGAGAAGCGAGAGCACGAACCTGGGAAAATACTCACCACAACAAACCTTCATATCAACGGTTTTCCACGTCTCCCGACCTCCAACCTTATTTCACAACGTGCACGAATGATCAACTCACCAGAATTACCTGGTGCAACAGCTGCACCATGCCCAACAACACCGAACAAGACCTCCTGGCGTGCCCTTCCTGCCCGGAGAGACAGAAGAGACACTACCCCAGCCCAAACCATCAGCTAACAACCAGCCTGCTGGCTTGATCTAAATTTTTGGATCTTTCACAGACAGTCCTAAGATGGAAAGGATATATAACATGTCTAAGGTTTGTCATAATACCAGTTTGGGGCGGCAAAGTCCAGGATGCTATTGTGCGGGCTTATCTAGTCAGTCAAACCGTGTACGCTATTGCGCGTGCCAGGCAAACTCGGTATTTGTCAACCCAGAGGCGGAAAATAAGTCTAAGGCTTATCACAGCACGAGTTTGGGGCGGCGAAGCCCAGTGCGCTATTGTGCATAATGATCAGTCAGTCAAACTGAGGACGCTATAGTGCGTGCTGGGCAACCTCAGTACCAGTGACTAAACCTGCAGTACTTGGTGTTCCTAAGGTGACTCTGCCGACCTTGTCTAGTCCTGAGTTATCTAGCAACACAGTGTCTGTGGCAAAGATAAATACTAACTCCCTGAACAGTCACGCTCCTGCCCTCCTCTTGTCTGGTCCTGACGAGATAAGTAAAGTGTGTGTCAGTTTACCTGTCACTAACCAAGTGAGTTTACCTCCAACACCAGGAAAGACTTTAGTTGATCCGTTGGTAGGAGACAAGCTGCCATTTTCCCACAGAGGCGGCGAGAGAGTGTAATAAGCCCAGTCGAAGACATCGGAGGAAGTGTGACATAGCCAGGCGCCTGTTGCAGCTCTCTGGGCCAGATCCTAGCCCGTAGAGGACCGAGGCTGTATGTGAAGCAGCCCAGACGTCGTGGAGTTCTATGTGTGTGGCCTGTACTACGCTAGTGTGTATGTGTGGATAGCAGAGACTCCAGCTCCTCGTCAACCCTCAGTGCCAGTGCTCACTTTTCCCCAGTGCCCTACTCTCTCTCACAATTTAAGTGCTTCTGTATTTCTGTCGTGGTAATGGTGATTATAGTGAGGTTTAGACCCAGATGTGCCAAGACTCTTTTAGTGTTAACGTAAGATATCCGAAGACGTGCTTTATGTCTTCCCTTCTCCTTGCCTCTCGCCACCCCGGTTGTTGGGGAACACTACACACCTATCCTACACAAGTGATATATATAGATATAGGTACTTCCTCGAGTCCGGGCTCCAGCGACTCTTCAAAGAGGAAATATAGATATATTATCACCACATTAGAGAATACATGCACCTTACACGTCACCCGAGAGCTCGTGCCGCATATCTGAGTTTATGAACCCATATCACTCAGGTCTAGGTAAAATAGTGCATCTTGTCGCAGAGTTAATGCTTCTCATTCATGTTTAAGAGTCCACTTAATGCAGACTCTTTGTTGTCATAACTTTAACCTTTGCAATCCATGCATATAGAGTTACTTTATGTTAAATCTTTGTTTTGCCTTTTGGAGAGCTATTGCTCCTTGCTCTTGAACTTAAATTAGCAATCATCTTTGTTCTACTTTGTCAATTATTTTGTGTGCATTATTCTGCCGTACTTTAGGACGATTTGCTTGTGTCGAGGCTTATTGCCTCAGTTTATCAATTAACCATTTCCTGTGTACGAGTCCTGTGTGACAATTAGAGACACTATTTGTAAATATTGATGACCCACCATTGATAAGAATAAAACCATTGTAATCTTTCCTTGTGTTTCTGTTGATTGCCTGTTATTTGTTTGATGTAAAGAGAATTTAGGTCAGTCCTCGCCCAGTCGATAGTAAACGTGGACAATTTGGTGAAAAGCTGTAAAATGTTGTCTGTGTGTGCCGAAAAGTCTATGTTATTTCGAGATGTTGTTGGTGTGCTTCCTTAGTGTTCGACAGCGTTACGTGACTGTACGTAATGACTACAAGCTGTTCTAGTAGTACACTGGCAACGTAATTTTTCGGTGTGACGTCGCGCGACTTTACCACAACATTTCGCGACTCCATAACAAAGCCACACAGTAGTATACAGAATTGTAACGTATTCATAATGACATACAACGATAAAAAGTCACAAGACGCTACACAATTTTATCGGACCCCTTAAGGGGAGATCTCCACTTGAGGGATTTTTTTCTTGACCCCTTTCTCCCTCATGTTTAGCCCCATTGCTTTTGATATTATAAAACGTTTGCCCCATTAGTTTAGCGATTTTAAGAACTTTCACCCCATATTAAGACCTTTCGTGCAATTCAGGTGACAATTTTATCCTGGCGAGCGATAGCGAGCCTGTAATTTAAGAGGAACCGGCCTTTGGCCGGGAAATTTTTCTACCGAAAAATGTACAAATTTATCTTGAAAGGGACTCAAGGGGGTGTAATTTTAAGCTTGATGGAGGTCTAGGGAACACACTAGATACATCCCCTTAAAATTTCGCAGCCTTCCACGATATAACAAGAGACACTCTGACACACACGTGACGAGATGTAACGAAACGTATGGAGATGTCAACAAGAAACAATTTTCGTGCCATGTCGTGAATGTGTGACGGGGCCTTAAAGGGGCGGAGGGGGGTTTCTGGACCTCCTTCTCCCTCATGTTTAGCTCCATTAGTTTTGGGATTTAAAGACATTCACTCTATTAGTTTGGCGATATTAAAACCTTTCGTGCCATTTAGGTAGGTGTCAATTTATATATATATACACACACACACACACACATATATATACAGTATATATATAATACCAAAAGGAATACCAACATGTCCGCTTATTTATCCTTTGGCAAGACCTGTGTTGTTGGTAGGCTGGGTACGTGTGTGTGTGTGTGTGTCTGTGTGTGTGTGTTTATGTGTGTGTATGTATGTGTGTGGGTGTCTGTATGTGTGTGTGTGTGTGTCTGTGTGTGTGTGTGTTTATGTGTGTGTGTATGTATGTGTGTGGGTGTCTGTGTGTGTGTGTGTGTGTGTGTGTGTGTGTGTGTGTGAACAAGAAGGAGTATGAGAGAGTGAGTGAAAGAGAGATAGTCAAATACAAACTTTAATCCCATTTCTACAGTTTCAAACGTAATTTGGATAGTCAAGTAAATGATATTGGTCGGGTGTTAAAGGAATCTGTCTCGTGTGGGCCGGTAGACCCTCTGCAGATGTCCGTGTTCTTATGTTCTACAGCCAAAACCTGACCCATGGTACTTTATACACGGAATATATACAATTAAGAAACACCCCGTTCTTAACATTAATCATCCATTACAAACCCCAATACACTTCAATAACACATACAGTGAGGCACAGATTTAGGTTACGCAGTTGATTTAATTTATATCTATATATCTATATAATATTGTCTGTGTGTGTGTGTGTGTGTGTGTGTGTTCTTAATAGGCGGCCGCAGTTTTGGACCTGCGGAGCTGAAACTTTGCATGTGAGTGTCAATTGACCTGGGTCAGGTCATAGAGGGGGCGAGGCCACGATCGGAGGTTGTTTCGAGGCCGAAATTGAAAAAAAAAAATGAAAAAAAATAAAATAAAAAAATGCCGTTTGGGGCAGAAGGAGGCCTCCGATCGAAAAGGTGTATGGAACCAAAGATATTCGCAGCCCCCCAAAATTCCCTATGGTGAAATGTTTTGCGACCGCTCTGTCTATACTGTATAAAGCAGTCTATGGTATAAAGTGTATATATGGTGACCGGTCAACTCAACCAGTAGACCATTTCAACCAGTAGCTCTCAACCAGTACCAAATCAACCAATACGGTTAGGTTAGTACTATATTTTGGCACTGGTTTGGTTGATCTGGGTTAATTTGGCACTGGTTGAGAGCTACTGGTTGAAATGGTCTACTGGTTGAGATGACATGGAATCGTATATATATAATACGGTTATATATAGCCGTATAGCAGCACCAAATAATATGTGTTAGAGAGTTTAACGGGGGTGACCTGTTTTTGTTCTGTCCTTTTCTATCTTTCTCTGGCTTGTATCCATTTGGCCCCATTCAGCCTACTGTTTTAAGACGTTTATCCCCATCCAGGTGTAAATTTTTTACTGGTGAGCGGTAGCGAGCCAGCATATTTTTTATTTTTGTTAGACAGCAGGCTAAATTTGTAAATTTTTCGATAGAAAAATGTCTCCGGCGAAGCCGGATTTCTTCATATAATGCTGGCTCTCTATCGCTCGCCAGGAAGAAATCGACACCTAGATGGGCATAAACGTCTTAAAATAGTTGGCTGAATGGGGCCGAGTGGATACAAGCCAGAGAAAGAGAGAAAAGGACATAAATAAAAAAAAACAGGTCCCCTTAAGGGGAGGTTTTTAGTTTGGTCCCTAGATATCAACCAAGCTTAAGATTACACCCCCTTGAGCCCCTTTCAAGATAAATTTGTACATTTTTCGGTAGAGAAATGTCCCGGCTGAAAGCCGGTTCCTCTTAAATTGCAGGCTAGCTATCGCTCGCCAGGATATAATCGACACCTAAATGGCACGAAAGGTCTTAAAACTGACAGAAATGGGTCGAAAGTTCTTAAAATCGTCAAACTAATGGGGCGACCGTCTTAAAATCTCAAAAGCAATGGGGCTAAACATGAGGGAGAAAGGGGTCCAGAAAAAATCCCTCAAGTCGATATCTCCCCTTAAGGGGAGATAAGCGTATTTAATGATTACTTTATACATAATATTTGGTTATTATTCATTTTTAGTTTCCTCCCTAGACCTCCGTCAAACTTAAAATCACCCCCCCCCCCCACCCCCCACCTTGATTTCCAATGATGTCGTATAAATAATGAATATAGTCCCCCCCCCCCCCGGCCTCTACTACTGCGCAGCTACGTAGGCGTAACCTTGACAATAGCCACTCTCTCCATCGATTTACCTTATACCAGGGTCGAGTGTGGCTGCTGACGTGGCCCTACCCTTTATATATATATATATATATATATATATATATATATATATATATATATATATATATATGAAGCAACTTGGTTGAGCCCCAGATCTTTCACTCGGTCTTCTACTGTACTTCTCACTTCTCAGCTTGTTCTTCCTCTGTCCAATTACTCTTCTTTCCTATTGTACTCCAGCAATCTGGTCTGGTATATATATATATATAGTTTCAATCGATTATGTATGCTTAATTGAAAACTTAGCCACTTGAATTACTTTTTATGGGTATTGTTTAGTTGCATTTGAAAACACATCATTGATCAGAGTCTTTATACCCCTTTCATTCCCCCAGGTCTTTCCATAACTGAATAAAACCGTCTAATGATAGCCAGAATAAAATGAAGAAACGCGTTATCTCTTTTTTTTATATCTTTCTCTCCTTTTCTCTCTTTCCCTGGCTTGTATCCATTTGGCCCCATTCAGCCAACTGTTTTAAGACGTTTATCCCCATCCAGGTTTCGATTTCTTCCTGGCGAGCGATAGCGAGCCAGCATTGTATGGAGAAATCCTTTGTTTCCCTGCAGGTCACCCCCCTTAAACCCTTTTTACTACCTCAGATCCTTCTTAACCCTCTCAGACATATGACGCGATTTTGAGCCTATTAGGGATACTTTAAAGCCTTTGTTACCATCAGGGGTATTTAGAAACCTTTAGTTTAGTTACTTCAACCTCTGCAGTTGTCTTTGAGTTAGCTGTGTTGAGCCTATTGGGGATACTTTAAAGCCTTTGTTACCATCAGGGGTATTTAGAAACCTTTAGTTTAGTTACTTCAACCTCTGCAGTTGTCTTTGAGTTAGCTGTGTTGAGCCTATTGGGGATACTTTAAAGCCTTTGTTACCATCAGGGGTATTTAGAAACCTTTAGTTTAGTTACTTCAACCTCTGCAGTTGTCTTTGAGTTAGCTGTGTTGAGCCTATTGGGGATACTTTAAAGCCTTTGTTACCATCAGGGGTATTTAGAAACCTTTAGTTTAGTTACTTCAACCTTTGCAGTTGTCTTTGAGTTAGCTGTGTTGAGCCTATTAGGGATACTTTAAAGCCTTTGTTACCATCAGGGGTATTTAGAAACCTTTAGTTTAGTTACTTCAACCTCTGCAGTTGTCTTTGAGTTAGCTGTGGGCAGAAAACTAATTTTGGAGAGGTAATTATAAGAGTGAGAGAACTCTATTTATTATTGCTAATCTGGCAACCTCTGCGTCATATGAGCCTGAAGGGGTTAAACTGCGCAAAATCGTCTAAATATAGCCCAAACCAAAGGTGTAAATAGTCGTCACGGTGCTAAAGGGGTAAATAACGACGCAGTGTAACCCATGATACGTAAGGTAGGAAACATGGCCTGAAACGTATGGTACAAATGAGAGTGAAATACGAATGGTACAAAATGTTATGTTACACGTATGGTAGAAATGTTATGATATGTAAACGTATGGTACAAATGAGAGTGAACTACGAATGGTACCAAATGTTATGTTATACGTATGGTAGAAATGTTATGTTATGTAAACGTATGGTACAAATGAGAGTGAAATACGAATGGTACCAAATGTTATGTTATACGTATGGTAGAAATGTTATGATATGTAAACGTATGGTACAAATGAGAGTGAAATACGAATGGTACAAAATGTTATGTTACACGTATGGTAGAAATGTTATGTTATGTAAACGTATGGTAGAAATGAGAGTGAAATACGAATGGTACGAAATGTTATGTTATACGTATGATAACGAATGGTACGAAATGTTATGTTATACGTATGGTAGAAATGTTATGTCATACGTATGGTAGAAATGTTAAACTGCAGTATCGCTATCGCTCGCCAGGAAGAAAGTCGACACCTAAATCGCAAGAAAGGTCTTAAAATCGCCTAACTAATTGGGAAAATATCTTAAAAATATCAAAACTAATGGGGCTAATCGTGAGGGAGGAACAGGTCAAGAACCCCCCCCCCCCCGCCCCCCGCCTTTAATGAAACATTTGGGTTTTAAATATCCATGTGGACGTCATTTAAATATCCATGTGGACGTCATTTAAATATCCATGTGGACGTCATTTAAATATCCATGTGGACGTCATTTAAATATTCATGTGGACGTCATTTAAATATCCATGTGGACGTCTTCATTTAAATATCCATGTGGACGTCATTTAAATATCCATGTGGACGTCATTTAAATATCCATGTGGACGTCATTTAAATATCCATGTGGACGTCATTTAAATATCCATGTGGACGTCATTTAAATATTCATGTGGACGTCATTTAAATATCCATGTGGACGTCATTTAAATATCCATGTGGACGTCATTTAAATATCCATGTGGACGTCATTTAAATATCCATGTGGACGTCATTTAAATATCATGTGGACGTCATTTAAATATCCATGTGGACGTCATTTAAATATCCATGTGGACGTCATTTAAATATCCATGTGGACGTCATTTAAATATCCATGTGGACGTCATTTAAATATCCATGTGGACGTCATTTAAATATTCATGTGGACGTCATTTAAATATTCATGTGGACGTCATTTAAATATTCATGTGGACGTCATTTAAATATCCATGTGGACGTCATTTAAATATCCATGTGGACGTCATTTAAATATTCATGTGGACGTCATTTAAATATCCATGTGGACGTCATTTAAATATTCATGTGGACGTCATTTAAATATTCATGTGGACGTCATTTAAATATTCATGTGGACGTCATTTAAATATTCATGTGGACGTCATTTAAATATCCATGTGGACGTCATTTAAATATCCATGTGGACGTCATTTAAATATTCATGTGGACGTCATTTAAATATTCATGTGGACGTCATTTAAATATCCATGTGGACGTCATTTAAATATTCATGTGGACGTCATTTAAATATTCATGTGGACGTCATTTAAATATTCATGTGGACGTCATTTAAATATTCATGTGGACGTCATTTAAATATCCATGTGGACGTCATTTAAATATTCATGTGGACGTCATTTAAATATCCATGTGGACGTCATTTATTTATTTATTTACTTATTTATTAATGTCCCCCCCCCCCCCCCGTTCTTCCACTTAAGGTGAGACTGCCACTTGAGACATTTTTTTCTAGACCCATTTGTATCTCATGTTTAGCCCCATTGCTTTATAGATTTTAAGATTTTCGCCCCATTATTTTGGCGATTTTAATAACTTTCGCCCCATTTCTGTCAATTTTAAGACGTTTCGTGCCATTTAGGTGTCGATTTTTCCCTGGCGAGCGATAGCGAGCCTGTAATTTAAGGGGAACCGGCCTTCGGCCGGGAAATTTTTCTACCGAAAAATTTACAAATTTATCTTGAAAAGGGGTCTAGGAGGTGTAATTGTAAGCTTGATGGAGTTCTAGGGAAGAAACTAAATACCTCCCCTAAAAAAGAGTACTTATATTTGCACCGTTATAACATAGCCTAAATGGTCCCGGGAGTCACTGGGCGCCATCTTGACTCCAATATTCTTATGTTCTCTATGTACAGTGGCGCTAATAAGTCATGTCCCAGCTGTCATTACGTTTGGCTTGCTCTGTGCTGTATTAATGTCTGTCAGATGTTGAATAAGGTGGGTAAGTGTAAGAACAGGTTTGTATATTTCACTCGATATGAAGAAATGAAGCTTAAATATTGCTGATACCAATTATTGATCAAAACATACTTGGTGCCGAGACATCACTTATTAGCGCGACTGTACATGATTGGTTGAATATAGGAAAAGGCATACGTATAATGCGAGGCCAATAAGAGGGGTGACCTGCTTTTGGTTGTTGTTGTTGTTGTTGTTGTTCCCCAAGCTGCCTGGCCGAACAGCCCCAAGGCCCCGAGCAATTCCAAGGCCATAACCGAGCGCCCCCACAGAACCCTTCCTGCCGATCACAATAAAGCCTGGGTGACCAAAGCCGGGGAGCTGAGGAGGGTGCGGAAACGCCCGGGAAACCAAAGCCCCACCCAGGGCCCTGTGCCCCTCAGCAATTATGAAGAGAAAGTTGAGGGGCAAGGAAAAAATGTGACGCTTTGGCTTCCAATCTTGGTAGATTGGGAGGTCAATCCACGGAAGAGACGCCGTCACTTGAGATCTAGAAAATATATAAGTAAAAGGAACAGTCAGAGTAAGCTATGGGTATGGCAGAGATCGCTCAGTTCTCACTCTGATAGACCAGCCCATCACCACATGACTAGAACCCAATCCTCTCAGCATCAGCTAGGAAAGGCCCTAGAAAGCCGCCTTTGGCGGCTTTTTGTTATTTCTGTCCTTTTCTCTGGCTTGTATCCATTCGGCCCCATTCAGCCAACTATTTTAAGACGTTTATACCCATCTAGGTGTAGATTTCTTCCTGGCGAGCGATAGCGAGCCAGCATTATATGAAGAAATCCGGCTTCGCCGGACACATTTTTCTATCGAAAAATGTACAAATTTAGCCTGCTGTCAAACAAAAATAAAAAATATGCTGGCTCGCTACCGCTCACCAGTAAATTTTGTACACCTGGATGGGGATAAACGTCTTAAAACAGTAGGCTGAATGGGGCCAAATGGATACAAGCCAGAGAAAGATAGAAAAGGACAGAACCAAAACAGGTCACCCCCCTTAATGTTCAAGATGTTTGGGCCTATTTATTTGTAACAGGGTATATATAGATAGGCCAAACATCGTTACCTCTAGACATGTAACTCAAAACGGGCTAGAACAAATGGGCTATAAATGGCCACACCTATTCCCTGGCTGACTCTTCCCCCCAAAAAAAAAAAAAATAAAAAAATACAAAATCTATGTGAGTGAGGGAGACAAAATGCAGAACTGCCTGTAGCGAGTGCCTCTCCCATAGTTGAAAGAGTGACAGGGCCAAAATCAAGGGACGTTCGAGCTAAAATGCCTGGACACGTCATGGAGTTTGAAGCAGTGTAAGTCATAGGAGGAGGGAACGACTGATTCTGGGAAAGAGTTCTAGAGCTCCGCTGTACAAATATTAGCTCGATTACGCTAGTCAGTTTTGAGTTATAGTGCGCGGAATTTCAATGTGAGTATCCTAGGTTCGAGTCCTCGGAGTGCCACATGTATTGGTTGAGTTCATTAATTGAGTTTATATGTAAGGTTGGTTGGTGTAAAAACATAATAAATAGAAATTAGTGGTGAAGATATGTGGCCACCAGTGAATGAATGGACTATAGTGACTTGTTTGTGTAGTGCATGTTTGGTCAACTGGTAATAATGGACTATAGTGACTTGTTTGTGTAGTGCATGTTTGGTCAACTGGTAATAATGAACTATAGTGACTTGTTTGTGTAGTGCATGTTTGGTCAACTGGTAATAAGTATAGTGACTTGTTTGTGTAGTGCATGTTTGGTCAACTGGTAATAATGGACTATAGTGACTTGTTTGTGTAGTGCATGTTTGGTCAACTGGTAATAATGAACTATAGTGACTTGTTTGTGTAGTGCATGTTTGGTCAACTGGTAATAATGAACTATAGTGACTTGTTTGTGTAGTGCATGTTTGGTCAACTGGTAATAATGGACTATAGTGACTTGTTTGTGTAGTGCATGTTTGGTCAACTGGTAATAATGAACTATAGTGACTTGTTTGTGGTGAAGATATGTGGCCAACTGGTAATGAATGGACTATAGTGACTTGTTTGTGTAGTGCATGTTTGGTCAACTGGTAATAATGAACTATAGTGACTTGTTTGTGGTGAAGATATGTGGCCAACTGGTAATGAATGGACTATAGTGACTTGTTGGTGTAGTGCATGTTTGGTCAACTGGTAATAATGGACTATAGTGACTTGTTTGTGTAGTGCATGTTTGGTCAACTGGTAATAATGGACTATAGTGACTTGTTTGTGGTGAAGATATGTGGCCACCAGTGAATGAATGGACTATAGTGACTTGTTGGTGTAGTGCATGTTTGGTCAACTGGTAATAATGGACTATAGTGACTTGTTTGTGGTGAAGATATGTGGCCAACTGGTAATGAATGGACTATAGTGACTTGTTGGTGTAGTGCATGTTTGGTCAACTGGTAATAATGGACTATAAGGACTTGTGTGTGGTGAAGATATGTGGCCAACTGGTAATGAATGAACTATAGTGACTTGTTGGTGTAGTGCGTCCTCTATCACACCTGAGCAGACTGAGCCACATGACCTGCAGGTGTTCTGGCTCGCTCCCAAGTTTATCCTCCTCCTCCCTATCCACGAAGTTTACTAACCCTCATCCTCCCTTACTGACCGTTTGTGTGGTCTATTAATTCATTTATTCATATATTTTGTTTGGTCTATTAATTCATTTATTCATATATTTTGTTTGGTCTATTAATTCATTTATTCATATATTTTGTTAGTTTCCTCCCTAGACCTCCATCAAGCTTAGAAAAACACCTCCTAGACCCCCCTTGAAGATAAATTTGTACATTTTTCGGTAGAAAAATTTCCCGGCCGAAGGCCGGTTCCTCTTAAAATTGCAGACTCGCTATCGCTTGCCAGGAAAAAATCGACACCTAAATGGCACGAAAGGTCTTAAAATTGACAACGAAATGGGGCGAAAGGTGTTAAAATCGCCAAACTAATGGGCCGAACGACTTATAATCTCAAAACTAGTGGGGCTAACCATGAGGGAGAAGGGGGTCCAGAAAAACGGTCTGCCTCCCCTTAACCCCTTGATGATCATGCCGCATTTTGACTGTATATTCTGGCTATCATCGGGTTGATACAGTTTGGGAATTATAATGTAAAACTTGCAAAATAAACAAACCCAATCAGGAACGACACACTATAAACACAAAAGAACCAATCAAAATAAACAAACCCAATCAGGAACGACACACTATAAAACACAAAAGAACTAATAACAATAAACAAACCCAATCAGGAACGACACACTATAAACACAAAAGAACTAATAACAATAAACAAACCCAATCAGGAACGACACACTATAAACACAAAAGAACTAATACCAATCGCTATGTGGAAATAACGATATAGCATAGTAAAGGGTCAAAACTATCTCAATTAACTCTCTGACTTACCCATAACCTTTCTGATCTGAATATAATCACCTCAGATGAAGTATTGAGGGATAAGCCTTTACAACATAAAAACAATGGGAGTCTTCAAAAAGCCGATCGGCCCATACAAGGCAGATCCCCGTCACACCCAACCCCAATTACTAGGCCCAACTCACTAATACCTTGAGTACTGACCCCACAACGGCACCTCGTATCTACATTCTACTTTTCCTATTTTTCTGAAGAGTATAGAGAGGGGAGAATTAGGGGTGTTGGAGAGAGAGGAAGCTGTTGGAGTGGCTTTGTTATGTGTTTTAATATAATAGCCAGAACACAGAACAGAAATGTGCTATCGGATGTTGAAAGGGTTATTTATCCTACTTATCTTTCCTTCTTCCATCCTCTTCTCCCTCTCCCCCCTCGGCTCACCCCCCTCCCATGGGGTTCCCCCCCCGCCTCTCCCCCAGCCCTCTAAAAACAAACAACCGCTACTCCCACCCACACGGGCTTTCCGAGCTCCAACTCTCCATTGTCCGCGGACCGGAGGGCCATCTGGCTGTACCCGCCGAGGCACTCCACTCCTTAACCCCCCTGTTCCTCGTCCCCCAATACCCCCCGTCACTCCTTCACCCCCTAAACACCGGTCATGACAAACTACAGTAGGCCATAAATAACTACCTGCTCCAACTCAACCCAGCCCTTCCCTTCCCCACTCCGCCAATCGGGACCCCGCATCCCAACCCTCCACCCCCCGCCCCACGTCCTCGCTGTTCTCTTATCACTCCTCCGCTTCAAATCTGGTCCCTATTCCTTCCCCACTTTCTCCCTCTTCTCTATAATCATGTGCCCCTTGTTGACCCGCTATCTCATGATCATGTCGTATCTCGCGCTGATCACTACCATCCCACCCCCTCACACCCTTGTGGCTCTCTGTTCTCCCGCCGTTGTTCCTCATCGTCTCTCCTGAGACCCAACACCACGTGAAGCAAGTTCTACATCTTTGATTTAGCGATCCCCTGATCTCCCTCTCACTTCCAATTCCCACTTATCTCATGTTCTTCTCACATCCCCCCTCCACCACCTTTCCTCCCCTCGTTTCTCCCTCCTCCTCCTCCCTCCCTTTTCCGCTTCCTGTCCTCCTTCCTCCCCTCCCCTCCCTTCCTCCCTCCCTCTTCCGTCACCTTCCTCCCTTCGCCCCCTCCTCCACCTCCCCCTCCCTAAGCTGTCACCCTCGTACCTCCCCTCCCCTCCCTCTTCCATCACGTTCCTCCCTTTGCCCCTTCTCTTTCTCTTCCCACTTCCACTCCCTTCTTTTACTCTTCCTTACCCTACCTCCCTCCCTTCTTTCCTTCCCTTCTCTCTCTCTCTCTCTCTCTCTCTCTCTCTCTCTCTCTCTCTCTCTCCTCTCTCTCTCATTCTCCTCTCTCTCTCTCTCTCTCTCTCTCTCTCTCTCTCTCTCTCTCTCTCTCTCTCTCTCTCTCTCCTCCTTCTCCTCTCCCTTACCCTCCCTCCCTTCCTCACCTTCACTCCTTCGTCTCCTCTTTTTCCTCTCCCTCCCTTTCTCACCCTCCCCCTACACCTTCACCGCCTTCGTCTACTCCTTTGGCCTACTCCTCTACCTCCCTCCTTCCTTTCTCTCTTTCTGTCTCCCTCACCCTCCCTCCTTCTTCCCTTCCTTCCCCATTCCCAACCAGACGACAGAATTAGCGCTTAGCATCTTGGAGCCATTCCGGATTGCCATTTGGGGGTCAAATCACGGCGCCGGGAACGGGAATGGTTGGAATGGGAATTGTAGGAATGTGGATGGTTAGAGCGGATGTGGTTGGAATGAGAATGGTAGAAACGGGAATCAGGAGCGGAAATGGCTTAAGGGGGGGGTCACCTGCTTTTTTTTATCTTTCTCCTTTTCTCTCTTTCCTTGGCTTGTATCCATTCGGCCCCATTCAGCCAACTGTTTTAGACGTTTATCCCCATCCAGTTGTTGATTTCTTCCTGGCGAGCGATAGCGAGCCAGCATTGTATGGAGAAATCCGGCTTCGCTGGAGAAATTTTTCTATCGAAAAATGTAAAAATTTAGCTTGCTGTCAAAACAAAAATATATACAGTATATGCTGGCTCGCTACCGGTCGCCAGGAAAATATTGACACCTGGATGGGGTAAACGTCTTGAAACAGAAGACTTAATGGGGCCGAATGGATACAAGCCAAAGAGAGAGGGAGAGAAATCGAAACAAAAGCGAGGTGGGCTCCCTTAAATAATGGCAACTACTAAGCCTCTGAGTCATAATTATGCCAACATTTCATAATTAACATATTTTGCAAATAGTCTTGGTAATAGTTGAATAATCAAGACGGGGACATTGCAATTCACCGTCAGATGAAATATAACAGACTATAGTTCTCAGTATAATATAACAGACTATAGTTCTCAGTATAATATAACAGACTATAGTTCTCGGTATAATATAACAGACTATAGTTCTCAGTATAATATAACAGACTATAGTTCTCAGTATAATATAACAGACTATAGTTCTCAGTATAATATAACAGACTATAGTTCTCAGTATAATATAACAGACTATAGTTCTCAGTATAATATAACAGACTATAGTTCTCAGTATAATATAACAGACTATAGTTCTCGGTATAATATAACAGACTATAGTTCTCAGTATACTGTATTATATAAGGTTACACCAATTTTAACCCTTTGAGTACCAGCGACGTATGTTGTATCTTATTCTAGCTATATTTAGACGATATTATGCAGCTCAGGAAGGATCTGTGGTAGTTAAAAGGGTTGGTTGAGATAGTTTGAAGCCTTATTGTTGCTAGAGGGCATTCATAAGCTGAATAAAATCGTCTAATAGCTGCCAGACTA
Source organism: Paralithodes platypus (assembly GCA_032716605.1). Classification (NCBI taxonomy): domain Eukaryota; kingdom Metazoa; phylum Arthropoda; class Malacostraca; order Decapoda; family Lithodidae; genus Paralithodes; species Paralithodes platypus. The sequence continues at coordinate 8,786,672 of CM064582.1, forward strand.
TGATAAAATGGACGTTATAGCCAAGTTGTGAAGCATCTGGGCTTTTATAATGTATTGTATTGTCTCGTTTGCGTTCGATACTGATTCAAATGAGTGTCATGATTTATGCTCTTGACTGTACCTCGATTATCAAAACTCTCTCTCTCTCTCTCTCTCTCTCTCTCTCTCTCTCTCTCTCTCTCTCTCTCTCTCTCTCTCTCTCTCTCTCTCTCTCTCTCTCTCTCTCTCTCTCTCTCTCTCTCTCTCTCTCAACCAATTATCTTTATATTTTTCTTGGATATATCGGTAAAAAAGGGAAGATGTTTCGATTCCTTGACGGTACAGTTCCGTTCATTATTTCTTGGATAATATAGTACAAATTAGTATCACGTATCTGAACCTGAAGCCTGTGAACTACACTAAGCCACATTAGTTTAACACTTGCTTTTAGGGGGGTGACCTGTCTTTGTTCTGTCCTTTTCTATCTTTCTCTGGCTTGTATCCATTTGGCCCCATTCAGCCTACTGTTTTAAGACGTTTATCCTCATCCAGGTGTCAATTTCTTACTGGTGAGCGGTAGCGAGCCAGCATATTTTTAATTTTTGTTAGACAGCAGGCTAAATTTGTAAAAACAATTATAGAAAAATGTCTCCGGCAAAGCCGGATTTCTTCATATATTGCTGGCTCGCTATCGCTCGCCAGGAAGAAATCGACACCTAGATGGGGATAAAAGTCTTAAAATAGTTGGCTGAATGGGGCCGAATGGATACAAGCCAGAGAAAGAGAGAAAAGGACAAAAATAACAAAAATGCAAGTCACCCCCCTTCAGTAAGCTCAAGGTCACACATCAAGGGCACTTTCTGACCAGGGTGTCAAACCGAAGCAATTTTGTTTGGAGACTTGAATGACTATGAGAAGGAATACAAGCAAATTAACATGAAACGGCATTCTTTCGGCCATTTTATAATTTCCATAGATATAATTTGAAGTATAAGCACTTAATTTTATCTAAACATTACATTTATATAGACTATAAATAATGGACTCGACGACTCTCGTTTGACACCCTGTTTCTGATTCCTAATTACGATCAGAATCCTCGAACTGATTAAATGAACCCACGAAATGCATATGCTAGGTAAAGAAGTCAAGAGGCCAATATTTATGTCCTAGAGTGCACAGGTTCGTAGATGTGTCCTGTGAATAAGGAAAGCAACTGTACGCCATTTTAAGACTCGCACATCTTGGTCCAATATAAACCCTGGAACACCAATACGAACCTTAATATTACGACACAAATGAATTAAAAGATTCGATTCAGTTCGGGATAGCTTTGAAAACATAAGGGGAGATTTTCACCACGTATTTTTGTGGATCCCCTTCTTCCTCGTGTTTAGTCCCTTTAGTTTTGATATTTTAAGATGTTTTGCCCCATTAGTTTGTCGATGTTCAGACCATTCGCCACATTTCTGACAATATTAAAACTTTTCGTACGATTTAGGAGTGGATGCTTTCCTGGCGAGCGCTTGCAAGCCTGCAATTTAAGAGGCATCAGCCTTCGGCCGAGACATTTTTCTACCGAAAAATGTACAAATTCATCGTGAAAGGGGGTCTTTGGGGTATTGTTTTTAAGCTTGATGGAGGTCTAGCGAGGAAACTAAGGAATAAATGAATTAATAGACCAACAAAAACTGCCCATCCCCCTTTAAGGCCACGAATATAGAGTGTATTATTCGCACCCTAGTAAGGTGCTCACTATTGGAAACCCCAAACCGAAACAGTTTTGACCAGCTCGAACAATTCTAAGAACATTGAATTTATTATTATTTCGTTTCAATCTGGAATAGCTTGGATGTGTTCGTTCAGGTCCGCATTATTGAGGAGTGACTACGAGGGGCTGGTGTTCTCGAAAAGGGCTCCGCGGTCCTGACGCTACTCTTGACTTACAGTGTGGTGGCTTAATAATCCAGAAGGGTTTGTAGAATCTGAAGTCCAATTTTAACTCATACTGTACCGGTGACGTCCTTGTTATTATAATCTGGCAACTATTAGACGATTGTATTCAATTTAAAAAGGGCTTCTAACTATCTCACTTAAGGGGAGATCTCCACTTGAGGGATTTTTTTCTTGACCCCTTTCTCCCTCATATTTAGCCCCATTGCTTTTGATATTATAAAACCTTTGCCCCATTAGTTTAGCGATTTTAAGAACTTTCACCCCATATTAAGACCTTTCGTGCCATTCAGGTGTCGATTTTATCCTGGCGAGCGATAGCGAGCCTGTAATTTAAGAAAAACCGGCCTTCGGCCGGGATATTTTTCTACCGAAAAATGTACAAATTTATCTTGAAAGGGACTCAAGGGGGTGTAATTTTAAGCTTGGTGGAGGTCTAGGGAACAAACTAAATACCTCCCCTTAACCCGTCTCAATACCACAGATCCTTTTTAAGCCGCACAGAATCGTCAAAATCAAAACAGGAAATAACAAAGACGTCGCCGGTACAGAAGGGGTTAACTAACGAGTGACTACTATTGGACCCCCCCCCCCCCCCCCCTGGGCTCAGTTGTTCAGATGTTGGACTCGCGGGTGTTGTGTCATCAGTGTACTCTATTATAACTTTTGCACACCTTATTACTGTGAAACGTTCTATGCGATACTGAATTGAAGAAACGCGTGTGTGTTGTGTGAAAATGAACTGGTAATGTGATAACCGTGTGAAGGGAATTCCGTGAACGACGTATACAAAGGAATAGAATGAGATAGGTAAGCATGTTCATTACACCATTATTATGTTTTACACAAGTCTTTTTCTAATTTTAAATAGTGTGAAACATAAAAGGTTAGAGGGCTCAATACAGGTTAAGGCACCTAATAGCCGCTTAGTTTGACATGGCAAGCCCAAAAATTGTACTGGTTAAGTTGAATCTAATATGAATGCATAGGTAGTGGTGGTTAGTCAGTTTGTGCAGTGATGTGAGGCCTGTATAAACTCTCAAACAGATCTGGGTGCGTAGGTGGTTCGTCAGTGTGCGCAGTGAAGTGAGACCGGCAGAGACCGTCCCCACATACAAAAATGAGCATGTAGGGGGGGGGGGGGGGGGGGTAGTGATGTAAGGCCTGTATAATTCCTCAAACTACCCACAAACAGATCTGGGCGCGTAGGGGGTGATGGTTTGTCAGTTTGTGCAGTGATATGAGAGTGGCAGAAACCGTCCAGCCACCCACACACACAAATATGGGCATGTAGGTGGTAGTTAAGTCTGTTTGTGCAGTGCTCGGAGGCCTTCAGAAACCATCAAACCACCCCCATACACGCTCAAACTGGGCTGTGTGCTACCGAGCGGGTATACCAGCATTTAGATAATTTCGTGGGTTAATATTTAAGAGATGACCACGACATTTATGAAGATTTGTGTCAGTTTTATGTACTTTTAATTGCTTACAATCCTCCGACAATGGTTTTCATCTATTACCCAACGGTCAGCCTACTTAAACAGCTCGGATGAGGTTATTATTATTATATATATATATATATATATATATATATATATATATATATATATATATTTTTTTTTTTTTTTTTTTTTCAGAGTAATTATTATTATTATTATTTGTATTTATTAGGAATACAGCATGGGTAGAGGGGGGCAAAGCCTCCCATGGTTTACTGAAATCATCATCCATTTTGCCAGTAGGTGGCCTAAGTAGAGTTTCACCGTCGTAGATAGGGAGTGTTCGTACTAGTCTAGAACTGTTGGTGCCGATTTATCACCGATATTTTTGCCGTGAACGCATTTTCCGGTATTCCTACCCTTTTCACGGGTAGGAGTACGAATACTAAAGTACGCATAATAAAAGCTGCTCAGGGTTGGGTCCATTCTTCCCCTCCTCCATCCTGGGCAGGTGGAGGGGGGAGTGGGGTCCAACTCCCCCACCTTCCTCCTCTAGCTGCCAGTTAGTGATTAGCCACACAAGTTCTCATGTCTTGTAAATTACAGGTAAACCATCATTGCACACGCTTACAAAGGTCAACATTTATTATTTATTATTTATTAGGATTTTTTTAATACAATATGTAATTGCGTTCTCAAAATGAGTCTATACACACAACGTGGGTTACACGAATTTCAGATGAGTGGTCGTCTGGTTTTTTTCTTCTCTTTCTTACCGCATACACTTTCTACGACCAAGATTTAATGTGATTTGATCATGAAATAATACCTTGGTTAAATCCAATCTCATACGGTGTTAAGGATAACTTATTCACCGTCATTGCCATTCACATCAACGTGCTCTCTACGATATACTCCTTGGTTCTCAAATCACTGACAATAGTTTTGTATAACTTGAAAGGAAAGGACAAAAGGCAATGACTGGCTGGAATAGTGTTCCGACTGTTATAGATGGTTTCGTTTATCATTTAATTGAGTTTCTCCCATTTATTCAATAGCATACATACAAGAAACTGTCGTAATTGTTTAATCGAAGTCCTCTTGTTCTAGTTATTAAAAACGTATTCTATGGTGTATTATTATTATACGAAGCAATAGAACTGTTCAAATGACCCGGGAAGTGTATATTAAACCAAATACAAAACTTTGAATAATGAGGTAAGAGATGTGTGTTTTTATCACTTATTAACCCAAGACCAGCGGGGGTCTGGGAGCAGCAGCCCCTAGGATGCCCAGGTTACCTTAGGTTAGGTAAATACAGTAGTGAACATTTGGTTTGGTCTATGCTCAAAAATCCATTTTCTTTAGGAGGCCATACACTAAACAATTACATCATAATATCTAAGTCAGTGTAAGGTTGAGTATCGAGCCCCTAAGTAGCAGTGCTCGCCTTCTCATTTCCCCCTCCTCTGTGTTCCCAGCCTCTCGCCTCTACAACCTTGCTACTAAAGTTTGTTTAATTGACAGTTTTACCATCAACTCTTTTTTTTTTTTTTTTTAAGGGAGCCCACCTCGCTTTTTTTTCTCTTTCTCTCTCCCTCTTTGGTTTCTATCCATTCGGCCCCATTCAGCCTACTGTTTTAAGACTTTTACTCCCATCCAGGTGTCAATATTTTCCTGGCGAGCGGTAGCGAGCCAGCATATATATATTTTTTGTTTTGCCAGCAAGCTAAATTTGTACGTTTTTCGATAGAAAATGTTTTCCGGCGAAGCTGGAATTCTCCATAAAATGCCTTCTCGCTATCGCTCGCCAGGAAGAAATCGACACCTGGATGGGGATAAACGTCTTAAAACAGTTGGCTGAATGGGGCCGAATGGTTACAAGCCAGGTAAAGAGAGAAAAGGAGAGAAGGATAACAAAAAAGACGGTGACCCCCTTAATGTGTATCGACTGCAGGCAACATTCGTCACACACACACTAATGAAGGGAAGTATACCCCATTGAGGCCCGTGTACAAATATAAGTGTTACAAGGTTTACAGGTTAGCCTATACACATTAAAGTCTCATCAACCATATTGCAAAGTTTATGTTGGTCAGTGTGGTGAAACTTCGAAATCATGCTTCATTTGTCAGGATTAATATAATAATAGCCACGCTCTCAATATATATTATACGTTCAAAATTCTGAGAGAGAGATAGTGTACAAAGGAGTACAATGGAAATCAAGCAACAACAGTTCTAGTGACTCTTCTAGGCTGCTTGTCCTCCAACACACTGAGGATCAAGTGTCCAAACAGTGGTTTAGAGTGGGTAAGGGAACATTGGAAAGGGAACTACTGCCCTGGAACTAATGTCCGTGGCAGGATTAGGAAGTTAGTAGGGGACAGATGGATTAGTAACTGAGGGGGGGATAAAATAAAGTTATTCATTTACAAACAGTCAGTCGCGGGTTTGATGCGAGATATTTGTCTAGGCGGAGTTTAAATGAATCAACGGTGCTGCAGTCTATAACGTCTCGGGGAAGCCCATTCCACAAGTTGACAACTTGATTGAAGAAGAAATTCTTAGATTCGTGTGAGTTAAAAGATTTACCAATAATTTTGCAACCGCGTCCCCGCGTGTAATTAGATTGGTCGATAGTGAAGTACTTACTACAGTTCATATTGTCGATGCCTTTGATGATTTTGAACACTTGAATTAAGTCACCTCTTAATCTGCGCTGGGTTAAAGGAAATAGATTTAATTATCTAAGACGCTCTTCGTATAGTTTGTTCTTTAGGCTAGGTATCATTTTGGTAACTCTACGTTGAACTCGTTCTAGCTTGTTTATATCTTTTTGGTAATAAGGGCAGCAGGAATGAACGCAGTAATGGAGAAGAGGGCTGAGAAAGGAAATGTAAAGGGTAAGAATAACTCTTGGATACATAGGCCTGCCTATAACAATTAAGTTTTTCAGCCTTCTAAACCAACCACGGGGGGTGTGGGGGCGGCAGCCCCCACCCATAATACTCGGTTTCTCTGTTTACATTCTTAAGCTGAGTGCCATTCTTCGAATAGTTGACTATTTTTAGGTAACATAAGATAGTACTTTACATTTATCCGCATTGAAACTCATTTGCCAAATTTGGGCCCAACATGACAATTTATCTAGATTGTGTTGCATATCGTCAACTGGTTCTTTTGAGAGTACGCTATTTGCAATTTTTGTATCGTCAGCAAATTTTGAGATTGTACAGGTGAGACCCTCATCTATGTCGTTGATGTAAATTAGAAAGAGAATTGGTCCTAGTACCGATTCCTGGGGTACCCCGCTACTTACATTGGTCCATTTAGATGGAGAGAGAGACTACAACAGAGATTCCCACGTTGTCTCATTTTGAGAATGTAATTACATATTGTATTAATACATTCCTAATAAATATTAAATTTTGGCCATTGTAAGCATGTGCAATGATGGTTTAGCTATAACTTACTGAAATCGCTGTCGGTCCAAAAAGTCAGGTTTACCAGATGTTTGGCCTAATTATCATGAAAAGACTATAAACGACATAATGTGAGAAGGACTAGACAAATGTTCTATTGTTTTTGACGTTTCAATAAAGCCTATTTCGATGTCATTTTAATTATTACCAGATGATTTCCTTGAACTTAAAAATCCCAGTTCTGTAAATCCCGAGTTAATTGAGATCTATTTTATATCCGTTAATTATGGACCATTCATAAGAAAACATTTTGTAACGTTAATATTAATGAAATATGATATAAGTCACCTTATTGAAAGTAAAATATATCTTAATCGTTTGAACTAGATAAAATTGTTCGAATATTTACGAATTGAAACTAACCGACTAAAAGGGTGGACTTATTATAAAACGGCAAATACGATACAAGAGGTCTATACATTAATACGATACAAGAGGTCTATACATTAATACGATACAAGAGGTCTATACATTAATACGATACAAGAGGTCTATACATTAATACGATACAAGAGGTCTATACATTAATACGATACAAGAGGTCTATACATTAATACGATACAAGAGGTCTATACATTAATACGATACAAGAGGTCTATACATTAATATATATTTTTGATTAAATCAATAGGTAATCTGAACATATCCTTGCATATGAAGCTTAAAGGGAGCCCACTTCGCTTTTTCTCTTTCTCTCCCTCTCTCTTTGGCTTGTATCCATTCGGCCCCATTCAGCCTACTGTTGTAAGACATTTACACCCCATCCAGGTGTCAATATTTTCCTGGCGAGCGGTAGCGAGCCAGTATATATATTTTTTCTTACAGCAAGCTAAATTTGTACATTTTTCGATAGAAAAATTTCTCTGGCGAAGCCGGATTTCTCCATACAATGCTGGCTCGCTTTCGCTCGCCAGGAAGAAATTGACACCTGGATGGGGATAAACGTCTTAAAACAGTTGACTGAATGGATACAAGCCAAGGAAAGAGAGAAAAGGATAAAAGGATAAAACAAAAAGCCGGTGACCCCCCTTAACAAAGCCGGTGACCCCCCTTAACAAAGCCGGTGACCCCCCTTAACAAAGCCGGTGACCCCCCTTAACAAAGCCGGTGACCCCCCTTAACAAATTGTGCATCAAGACTAGGCATGGGTAATTGGGTATATGGAGAACGACGATTGAGTATTACAATATATGCCTTGATTAATATGCTGCTGTGTACGGGACAACATGTATATAAATATAGGTTTTTAATTAGTGAAACCAAACCATAAACCACATATATCCGTACACATGGAAATTAACGAACTGTGCATCCAAAATATGTAGGGGAATAAATACATACACTAGAACCACGATTATTGCAATTTTTGGTGTGGTTTAGATTTCAGTGTTTACGAGGAAAAGGGCATGAATGTATATAATTTGCTATTGCTATGTGAATGCTTATAGAACCAGGGTAAAATATAAAGGTTAATTAACATTTGTGATGAGTATGAAACGAGAGATATACTGTACACATGCTGTGCAGTACATAGTATTCTTGAATCAAACCAAATATATTCGTATATGTTAAGGGGAGATTTCCACTTGAGGGAGTTTTTTCTTGACCCCCTTCTCCCTCATGGTTAGCCCCATTGCTTTTGATATTATAAGACGTTCGCCCCATTAGTTTGGCGATTTTAAGAACATTCGCCCCCATTTCTGTCAATTTTAAGAACATTCGCCCCATTTCTGTCAATTTTAAGACTTGTTGTGCCATTTAGGTGTCGATTTTTTCCTGGCGAGCGATAGCGAGCCTGTAATTTAAGAGGAACCGGCCTTCGGCCGGGAAATTTTTCTACCGAAAAATGTACAAATTTATCTTGAAAGGGGGTCTAGGGGCTGTAATGTTAAGCTTGATGGAAGTCTAGCGCACTAACTAAAAACCTCCCCTTAAGCCTAACAAACCGGGGGTATGTGTAATTTTTGCATCGGATATGTATTGAGATATACAGTATATGTAGGTGACTTAGCATAGCAATATATCATTAATAAGCCCTTCCAGTATTAGGATGCCTATGTTCACACTTTATTCACGCTATCAATAGACGATTTTAATCAGTTTTGGAAGGCCATCTAAGAATCAGGGGTAAAGTATATATATCAATTAACCCTGTGCCTTTTAGACTTCCTAACCTTTTACTAGTCACTGGATATTGAGAATAAAAGGCATACCTGCGTTCTCAGATACCGAAGGGGTTTATGTTGTTTTAAGACTAATATATTATTGGTATATTATTGGTATATTATTGGTGAGCCATGAAATAAATCGAATATGTGCTTATTACACGTTAGGACCACGATTTCACATTTCAGTGTATAGTTTGGTTAATATTCATCTGAACAAAACAAAAGGGTTGTGTGTGTTTTTGTTTAATGAAACCAAATATACATTCATGAAAGTGGAGCTAAACAAATCTGGCAAATAGCTTCTACAGTAATAAAGCGTAGGATATGCATGGAAATATATATATATTATTGAGTAACTGAGTAGCCTGTTACAATATATGGTTTGATTAATGTTGTCCTGTATGCGATTCAAAAAGGCATACAACGAAGATACTGGTATTCTTGTAGGTTAAGCCAATTACTAAGCCAAATTTATGCTTACACGTAATGAAACTCGCTTTAAAATATAATGGATTTAAATTGGGATGAAACTAGTATCTAAAATATTGTTCGTGCATTACAATAAATAGTTTAATTATTGCTGTTGTGTGTGCGATTCAAAAGGCATACAACTACTCTTGGTAAGTAAAGCCGGTATCACACGAGCGCTTTTTCATTCAACATTTATCCTCAACACTGGTCTGGCAGCTTATGAGGTCAACATTTAAAATATTTTGGTTTCCCAAGTTCATCTATCATCAGTCTAGTTTCCGATACCATTGCAAAATATTCCAGAAATGTTGCCAGAAAAATGTTGATCATCGAATGTTGACTATAAAAGCTCTCGTGTGATACCGGCTTAAGACAACAGTAAACCAAATAATTATATACTTACACGTTAGAACCAGGATTGAGCAACACAACATATAGTCTGATTAATACGGTGGCGTGTACCGTATGTTCCCCGGGTATTACCGTGTTAAGGGGGGAAGGATTAATACGGTGGCGTGTACCGTATGTTCCCCGGGTATTACCGTGTTAAGGGGGAAAGGGTTAATACGGTGGCGTGTACCGTATGTTCCCGGGTATTACCGTGTTAAGGGGGAAAGGGTTAATACGGTGGCGTGTACCGTATGTTCCCCGGGTAATACCATGTTAAGGGGGAAAGGGTTAATACGGTGGCGTGTACCGTATGTTCTCCGGGTATTACTGTGTTAAGGGGGAAGGGTCAATACGGTGGCGTGTACCGTATGTTCCCCGGGTATTACCGTGTTAAGGGTTAATACGGTGGCGTGTACCGTATGTTCCCCGGGTATTACCGTGTTAAGGGGGAAGGGTTAATACGGTGGCGTGTACCGTATGTTCCCCGGGTATTACCGTGTTAAGGGGGGAAGGGTTAATACGGTGGCGTGTACCGTATGTTCCCCGTGTATTACAGTGTTAAGGGGAAAGGGTTAATACGGTAACGTACCGTATGTTCCCCGGGTATTACCGTGTTAAGGGGGGAAGGGTTAATACGGTGGCGTGTACCGTATGTTCCCCGGGTATTACCATGTTAAGGGGGAAGGGTTAATACGATGGCGTTTACCGTATGTTCCCCGGGGGTATTACCGTGTTAAGTGGGGAAGGGTTAATACGGTGGCGTGTACCGTATGTTCCCCGGGTATTACCGTGTTAAGGGGGAAAGGGTTAATACGGTGGCGTGTACCGTATGTTCCCCGGGTATTACCGTGTTAAGGGGGAAGGGTTAATACGGTGGCGTGTACCGTATGTTCCCCGGGTATTACCGTGTTAAGGGGGAAGGGTTAATACGGTGGCGTGTACCGTATGTTCCCCGGGTATTACCGTGTTAAGGGGGGAAGGGTTAATACGGTGGCGTGTACCGTATGTTCCCCGGGTATTACTGTGTTAAGGGGGGAAGGGTTAATACGGTGGCGTGTACCGTATGTTCTCCGGGTATTACTGTGTTAAGGGGGGAAGGGTTAATACGGTGGCGTGTACCGTATGATCCCCGGGTATTACCGTGTTAAGGGGGAACGGTTAATACGGTGGCGTGTACCGTATGTTCCCCGGGTATTACTGTGTTAAGGGGGGAAGGGTTAATACGGTGGCGTGTACCGTATGTTGCCCGGGTATTACCGTGTTAAGGGGGGAAGGGTTAATACGGTGGCGTGTACCGTATGTTCCCCGGGTATTACCGTGTTAAGGGGGGAAGGGTTAATACGGTGGCGTGTACCGTATGATCCCCGGGTATTACCGTGTTAAGGGGGGAAGGGTTAATACGGTGGCGTGTACCGTATGTTCCCCGGGTATTACTGTGTTAAGGGGGGAAGGGTTAATACGGTGGCGTGTACCGTATGCTCCCCTGGTATTACCGTGTTAAGGGGGGAAGGGTTAATACGGTGGCGTGTACCGTATGTTCCCCGGGTATTACCGTGTTAAGGGGGGAAGGGTTAATACGGTGGCGTGTACCGTATGTTCCCCGGGTATTACCGTGTTAAGGGGGAAGGGTTAATACGGTGGCGTGTACCGTATGTTCCCGGGTATTACCGTGTTAAGGGGGGAAGGGTTAATACGGTGGCGTGTACCGTATGTTCCCCGGGTATTACCGTGTTAAGGGGGGAAGGGTTAATACGGTGGCGTGTACCGTATGTTCCCCGGGTATTACCGTGTTAAGGGGGGAAGGGTTAATACGGTGGCGTGTACCGTATGATCCCCGGGTATTACTGTGTTAAGGGGGGAAGGGTAATACGGTGGCGTGTATACGGTGGCGTGTACCGTATGTTCCCCGGGTATTACCGTGTTAAGGGGGGAAGGGTTAATACGGTGGCGTGTACCGTATGTTCCCCGGGTATTACCGTGTTAAGGGGGAAGGGTTAATACGGTGGCGTGTGCCGTATGTTGGAAGGGCTAATACTGTGGCGTGTACCGTATGTTCCCCGGGTATTACCGTGTATGAATTTGTACTTTTTTCGGTAGTTCCTCCTAAATTATAGGCTCGCTATCGTTCGCAAGAAAAAATAACACCTAAATGGCACGAAAGGTCTTAATATCAAGGAAATGGGGTCTTAAAATAGGCCAACTAATAAGGCGAACGTCTTAAAATCTGAAAACTAATGGGGATAAACATGCGAGAGAAAGGAGAACCAGAAGTAAGCCACCACCACCCCTTAAGGGGAGGTTTTTAGTTTGTTTCCTACTCCTCCAGCAATATTAAAATGTCACCCCTTGACCCCCTTTCAAGATAAATTTGTAAATTTTTCGATAGAAAAATGTCCCGGCCGAAGGCCGGTTACTCTTAAATTACAGGCTCGCTATCGCTCGCCAGCATAAAATCGACGCCTAAATGGCACGAAAGGTCTTAAAATTGACAGAATGGGTCGGAAATTCTTAAAATCACCAAACTAATGGGGCAAACGTCTTAAAATCTCAAAAGCGATGGGGCTAGACGAGCGAGAAAGGGGTCAAGAAATAAGCCACCACCACCCCTTAACTAGAGGTATAGACGATATTACAGTCAGGGGGGGGGGGGGGGGGATTTTTGTTTTTGTTTTCTATATTCCAACTACTCCCTCTCGGGCATAGGCTGAGAGCCTGTACATTCCACCGCTCAACACGGTGAAGCCCGTGAGGTCTTGTTCCAGTCTGGGGAGTGAGACGTGTGAAGCATCAATCATGGCTCGAAGTAGCTCCATCTCTGAAGCGGCTGGTTGCTTCGTTCAAGTACTTCACCGTCTCACCCTCCAGACTCAGACCCTCACTCTCAGAACGCCACCTATTGAGCAGTGAACTCACTAGGCATTGTCCCCCTGTAACATATTTTGAATATGGGAATATTCATACAGTGTTATTTATTCAGGGAACAATGAGGGTATTACAAAGGCTACAGTAATTTGTGAGGGTCGGTGTAGTCAATGAATAATTTGTAACATCAGGTATGTAAGGGTAATGAATGGTGTGTGTATTTCGGCATTTTTTTTTTTTTTTTTTTTTTTTTGTGCGATTATATTTGTGGTCGATTTTTAATTTACTGTGTTAGAATGTGATTAGGTTGGCACATTGTAGCTTAGTTGGGGTATATTTAATTGACCACTTGTAGTTTCAGGCTATAAGGAAGTTGGAACCGTAATCATTGATATAAAACCGAAGTGCAATAATAATGTAGGTTGCTGATAATTAAATATTATGTTTAATTGAATTTTACGTGTTTATAAATGTACTAAAACTGTATTTTAGCTAATAATTCTGCTAAAAATCTAAGTCTACAGCTCCAACTTCCTTATATAACTTAATTTGCAAGTGGTCAACTAATTAGGTTATATTATATTATTTCAAATTTTACACATACCTGTAGGTAATTATTGCATTTATTTCAGCGTTTTTCCTTTGGTCGGGGATGTGTGTAGAATGTGTTTTTTTTTTAATTTGTTTTGTTAAAATGCTTCATTCAATTCAGTTTACAGTAGGTAGGTCAGAAATTGTAACCTTTAATCTCTAACTCGAAAAGAGCTAGAACAATATATATATCGCCAAAGTAATGGAACGAAGTTAACAAACGTCTTAAGATCTCTAAACAAATGGCGCTAAACATAAGGGAGAATGGGGTCCAGAAAAAGGCAACTACCTCCCCGTTAATTGATGTTAGTATTTTTGTTAGGCTAGGCTAACTAATCTGCAAATTAAGTAACTATAATGAATGACTTACTGTATACCACTTTCAGTTCTTTGGATTACACTGAAAACTTTATACATCCACTGTAATTGATTTACCTTGTACAATGTACATTTGACTCTATAGCTTAGATCTTGTTTGTCATGTGAAGGATCAAAGGTAAAAGTATTGAAGGGAAATGGACACATTTATGTTTTGAAGATAGAATGTAGAGATACGAAAGAGTTTCTAGTTAATACTGTATAATGTAAATACAGACCCGAAAATGATGTAGTTCCGAGTGTGAAGTGTTTGTGTCTGGTGTGGAAAGTAATGTAATGTGAGATGGAAAGACATATTTACAGTATGTACAGTATGTATACAATTTATATATATATATATATACCGTATATATATATATATATATATATTTCTTTTTCCATCCTTATTTCCGGATATTGGGGAACAGCCTGTACATTCAACTGTTCAACACGGTGAAGTCAGGTCTTATTCCAGATGACGAGTGAGACATTGAGACAGTTTGAGTGTTGCAACCGGCTCGTTCGTGGTCCTACCTTCATAGACCTACGACGCCTGGTCGCTTCCCTGTGGCTTGTTGCAACTCTGACTACTCGAAGCTGTATCGCCACTGTCTCGCTGTCTCATCTCACAATCTCGGACACCTCTTGTCTCTCAAACGCCATCTATTGAGTCGTTTTCTCAATAGTCACTGTACCCATAGCATATTTTGAATATAGGAATATTCATACAAGGCTAATTTATTTTGAACAGCGAGGGTATTATTATGGCGTGTCGGTGGGCTTTGTGGTGATGCACTTAAATTAAGAACAGAAGAAATTCCATTCCGATAGTGTCTTCCCATTGACACATCGGGAGTTTAACGTGGGACCTTAATATGACCAGTGCAGTAGCAAGACCACCACACCTAACCACATAGAGTTAATTTGTGTGTACCAGGGCATGAGCTTGTGTGATTGCTGTGAGTGTTTCCTGTCGATTGCATGTGTAGGGGCAGTGTACTGTACATGTATGTGTAGGGGCAGTGTACATGTATGTGTACAGTTTGGCACATATTACATTTCTCAACCATCCCAGCAAATCGTAACTTGGCAGCACCGCACCCACCTCCCTAACCCCCCTCCCTCATTCCACCTCCTACCAATAGTGGAAGTTAGGAGGTGGACCGAGGGAGGGGGGTTGGGGAAGTGGGTGAAGGGCTGCCAAATCACGACCCCAACGGAATAGAATATGTGCAGCAAACTATACATACAGCGTATATGAGTGTGTTCACCCATGTGTATTATATAAGGGCAGGGAGGAGAGGGACTAGCAATGTGGACTTGTATGGAGGTAAATAAAGAACGTAATTACTGAGAGTGATGCCGTAGATAATGGTGGGAGAGATTGAGAGATAATTGGGTGAAGATGAGAGATGAGGGAGATTAGGTGGAAGGCAAGATTAAAAGATAATGGCTGAGTGGGGGAAATTGTAAGCAGTATTTAATGAAGAATCAGATATACCTCGAAGCCTAGCCAAGATGGTGAAAATGTGTCAAGTAACAACATTTACAAGACAAAACTTAAAAACTAGATGAAGCACATTATGCCCCAGTCAAACTATATGTATTATTTTAACAACTGTTTCTTTCTGGGTAGTATTTGTTTAAGTGAGAGGTAGCTGCTTTTTCTCCCTCATGTTTAGCCCCTTTAGCTTTGAGATTTGAAGACGTTCGTTCCATTAGTTTGGCGATTTTAAGACCTTTCGTCCTATCTCTCTGTTAATCGCATGCGTGAAGACTGTTTTTTTTTCTTTGTCTATGATGATTCGCGGGTAGCATTCTCATGCTACACCATGCTGTGGCCATAGCCTCCTGTCTGTATAACTACCCTTTGTACAGTCGCGCTAATAAGTCATGTCTCGGCTGTCATTACTTTTGGCTCGCTCAGTGCTGTATTAATGACTTTCAGATGTTGAATAGGGTGAGTAGGAACATGTTGGTATATCTCACTCAAAAAGAAGAAATCAGGGGTAAATATTGCTGATATGAATTATTGATCAAAACATAATTGGTGACGAGACATCACTTATTAGGCCGACTGTACAGTCGGATGTCAATCTCTACCCCACTCATAAGAATTCGTGGAGCCCCTGTTTTTCTTAAAGCAAATATAGCTATATGGATTGATTTATGGATAACACTTTCTTTTCAACCATTAGTATACAGAATATAGTTTTGTAGTTGATGTATTGAAAAAATGTATTCATAAATTGGTTCTTGGAGATATACTTACATAGTTAGAAATAGGTGAAGTAGACCAATATCTATGCGTGGGTTAGAGATTATGACAGCCGAGTGTACGTATGTAGTTATTATACTACACACGCGCACTTACACACATACGCACACTTGAACACACACACACTCGCATACACACACAAACAAACACACACACACATGCAACCCACTCACGACACATACTTTACCCGAAACTTATCTCTTCTCTTAAATATGCATCCATAGACATACATGCACACGCACCTCCCCCCCCCCCCCCCCACACACACACACACACACACACACACACACACACACACACACACCCCTCTCTCCGACCCTTCCACACACGCACGCAAACTCTGCACTCAAACATTGTCCTTTTAGCGTGTGCAGCCAAGTTGGGAGTGGCGAAGTTAGCTCGTATGCAGGGTGTGGGAGGTGGGTCTATCTATCTACGGTATCTATCTATCTAACTCTATTTATCTATCTATCTGTAGTTCCCGTTTAACTCTTGCATGTTGTTTAACCCCTTCTGTACCGGTGACGTCTTTATAATTTTATTCTGGCTATATTTAGACGATTTTGTGCAGCTTAAGAAGTTTCTGTGGAATTAAAAAGGGTTAAGTGAGATAGTTCCAAGCCTGTTAATTGCTGGAGGCCCTTTTTAAACTGGATGAAACCGTCTAATAATAGCTAGAATAAAGTTACAAAGGACGTCGCCGGTACAGAAGAGGTTAACCCACTTTATATGTTCTACCTTCAACATGGAAACAGATTGGAATTATGTAAATCATATCCAATCTATATACTAACCTACGGTACGTCTCCTCGGTTCTCTGTTGGCTTATTTTCTTATATTGTCTCATTTCTGATTTTCTCCCTTTCTTCCCTCTTCCACCTCCCTTCCTCCTCTTCCTTCCTCTCCCTCTTTCTCTTCTCCTTCCTCTTCCTCTTCTCTTTCCTTCTTCCTTCCTCTTACTCTTCTCCTTGCTCCTCATCTTCTCCTCCACCTCCCTTTTTTCTCTTCCTCTTCTCCTTCCTATTCCTCTTCCCCTCCTCCACCTCCCTTCTTCCTCTTCTCCTTCCTATTCCTCTTCCCCTCCTCCACCTCCCTTCTTCCTCTTCTCCTTCCTATTCCTCTTCCCCTCCTCCACTTCTCTTCTTCCTGTTCTCCTTCCTATTCCTCTTCCCCTCCTCCACCTCCCATCTTTCTCTTCTCTTTCCTATTCCTCTTCCCCTCCTCCACCTCCCTTCTTCCTCTTCCCCTCCTCCACCTCCCTTCTTCCTCTTCTCCTTCCTATTCCTCTTCCCCTCCTCCACTTCCCTTCTTCTTCTCCTTCCTATTCCTCTTCCCCTCCTCCACCTCCCTTCTTCCTCTTCTCCCTATTCCTCTTCCCCTCCTCCACCTCCCTTCTTCCTCTTCTCCTTCCTATTCCTCTTCCCCTCCTCCACCTCCCTTCTTCCTCTTCTTCCTATTCCTCTTCCCCTCCTCCACCTCCCATCTTCCTCTTTTCTTTCCTATTCCCCTCCTCCACCTCCCTTCTTCCTCTTCTCCTTCCTCTCCCTCTTCTATTTCGTCCTCCCAGATGTGGACGGTTAGCAACTGGTGAAATTGTAATGTAAAGTGAGGTCGAATCCAATATATTTTGGGGCTGATAGGGTGAATGGTGGCTGAGGGACTTGTTAAAGGGGGTCACCGTTTTTGTTTTATCTTTCTCTACTTTTCTCTCTTTTCCTGGCTTGTATCCATTCGGCCCCATTCAGCCAACTATTTTAAGACGTTTATCCCCATCCAGGCGTCGATTTCTTCCTGGCGAGCGAAAGCGAGCCAGCATTGTATGGAGAAATCCGGCTTTGCCGGAGACATTTTTCTATCGAAAAATGTACAAATTTAGCTTGCTGTCAAAACAAAAATATGTATATGCTGGCTCGCTACCGCTCGCCAGGAAAATATTGACACCTGGATGGGAGTAAACTTCTTAAAACAGTAGGCTGAATGGGGCCGAATGGATACAAGCCAAAGAGAGAGGGAGAGAAAGAGAAAAACAGCGAGGTGGGCTCCCTTAACCCCCGACTAATTGCGCTTACAATTGAATAGCACCACTCGTTACTGTGCTACCATTATTATTTTGTCTTCACAAAGGCTAGGTAGTTTAACTAAAGTTACAAGCAGCCTCGCAAGGATCCCTATATATGTTGTTGCTTGTTTTCCTTTGTACTCGGTACTCCTTTTACTTCCCTTCTCATACCGTTTTGGTCTCATCGTCTTTCCTTCCTCTACCCCGTCCTATTTCTTCCCTCCTATTCCTTCCTTCCTCCATTTTCTTCCTTTACCCCTTCCCATTTCTTCCCTCCTATTCCTTCCTTCCTCCATTGTCTTCTTTTGCCTCTCCCCATTTCTTCCCTCCTATGCCTTTCATTTCTCAATTCACTTACTTCTGCCCTCTTCTCTTTCTCTTCCTCCCTCTTCCACTTTTCCACTTCTTTGTTCCACTCCCAGATGCCAGCAAGAAGGAGCAAGCAGTAAAAGTTTTCTTCTGTCTGAACATGTTATTGGCTTGTGATAGCCTGTTCTGAGAGAGAGAGTGAGAGTGTGTGTGAGTGAGAGTGTGTGAGTGAGAATATGAGAGAGTGTGAGAGCGAGAGAGAGTGAGTATGAGTGTATAACGAGTGTTCGTTATGACTGCAAAAAGAAAATGATCTTGTTAATGTTTAGCGCTTATATAAAGAGAAAACAATAGTTACAAGACATTCCAAAGAATGTAGTTAGTAACCCAAAGACCTTGCGGTCCGTTTTGGTAAGATACCGTTAGTGGAAAAAGAAATTGTGCACTACACTCATTATCGCTACACTCATATTATACACTCTCTTCTTGAACTGCTATACTAAAGAACTATGTATAACTTCTGAGGGAATTTGTTTCAGGTAGAACAGATCTACTATGTGAAAAATGCTTCCAAAACCCAATTTCTCCATCAATCTACAGTATTAGTCACAATCTTCCACATGACTATCCCTTACTCTTAAGCAACACATAAATCAATCCTCCGTCTTCTCTTAATATTCTTGGGGTTTCTTTTTCTTGTAACCTATCGTGTAAAGTCCATATTACCACTCTTGCTAAAACAGCTTATCAGAAGTTAGGTGTGCTGAACTGTCTCTGCGAGTTCTTCACCCCCGCACAGCTACAGGTGTACTGTGCGCCCATATATAGAGTACTGGTTGCATGTGTGGGGAGGTTCCACCCATACCGCACTTCTTGAAAGGGTAGAGTCAAAAGCATTTTGTCTCATCAACTAACTTCCTCTTACAAATGCTCTATAATTCCTCTCTACACGTCGCAATGTTGCATCTCTCACACTCTTCTATCACTATTACACTAATCAGTGTTCTTCAGAGCTTTCTCAGTATATCCCTATTCAAACCCAAGAGTGAACTGATTTCCCAATCTTTCTTCCACCTAAAAAATATACACTGGAACTCTCTCCCTCAATCTATCTTTGACTCTATAATGCATCTTGAATTTGGCGGCTCTTTTATAATGTTTTCAATTTTGGGGGACACTTGTTATAGGCAGCTTTGCCTTTTGTATCCTTTATACACATAGAACATTTATAATCCTTGTTGACTAATATGTGCGTTTTTTCCGGCTTTTCCAGAAATTTATCAACGAGTCCTTGATCCTCTTCTGGGGATATGTTGTCTTCAGGCTGTACATCCCATCCAAGAGACACCACTTCAGCAGAACCAAAGTTCTTTGAGACAGGGTGTGTTGGACCTCTTCATCTACCCAGCCTCTGAAGTGTACATCCCTGATGACTCCTATGGATTCTCTGGTGCCGTCGTGAATCAGCTGATGGACCGTTACTTTGAAGACAACCATATCTTGTACACGGACAACTTCTACAAGTCGCCACTTCTCGTAGTGGATCCTGGCGAGGAAAACTGGATCCTGCTGCGCTGTCAAGAGTCTGGCTTGTTCCCCGAAACAGGTTAAGGCAACATGCTCCAGAAGAAAAGCAGCACTGATAGAATACTGGCGTTTTGCTGGCATAACATCAAGCCATTCAATGTTCTCTCCACCATCCACAAGGGCGGCGTAATCAATACTGGCTTGTAAGCAGGACGAAAGAGGCAATCCCGTATTGGTGTCCATCGCCAAACATGATGCCGTGATTGACTACAACGACAACATGAGGCTATTGGACAAGAATGATCTGCAGATCAGTGCTGTGGAATGCCTGAGGAAGAACTCTGGTGGTATACGAAGGTATTCCTCCACCTCATGGACTTGGCTATCCAGAATGCACACAACCTGTGTATGACGCATACAGGAAAAAAAGAAAACTCCCTCAGGCTGTTCACCAAGGACATTATCAGGGGACTATTTGGAGAGGTATGGGAATATCCAGTCAGTATCCCCTTCAAGAAAATCTGTGGTAGACATGCCTGACAGGCTACAGACCAGAGACTACTTCAGCAGGCACTACCTCCATGACATACAAGGGTCAGGAAGACTGGCGAACGGGCAGAGAAGATGTAAAGTGTGCATTAACACAAAAATCGAGCCCCAGCAACACAAGGATGCCCCCGGGAGTGTGTGGAATGTTACATTGCTCTCTGTACACCCTGCTTCAAGACCTTCTACACACTCTTTTAAGTGTGGGTAAGTGTACGGTCTAGTGCTGCAACAAAGACACAATGAACGTATATGAACAATTTATGAAAACAAAGTATAAATATTTGTCTATGATTGGGGCAAAATATACATAAAAATCTAGTGTGTTAAAATAGACATAAAACTTGTATCAATTAAATGACTTGTAAGTGATATAATTATCTAAGTGTGGGGCAACACAACAAGCTAAGTGAAATATACACTTTGATAAATTGTAGGAAAGTGGCACTCTTATAAATAAGGCAAGAGACAACATTGCTTCAAATAATTTTGTAAGTGACATGTAAGTGACATAATTTTTTAAAGAAAATATGAGTGACGTGAGAAATGGGTCACATAAAGAAGTGCTAGAGATCCGATCGAGGTGAAGTCCTGACTTGCGTAAGTCTTCCAAACATGGCTGGACTAGGGCTGACGGTACTCAAAGCACCTCCACTCGTATCATCACTGCCGAGGCCAGAGAACAGCTGGGGATGAGATCTTGGTGTCTGCGCACAGCTCAGAACAGGTACTTTCTCACACACGTTTCTGTTTATTCTTTTACTATTATTTTTGTTTGATGCTAGAACCAGTTGAAACCATTAAAATAATGAAAGTAACCACTCAGGGGAGAACAAAATAGTTACGTTCCCCGACTATTAGGGGTTAATATGCCATATTAATGCATGAACTATCTTCTCTGCTGTTTGGAAAATTTAAAGTCACTGCTATTTAGAACATTCAAATATTATCACAAGTCGGTCACAATCAGTTCCTTTCCCAAGGGTTAATAGACTAATTTGAAATGTGTTGGACTGATATGCGTTACCTTACTCTTATCTTAAATTTAGTGGCATCTACCATGTCTCAGAGAGAGAGAGAGAGAGAGAGAGCTTGAGTAAAATGAGTAGGACTGAGATGTCTAGGTGTGAGAGGGAATGGATGAGAGGGAATAAGGGATTAAATAGAATGAATGGAAATTGGAAATGTAGGCTAGATTAAAATAGTTGGAATTAGCTGAAACAAGAAAAGAAACTAGTCATTTTGTCTGTCTACTAGTAAATATACTCATGCTTCTACAGATGCCAAGCCATTACCTGCTACGAGTGTTGTGAAATAATCTAGTATTTAGCACAGGTTTTTATGGAATTTGATGGTGAGTTTAGGAATTTACCCTTATTTTCTATTGAAATGCGGAAGACCATTTCCATTAATCCGTTCACCGGTGACGTCTTTTGCATTATACTCTGACAACTATTAGACGACTTGTTCAGCTTAGGAAGGACGCTTACCCATTAGTAGGCCTCAGAGTATCTCAATTAATCCTTTTAGCTTCCATATATCCTTCCTAAGCTGCATATAGCTAGAATAATACAAAATAAGTCACCGGTACTGAAAGGGTTAATAGTAGCCTATACAACATTCTATGAAGGTTATGTACCAGGTTTATATCTAGGCAACTATACAGGAATATATTACAGTATATACTGTATGTACACTCAGATACGGGCACAAACATAGATACGTACACACACACACATACACACACATTCACAAATACACGCACATTCACACACACACACACACACACACACACACACACACACACACACACACACACACACACACACACACTGAGAACCACACGTGCAGACTTTCTCAAGAAGGAACATAAAACGCACACGTCCGCAAGAGAAGCTTAGAAAACTGCACATAAGCTGAGTCAGTCCGGAGCACGCACACAAAAACGGTCACGGCCAGTAATTATCACACACACACAGACAGACACACACACACAGGCAGACACACACACACACAGGCAGACACACACACACACACACAGGCAGACACACACAGACAGGCAGACACACACACACACACACACACACAGACAGACAGACAGGCAGACACACACACAGACACACACACACACACACACACACACAGGCGCGCACACACACACACACACACACACACACACACACACTGAAGAAAGGAGAGCCATACAAACTCAGCCTGCCGTTAAGGGGGATGAGCGTATTTATTTGTTTCTTGTTTTTATCTTTTTATTATTTTTTTAGTTTCCTCCCTAGACCTCCATCAAGCTGTAAAAAACACCCATTAGGGGGTCTAAGGGGTGTTTAATAAGAAGAATAAATTTGTAAATTTTTCTGTAGAAAAATGTTCTAGGCGAAAGCCGGTTTCTTTTAAAATTACAGGCTCACTATCGCTTGCCAGGAAGAAATCGACACCTAAATGGCACCAAAGGTCTTTATATTGACAACACATGGGGTGTAAAGTCTTAAAACGCCAAACTAGTGGGCTGAACATCATACAATGTAAAAACCAATGCGGCTAAACACGAGGGAGAGGGAGTGCCAGAAAATACAGCCATCTCCCATTAACCCCTTGAAGATCATCATGACTACGCGTGTTGACCGTTTATTTTTGCTGTCATTGGACGATTATAAACAGCTTCGGAAGGATATGTGGGCGTATAAAAGGTAAAGACTCGACTCAATGATACCCCCTGCCTTCCATACACCTTTACTAATCTGAATTAAATCGTCTAAATCTTAGGCAGATAATATGAAAGAAGTGAGTTTTAGATCTTCCAAGGATTAAGGAGCTAGTGGCCGGTTTTTTGGTCCATTCATTCTTTTATTCATAGATTATTTTAGTTTCTTCGCTAAACCTCCAAGCTTAAAAAATACACCTCTTAGACCCCCCTTCAAGATAAACTAGTAGGCTAAATTTTTTGGTAGAAAAATGTCGCGGCCGAAGGCCGGTTTCTCTTAAAATTACAGGCTCGCTATCGCTCGCCATGAACAAATAGACACCTAAATGGCACTAAAGGTCTTTAAATTGACAACAAAATGGGGCGAAAGGTATTATACTATTGGGCCAAACGGCTGACAATCTCAAATCTAATGGGGCCAAACATGAGGGAGAAGGGGGTCCATAAAAAACGATTACCTCCCTCTTAATTCCGACTTTTGTCCTGACCTTTGTTTTGCGCTTCTATTTATCACGGACTTGTAGCTGGAGGGAGCGGAGGGTGGGGAGAGAGCGGAGGGTGGGGAGAGAGCCTTCTACTTTGCTGTATACTTTACTTCTACCATAAGCTGTCCCTGTCTAGTAGTATCAAGGGGGGTCACCGGTTTTTTTTATCTCTTTCCTTTTCTCTTTCCCTGGCTTGTATCCATTCGGCCAACTGTTTTAAGACGTTTATCCCCATTCAGGAGTCGATTGCTCGCCAGCATTGTATGGAGAAATCCGGCTTCACCGGAGACATTTTCTATCGAAAAATTTACAAATTTAGCTTGCTGTCAAAACAATATATATATATATATATATATATATATATATATATGCTGGCTCGCTACCGCTCGCCAAGAAAATATTGACACCTGGATGGGGGTAAACGTCTTTAAACAGTAGGCTGAATGGGGCCGAATGGATACAAGTCAAAGGGAGAGGGAGAGAAAGATAAAAAAAAAGCGAGGTGGGCTCCCTTAAGGCCGGACCGCCTATACCCTGTTACTTTTCAACTGACGGTAAATTACAAAGTTCCCATTAAGCTTTCTCAGTTATTTTGAAGATTTTGTAGTGAAATATGGTGCTAATTATATAAACTTGGTCTTAATATGATGCAGAGACATAATAGTTTCATATTTGTCCATTAAGTATCGATAAATTAGCTGCTAAGGGATTCAATTTACCGTCATATGAAATGAAACCTCCACTAAAACTCTTTAGCCCCCTATCCCCCCCCCCCCCTTTTGAGTGGGGTGGGCTTGGCGCTATGCTCGTACTCCAGGTCTGCTGCTGCTTAGTGTGGAGTAACAGGTGATTCATAATAAGTTTGGTCCTTTGAGTTTGGTGCGGGGGTTGAGAGGGAGAGTGCGAGTTGGAAGGGGAAGAGCGAGTGTGTGTTGTGTGTGCGTGCGCGTGCGCTCCGAATACCAAAATATGTTCAAGGTTGTGTATTCAGATATAGTTCTTAATTGGAGATATTTATTGATAGATACTGTATAGTTATGTATTTATTGATAGATACTGTATAGTTATGTATTTATTGATAGATACTGTATAGTTATGTATTTATTTGTATAGTACTATTTTTTATTTATTTTGTGCAAGTTTGTATTTTTTTTTCTTCCTAGACCTCCATCAAGCTTACGAAAATTCCACCAAGACTCCCCTTCGAAATAAAATGCCTCTTCCTAAACTGCAGGTTCTCTATCGCTTGCCAGGTAATTATAGACACTTAAATGGCACGGAAGATCATACAATCGCCTAACTAATATCGGTCTATTTTATCTATCTATGGAGCGAATGTCTTACAATCTCCAAACTTATGGGGCTATGAGGGAGAAGGGGGTCCTGAATTCTTCAACCCCCCCCCCCATATTAATGCAGAACTAAAGATTTAAAGCGTGTATTGGCATCCCAGTTTTCAGTTCAGTACCGTCTACCTCAAATACTGCGGCGCTTCAAAATTGTCTTTTAAACCCCACCTTTGGTGTTTCCCATTCCAAGAACAACAACAAACTGGCAAACTCTCATAGGCCTCCCATTTTGACGCAGGTACCCATTAATGCAAAGCTCATAACTATATCCTAGAATTTTTTTTTTTTTTTTAAACAAAAATCGAGGAAAAACTAAAACCGAAGATGTAAGAGGCTAGGGGAGAGAGAGAGAGAGAGAGAGAGAGAGAGAGAGAGAGAGAGAGAGAGAGAGAGAGAGCGAGGAGAGAGAGAGAGAGAGAGAGAGAGAGAGAGAGAGAGAGAGAGAGAGAGAGAGAGAGAGAGAGAGAGAGAGAGAGAGAGAGAGAGAGAGAGAGAGAGAGAGAGAGAGAGAGAGAGAGAGAGAGAGAGAGAGAGTACAAAGGAAATCAAGCAACAACATATCTAGTGACTCTTCTAGGCTGCTTGTCCTCCAAAACACTGAGGATCAAGTGTCCAAACAGTGGTTTAGAGTGGGTAAGGGAACATTGGAAAGGGAACTACTGCCCTGGAACTAATGTCCGTGGCAGGACTAGGAAGTTAGTAGGGGACATATGGGTTAGTAACTGAGGGGAGGATAAAATAAAGTTATTCATCTAGGCTGCTTGTCCTCCAAAACACTGAGGCTCATGTGTCCAAACAGTGTTTTAGAGTGGGTAAGGGAACATTGGAAAGGGAACTACTGCCCGGGAACTAATGTCCGTGGCAGGACTAGGAAGTTAGTAGGGGACATATGGGTTAGTAACTGAGGGGAGGATAAAATAAAGTTATTCATTTACAAACGCAGTCAGTCGCGGGTTTGATGCGAGATATTTGTCTAAGCGGAGTTTAAATGAATCAACGGTGCTGCAGTCTATAACGTCTCGGGGAAGCCCATTCCACAAGTTGACAACTCGATTGAAGAAGAAATTCTTAGATTCGTGTGAGTTAAAAGATTTACCAATAATTTTGCAACGGTTTCCCCGCGTGTAATTAGATTGGTCGATAGTGAAGTACTTACTACAGTTCATATTGTCGATGCCTTTGATGATTTTGAACACTTGAATTAAGTCACCTCTTAATCTGCGCTGGGTTAAAGGAAATAGATTTAATAGATTTAATTTAATTATTTTGTTTGCCTTCTTAACAACTTCTGAACATTGTTAACTCGGTTTTAGGTTACTTGATATTGTTACTCCCAGATCGGTTTCTCTGTTTACATTCTTAAGCTGAGTGCCATTCATCGAATAGTTTGCTTTCTCATTTAGGTATCCGATATGTAGTACTGAGAGAGAGAGAGAGAGAGAGAGAGAGAGAGAGAGAGAGAGAGAGAGAGAGAGAGAGAGAGAGAGAGAGAGAGAGAGAGAGAGAGAGAGAGAGAGAGAGAGAGAGAGAGAGAGAGAGAGAGAGAGAGAGAGAGAGAGAGAGAGAGAGAGAGAGAGAGAGAGAGAGAGAGAGAGAGAGAGAGAGAGAGAGAGAGAGAGAGAGAGAGAGAGAGAGAGAGAGAGAGAGAGAGAGAGAGAGAGAGAGAGAGAGAGAAGAGAGAGAGAGAGAGAGAGAGAGAGAGAGAGAGAGAGAGAGAGAGAGAGAGAGAGAGAGAGAGAGAGAGAGAGAGAGAGCACTAATGGATACGGTATATCACTTCGGTTGTCGCAAACAGAAAAACAATATCTGTTAAAGTACGGAGTAGAACTGTAACGGTTGGGTACATTTTATGGTCGATTTTTTCATCTATTTATTGTTTTCTTAGTTTCCTTCCTAGACCTCCATCAAACTTGCAGAAACATCCGCAAGCTCCCCCTTCTAGATGTATTTGTACATTTTTGGGTAGAAAAATGTAGGCCGGTCCTTACTTAATTACAAGCTCGCTATTGCTTGCCAGGGAAAACAATCAACACCTAAAATATACGAACAGTCTTAATATTGACAAAGAAATGGGGCGAAAGGTATTAAAATCGCCAAATTAACGGTCCGAACGTCTTAAAATCTGAAAACTAATGGGGCTAAAGACGAGAGAGAAGGGAGTCCAGAAAAAGCAACCATTCCCCTTAAGGATTTAAAAAAATATTGCTTAATATTTCATAACCCTGGGGACGACAAAGACTACCCCTCTGTTCTATCCCTTTCGATTCCTTCCACACCCGTCCACCTTTCCAATCTTCTATTTTCAGTTTCCTTCCCTTTCTCATTCTCCTCTTTCTCTTCTCTTCCTTCTCCTCCTTCTTCGTCTTTCCCTTCTCAATCTCTTTTTTTATTCCTATTTCACCACATCCCTCCTCCACCTCTCTTTCTTCCTCTTCCACCTTCCCTATCTCTCATCTACCTCCCTTCCTCCTCCTCCAACCTCTACCTAAGTCCCTCCTCCGCTGCTTACCCTTCTTCCTCTTCCACCTCCACTATTCTTACCCACCTCCTCCACAACCTCTACCTTAGCCCCTCTTCCATCTCTGTTCCTCTTCCACCTTCCCTATCCCTCATCCACCTCCATTCTTCGTCCTCCACAACCTTTACCTTAGCCCCTCTTCCACTTATTACCCTTCTTCCTCTTCCACTTCCCCTATCCCTCCTCCACAACCTCTAATTTAGCCCGTCTTCCATTTCTTACCCGTCTTCCTCTTCCACCTTCCCTATCCCTCATCCACCTCCAGTCTTCGTCCTCCACAACCTTTACCTTAGCCCCTCCTCCACTTCTTACCCTTATTCCTCTTCCACTTCCCCTATCCCTCCTCCACAACCTCTAATTTAGCCCCTCTTCCACTTCTTACCCTCCTTCCTCATCCACCTCCCCTATCCCTTCTCCACAACCTCTAATTTAGCCCCTCTTCCACTTCTTACCCTTCTTCCTCATCCACCTCCCCTATCCCTCCTCCACAACCTCTAATTTAGCCCCTCCTCCACTTCTTACCCTTCTTCTTCATCCACCTCCCCTATCCCTCCTCCACAACCTCTAATTTAGCCCCTCCTCCACTTCTTACCCTTCTTCTTCATCCGCCTCTCCTATCCCTCCTCCACAACCTCTAATTTAGCCCCTCTTCCACTTCTTACCCTTCTTCCTCATCCACCTCCCCTATCCCTCCTCCACAACCTCTAATTTAGCCCCTCTTCCACTTCTTACCCTTTTCCTCATCCACCTCCCCTATCCCTTCTCCACAACCTCTAATTTAGCCCCTCTTCCACTTCTTCCTCATCCACCTCCCCTATCCCTCCTCCACAACCTCTAATTTAGCCCCTCTTCCACTTCTTACCTCATCCACCTCCCCTATCCCTCCTCCACAACCTCTAATTTAGCCCCTCCTCCACTTCTTACCCTTCTTCTTCATCCACCTCCACTATCCCTCTTCCACAACCTCTACTTAAGCCCCTCCTCCACTTCTTACCCTTCTTCCTCTTCCACCTCCCCTATCCCTCATCCACTTATTTCTTCCTCTTCCAACCTCTACCATAAACCCTCCTCCACCTATCTTCCTCTTCCACCTCATCCACCTCCACTAACCCTCTCCACCTCCTTTACCTTAAGGGGAGATGGTTCACTTGTTGGTAGATTTTTTAATTTATTTATTATTTTTCCAGTTTCCTCGCTAGACCTCCATCTAGCTATAAAAGACGCCCCTTAGACCCCCTTTCAAGATAGTTTCGTACATTTCTCGGTAGAAAAATATCCCGTTCCTCTTAAATTACAGGTTCGTTATCGCTCGCCAGGAAAAAATCGACACTTAAATGGCAGGAAGGTCTTAAAATTGACAGCAATGGGGCGAAAGTTCATAAAATCGCCAAACTAATGGGGCTAAAGATGAGGGAGAAGGGGGTCTAGAAAAACGACCTATCTCCCCTTAAACCCTCCTCTTCTTCCTCTCCCTCCACCTCGCCCATTCATCATGCTTTATCTCACAGCTGCTCTCATCCTACAAAACAATCACATAGAAATATATTGGCCTTAAGAACAGAGAGATGATGTTTATAGGAGTAAATAACCGTATGTTCTGTATATACACATTAATGAAGTTTATAGGAGTAAATAACCGTATGTTCTGTATATACACATTAATGAAGTTTATAGGAGTAAACAACCGTATGTTCTGTATATACACATTAATGAAGTTTATAGGAGTAAATAACCGTATGTTCTGTATATACACATTAATGAAGTTTATAGGAGTAAATAACCGTATGTTCTGTATATACACATTAATGAAGTTTATAGGAGTAAATAGCCGTATGTTCTGTATATACACATTAATGAAGTTTATAGGAGTAAATAACCGTATGTTCTGCATATACACATTAATGAAGTTTATAGGAGTAAATAACCGTATGTTCTGTATATACACATTAATGAAGTTTATAGGCGTAAATAACCGTATGTTCCGTATGTTCTGTATATACACATTTATGAAGTGTATAGGAGTAAGTAACCGTATGTTCTGTATATACACATTTATGAAGTTTAACTGTTTTATGCAGACGATTTAGTCCTAATAGCTGACAGTGTGCAAGATGCTGAGGCCAAATTCAGAGAGTGGAGAGAGGGCATGGCGAGCAAGGGTTTAAGAGTCAATATTAACAAAATCAAGGTTATGCATTGTAGATTGAGACGAGGTAATGTGGAAAAGAGCGGTGCATACCCATGTGCAGTGTGTGGAAAGGGAGTGGGCCCTAACTCAATTCAATGTAGCATCTGTCGATGTTGGGTATACCATGGGAGTAAGAACTGTAGTAGAATAAAGGGACCCCTGCCGAAGGATAAGTCAGAAATAGAGAAATTTGAGTGCGTAGTGTGCAAAGGCGAGCTTGTGTTAGGTGATGATCCTGTGGGTGTGAATTTTGGAAATGAGTTTTTGGAGCTGGTGAACAAGCTTTGTTACCTAGGAGATACCATCTCTGCCGGTGGTGGGGCCGAGGCTGCCACTGTTGCTAGAATTAGGTGTGGCTGGGGGAAGTTCAGAGAACTGATGCCAATCCTGACCATGAAAAGAATGCCTCTTCCCCTGAAAGGAAAGGTGTATGCCTCATGTGTTAGAAGTGCAATAACGTATGCCTCAGAAACATGGGCCGTTAAAGTAGAGGATGTCAACAGAATGGAGCGTAATGAGATGAGAATGGTGAGATGGATGTGTGGGGCCAGGCTACAGGATAGAATAACAAATGTTGAGCTGAAGAGACTTTTAGGTATAAAGAGTATTAGCGAGGTGATGCGTACAAGTAGACTGGGATGGTATGGACATGTGGAGAGAATGGATGAACAAAATTGGGTGAAAAAATGCAGGTCTGTGATTGTGGAGGGAGCTGCACCAAGGGGTGGACCGAGGAAGACCTGGGATCGGACTATACGTGCCGATCTCAAATCCAAGAACTTGACAAGTGAAGCAGCCCTTAACAGGGTTGCCTGGAACGCTGCCATTAGGACAAGAGACTGAAACTGCACTTATGTGTGGAACATTCAGTCTTAAAATTTTATGTATGTATGCATGTATAGGAGTAAATAACCGTGTATTTTGTATATACAGATTTTGAAATAAAAGTAATAGGCCTATCTGTAATAATAATACTAATAATAATTCTTATGTTTAGTATTATTCTGCATAAATGTGTATACTGTATATGACATGTATATATTTTTTTTTTAATAAAGTTAATCTTAATTATTCATGGTGGGAGTAGGGGACGATAGGTATAATTAATTTATAATGAGAGAGAGGGAGAGCGAGAGTGAGTACACTGTATGCTTGTGTGAAAGTATTGAGGGAAGTAAGGTAATTGTATACAATATTATAAGTACAATATCTTCATTTCATTATTATTATTTGTATTGTTAATATTATTATTATTATTATTATTAGTAGTAGTAGTAGTAGTAGTAATAGTATTAGTAGTAGTAGTAGTAGTAGTAGTAGTAGTAGTAGTAATAGTAGCAGCATTATCATATCACATCACCCTACTTTCCGACTTTATGTTTTCCTAATTCGTCATCAATTTCCTCATATTGCTCATTCCAATTACACGTGTTTCTGCATTCTTCAATACCTATTCTCCACTAACATTCAGAGTATTTTATTTCACTATCTTCTCTAATCCCATAGACTTGTTCTCTTTCGTCTGTATCAATTGCTCCGTTTACTTCATACGCTGCTCTCCAGTAGCATTACATTTCTTTACTTTCATCATCTTCTTTAATCCCATAGACTTGTTCTCTTTCGTCTGTTTTCCATTATCTCCGTTTCCTTCTTACTCCGTATTCTCCATTCCCTATTCCTCACTCCCATGTTCCCTATACATCCGTCCTTCCGTTCCCCTTTTGCCATCTTCCCATTATTCGTCACTCTCTCTTCTCCAATCTCAAGCTTCAATATTGTTCCTCCCACATTTCCCCATTCCAGTATGTTTAATCGATTCCTATTTCCACATATTTACAGTTCCCTATTTCCAACTTTTCCATTATCCTCGCAACTCCTTATTTCCTCTTTCCCATTCCTCCACGTACGTTCGCCTTTTTGGCACTCTTCCTATTTGCCTGTTTCTTAATCCCAAATTCTCTTGGTTGCCATTCTCCCAAGTTGTTATATTGTTAATATTACTAAAGTGGTAATGGTTTTCTGTTTATGTGAAATTATTTAACTTAACTTAACTTTTAATTGTAACTCTACTTCCCCATCTCCTTAAGGGAGGATGATTCACTTTTTCGTCGATTGTTTCATTTATATATTTTTTTTTTCTAGTTTCCTCCCTAGACTTCCATCAAGCTTAACAAAAAAAAAAATAAAATAAAACAGGATCCCCTTTCAAGATATATATGTAAATTTTTCGGTAGACAAATTTCCCTGCCGAAGACCGTTTCCTTCTACAATTACAGGCTTGCTATCACTCGCCAGAACAAAAAACACGTAAATGTCACAAAGGGTCTTAATATTGAAAAAGAAATGAGGCGAAAGGACTTAAATTCGTCAAACTAATGGGCCAAACGTCTTATAATCTAAACACTAATGGGGCTAAACATGAGGAAGAAGGAGGATCAGAAAAAACGACCCATCTTCCCTTAATCTTCCCATTAAGCGAATCCACTGTCCAATTAATTAAGAAAGTAAACAGCCAAGGAGTCATTAGAGGAAATTTTAACCACCAGGAGAGAGAGTGAGAGTGAGGTAGAAAATGAGTGAGTGAGGTAGAGCATGAGTGAGAGTGAGGTAGAGCATGAGTGAGAGTGAGGTAGAGCATGAGTGAGAGTGAGGTAGAGCATGAGTGAGAGTGAGGTAGAGCATGAGTGAGAGTGAGGTAGAGCATGAGTGAGAGTGAGGTAGAGCATGAGTGCGAGAGGTAGAGCATGAGTGAGAGTGAGGTAGAGCATGAGTGAGAGTGAGGTAGAGAATGAGTGCGAGAGGTAGAGCATGAGTGAGAGTGAGGTAGAGCATGAGTGAGAGTGAGGTAGAGCATGAGTGAGAGTGAGGTAGAGCATGAGTGAGAGTGAGGTAGAGCATGAGTGAGAGTGAGGTAGAGCATGAGTGAGAGTGAGGTAGAGCATGAGTGAGAGTGAGGTAGAGCATGAGTGAGAGTGAGGTAGAGCATGAGTGAGAGTGAGAGTGAGGTAGAGCATGAGTGAGAGTGAGGTAGAGCATGAGTGAGAGTGAGGTAGAGCATGAGTGAGAGTGAGAGTGAGGTAGAGCATGAGTGAGAGTGAGGTAGAGCATGAGTGAGAGTGAGGTAGAGCATGAGTGAGAGTGAGGTAGAGAATGAGTGAGAGTGAGGTAGAGAATGAGTGAGAGTGAGGTAGAGCATGAGTGAGAGTGAGGTAGAGCATGAGTGAGAGTGAGGTAGATAATGAGTGCAAGAGCTAGAGAATAAGTGCGAGGTAGAGCATGAGTGAGAGTGAGGTAGAGCATGAGTGAGAGTGAAGTAGAGCATGAGTGAGAGTGAGGTAGAGCATGAGTGAGAGTGAGGTAGATAATGAGTGCAAGAGCTAGAGAATAAGTGCGAGGTAGAGCATGAGTGAGAGTGAGGTAGAGCATGAGTGAGAGTGAAGTAGAGCATGAGTGAGAGTGAGGTAGAGCATGAGTGAGAGTGAGGTAGATAATGAGTGCAAGAGCTAGAGAATAAGTGCGAGGTAGAGCATGAGTGAGAGTGAGGTAGAGCATGAGTGAGAGTGAGGTAGAGCATGAGTGAGAGTGAGGTAGAGAATGAGTGAGGTAGAGAATGAGTGCCAGTGAGGTAGAGAATGAGTGCCAGAGCTAGAGAATGAGTGCGAGAGGTAGAGCATGAGTGAGAGTGAGGTAGAGCATGAGTGAGAGTGAGGTAGAGAATGAGTGCAAGAGGTAGACAATGAGTGCCAGAGGTATTGAATTAGTGAGAGAGGAAGATAATGATTGAGAGATGTAGATAATGAGAGAGAGATGTAGATAATGAGAGAGAGGTAGATAATGAGAGTGAGAGGTAGATAATGAGAGTGAGAGGTAGATCATGAGAGTGAGAAGTAGACAATGAGAGAGAGGTAGACAATGAGAGAGAGGTAGACAATGAAAGAGAGAGGTAGACAATGAAAGAAAGAGGTAGACAATGAGAGAGAGAGGTAGATAATGAGACAGAGATATAGACAATGAGAGAGAGAGGTAGATAATGAGAGAGAGAGGTAGATAATGAGAGTGAGAGGTAGATAATGAGAGTGAGAGGTAGATAATGAGAGTGAGAGGTAGACAATGAGAGAGAGAGGTAGACAATGAGAGAGAGGTAGACAATGAGAGAGAGGTAGACAATGAGAGAGAGGTAGACAATGAGAGAGAGAGGTAGACAATGAGAGAGCGGTAGACAATGAGAGTGAGAGGTAGACAATGAGAGTGAGAGGTAGACAATGAGAGAGAGAGGTAGACAATGAGAGAGAGAGGTAGACAATGAGAGAGAGGTAGACAATGAGAGATAGGTAGACAATGAGAGTGAGAGGTAGATAATGAGAGGTAGACAATGAGAGAGAGGTAGACAATGAGAGTGAGTGGTAGACAATGAGAGTGAGAGGTAGACAATGAGAGTGAGAGGTAGACAATGAGAGAGGTAGACAATGAGAGCGAGAGGTAGACAATGAGAGCGAGAGGTAGACAATGAGAGAGAGGTAGACAATGAGAGAGAGGTAGACAATGAGAGAGAGAGGTAGACAATGAGAGAGAGAGAGGTAGACAATGAGAGAGAGGTAGACAATGAGAGAGAGGTAGACAATGAGAGAGAGGTAGACAATGAGAGAGAGGTAGACAATGAGAGTGAGAGGTAGACAATGAGAGAGAGAGGTAGACAATGAGAGAGAGAGGTAGACAATGAGAGAAAGAGGTAGACAATGAGATAGAGAGGTAGACAATACAAAGGAAATCAAGCAACAACAGATCTAGTGACCCTTCTAGGTTGCTTGTCCTCCAAAACACTGAGGATCAAGTGTCCAAACAGTGGTTTAGAGTGGGTAAGGGAACATTGGAAAGGGAATTACTGCCCTGGAACTAATGTCCGTGACAGGATTAGGAAGTTAGTAGAGGACAGATGGGTTAGTAACTGAGGGGGAGATAAAATAAAGTTATTCATTTACAAACGCAGTCAGTCGCGGGTTTGATGCGAGATATTTGTCTAGGCGGAGTTTAAATGAATCAACGGTGATGCAGTCTAAAACGTTTCGGGGAAGCCCATTCCACAAGTTGACAACTCGATTGAAGAAGAAATTCTTAGATTCGTGCGAGTTAAAAGATTTACCAATAATTTTGCAACCGTTTCCCCGCGTGTAATTAGATTGGTCGATAGTGAAGTACTTACTACAGTTCATATTGTCGATGCCTTTGATGATTTTGATTTTTTTTTTTTTTTTTATAAGAGACAATGAACGGAGGAAGGAAAAACACACAAAACAGAAAGGTCCATGTGCCTAAAGGCATCCTCCATTCATAAAATGTTTGTAACAACTGGATTTAAACATTTGTAGATTGTAAGTTTGTGGAAAGCAATTCGAGGGAAGTGAATTCCAAAGAGTAGTAGCTCTGGGGATAAATGAATTCTGATAAGCAGAAGTTCTGCACTGTGGAGGAGAAAGTGTAAATTCATGGGCGCTCTCAGCTGCCCTAGTTCTACGGGGAAAGATGTGGAGAGGCGGCACAATTGAAGCAAGTTCCTCGGAACAATTGCTGTGAAAATATCTGTAGAATAATGCAAGGGATGCAACGTTTCTTCGTATGGATAATGTAGGAAGGTCCTGTGTGATTGCAGGGTTATTGATTAATCTAATAGCTTTATTTTGAATTTTGTCCAACTGCCTCAACGCAACCACTCCACTTCCACCCCACAGAGGTGAACAGTAATCCATCTGAGAACGCACATGACTTTTATATATCACAGCCAACTGCTTGTCAGAGAAGAATTCTCGAACACTGTACAGGAGTCCCAGTTTTTTAGAGGCATTCTTAGCAATGCCTCTAACATAATGTGTCCAGCTCAAGTTAGTAGTTAATGTTACACCGAGAATGTCAATACTAGGGGAAGTGGGAATATTTACATCATTAAAAAATATATGGGAGTCAGTGAGATTCTGTCGGTTAGAAAATTGAATGTACTTGGTTTTCTGTGCATTAAAGGAAACTAGATTCTTTTGTCCCCATCCATCAATTCTAGAAAGGTCCTGGTTCAGAGAAATTGCAGTGTTTATTTTTGAATTTATAAGATCGGGTTGGGTGAAAGAATTGGTAAATGTGAAGGAACTGTGGAGTGTTGAGTCATCTGCGTAGGAATGTATTGGATTATGAGTGGTAGATATGAGATAATTGATATGAATGAGGAACAGAATTGGGGCCAAAACTGATCCCTGGGGAACACCAGCATTTATTGAGTGAAATTGAGAATAAAGGCCATCTACCATTACACGTATTTTTCTGTTATGAAGATAAGAAGAAATTAGTGGAACTAATGATGCAAGGCCGTAGTGTGACATCTTCGACAATAAGGATTGATGCCAGACTCTATCAAATGCCTTTGATATATCCAGTGCTATTGTATGTGTTTCACCATGTTGGTCTGTAGCTTGGTTGATTTGATGCGTAAGAAGGCAAAGCATGTCTGCAGTTGATTGACATCGTCTAAAACCATATTGCCTATCACTGATTA
Organism: Paralithodes platypus; assembly: GCA_032716605.1. Classification (NCBI taxonomy): domain Eukaryota; kingdom Metazoa; phylum Arthropoda; class Malacostraca; order Decapoda; family Lithodidae; genus Paralithodes; species Paralithodes platypus. The sequence goes on from CM064582.1 coordinate 8,822,879, forward strand.
ATTTATTATTCTCAAGATGCTTAATTATGTGATTATTTAATATTATTTCAAAGACTTTACCAAGAGTGGAAGTTATAGCTATTGGTCTGTAGTTTGATGGATCTGACTTGAATTAAGTCACCTCTTAATCTGCGCTGGGTTAAAGGAAATGGATTTAATTCTCTAAGACGCTCTTCGTATGGTTTGTTCTTTAGGCTAGGTATCATTTTGGTAACTCTACGTTGAACTGTTCTAGCTTATTTATATCTTTTTGGTAATAAGGGCACCAGGATTGATCGCAGTATTCCAGAAGAGGGCGGACTAAGGAATTGTAAAGGGATAGGATAGGATTTATGCTCAAATGACCTGCCTATAAAACCAATTATTTTGTTTGCCTTTTTAACAACTTCTGAACATTGTTGACTCGGTTTTAGGTTACTCGATATTGTTACTCCCAGATCGGTTTCTCTGTTTACATTCTTAAGCTGAGTGCCATTCATCGAATAGTTTGCTTTCTCATGTAGGTATCCGATATGTAGTACTTTACATTTATCCGCATTGAAACTCATTTGCCAAATTTGCGCCCAACATGACAATTTATCTAGATTGTATTGCATATCGTCAACTTGTTCTTTTGAGAGTACGCTATTTGCAATTTTTGTATCGTCAGCAAATTTTGAGATTGTACAGGTGAGACCCTCATCTATGTCGTTGATGTAAATTAGAAAGAGAATTGGTCCTAGTACCGATCCCTGGGGTACCCTGTTACTTACATTGGTCCATTTAGATGCCTTACCGTTTATGACTACTCTTTGCTTTCTGTTGCTGAGCCATTTGAATTTTCTATCCATTTCAACACACCGTCTTGTATTCCATGCGCTTTTAGTTTTAGCAGTAAACGTTTGTGGGGAACTTTGTCAACAGCCTTTTGAAAATCAAGGTATATAATATCTACAGCTTTACTCTCATCGTAGAGGTTGAGGATATCGTGGAAGAAGTCTAAGAGGTTTGTTAAACAGGAACGTTTTTGACGAAAGCCGTGTTGAGTATCTTTAAGTATGTTATTTTCCTCTAAGTGATTTATGAGTCTGTCTCGTATGACCGTTTCTAGCATTTTACATACAACTGAGGTTAAGCTAATTGGACGATAGTTACTGGGTAGGGATTTGCTGCCTTTTTTGAATATCGGTGTTACGTTGGCTAGCTTCCACTGATCAGGCATAGTTCCAGACTGCAAGGATTTATTGAATAGTAATGTCAGTGGTTTGGAGAGCTCATCCTTAGCTTCCTTTAGAACTCTAGGCGGATTGTATCAGGTCCAGGCGTTTTATTTACCTTGAGTTTATCTAAACAATTCAATACTTCTCTCTCTGTAACGGTGATATTGCTTAGAACATCTGAATTATCAATCTGAATCGGCGATGGTGTAGGGATATCACCGAGGTCTTCTGTTGTAAAAACTGATGCAAAGAAGGTATTGAGGGCATTACTCATTTGTACTTCGTCTTTGGTGTATTCTCCATTTTCATCGACTAACGGTCCAACAGTTGAAGTAACTACTTTTTTCTTTCTGATATAACTATAGAATTCTTTCGGGTTTGTTTTACTTTGATTCGCAATATGTAACTCTAAGGTCTTTTTACTTTGCTTAATTAACTTTTTGGCTTTGCGTCGTAGCTCTACAAATTTCACCCGTTCTTCGTCATTTTGTGAGGATTTTAATCTATCATTAGCAATTTTTTTAGCAAGCAGGCAGTTTGAAATATCTTTATTCCACCATTTGGGCTTATTATTATGGCCTGGACGCCGTATTTTCGATGGTATGCAGTCTTGCACTACTTTTAGGTATGTGGTTTCGAATAACTTCCAAGATGTATTTATGCGTTATTGTTAATTAAAAAGCTCCAGTCAGTTTCTTTAAACATAGCTCTAAGTTTATGGAAGTTTGCTTTCTTGAAATTAGGGACTTTTTCGATGCTACTATTTGGTTCGTTACTAGTAAACTTTAAAGTGAAAGTTATCGTACGATGGTCGCTGTTACTGAATTCATCACCAACATTCAAATTCTCTATCAATTCTTCTTTTGTTGCAATTACAATGTCAAGAACGTTATTACCACGGGTCGGCGTTCGAACAAATTGATAAAGCGAACTCTCTTGCAAGTTCGTATACAAGTCATGTCCGGAGTGTGAAGTAAGAGTATCGCCCCACTTGGTCACAGGTAAATTAAAGTCGCCAAAAATGACGGTATCTTGTGAGTTACTTACATCTGCAATTTGTTCGTAAATTTCTCGGTCAGTTTGCACTGATTGAGCTGGAGGTCTGTATATTAACGCAAGTATTATTTTTGTACCTTTATTATTCTTTATTAGCACAAAAGATGTGTCGACGTTCACAATTTGAGGTTTTGACAAGAGGGTAGGGTTAAGACTTTCTTTGATATAATGTAAAACGCCACCTCCATTTCGATTTATTCGGCTTTTCTCAAACATTACATAACCGGGAAGTGAATACTCTGCTAAAAAGTCTCCTATCTTCTGTATTGAGCCAAGATTCTGTTATGCCAATCACATCATAATTTTCTGTAAACACTAGCTCCTCTAAATCTGAAAATTTATTGCGTATGCTACGAGCGTTTGCATAGAAAACCTTCTAAATTTGTTTGTTATTTTAGAACTCACGTAACGCTTCTTTAATAATATTGTTTGGTTGCTTGTCGGATTTACTATTTATGTTCAATGGCTTGTCCTTGGTCCTCGCTGTCTTTCGCGGTCTCTTATCGCTGGTGGTCCTCGGTTGCCTCTGTTTTTTTTGGCTTTGGCGTTGGATGAATTTAATGTCACTGCTGTTGCTTCTTCTTTGCGTCTTCTATCCTCGGGATGGCGTTTTTTGATCCAATGGCCTGCAGAGTCTGCCTTCGTGTAGGAGACGACTCCATGCGTGCTTGAACCCACAGTGGTTTAGAATGAGTTGAGTGAGTGCCATCCTTTGTGCGGAACAGAGTATGGCTGGTTTTGGTAGAAGTTGTTCCCCAGAGGTTTCGATGAATTCAACGCTTTCTTCCCTCCGACACAAATATTTTAGTCGGCTATTTGTGCTGAAGGCCTTGTCGTAGAATTTGTCAGGTGTCAGTGCGCGTGCGCTCGATCTTGGGGTAGAATGCTGAGATGATGATATTCCCTTGACTTGGTTTTTTGTGGGTAGTGCTCTGGATCATCTTGGCGATATTTCCCTCCATCACTCTAACTCTTGCGGATCTGGTGGTGGCGCAATGACGTCATTTGAACCGGCATGGATGACAAAAAGAGGTAATTTTTTTTTTCATTGTTGCATCCTTTGTGTGTATCTTCTTTCGAAAGGAAGGCTTTTTTCCTATGTGGCCATAATGTCGTTAATGTCGTGTCCGTCCAGTTCCCAGCTCCTGGGGATGGCAAAAATCTTTTTTTTTCTGTTTTTTCGTCGAATGAGAGAGAGAGGTAAGACAATGAGAGAGAGATGGTAAACAATTAGAGGATAGAGATAAGAGAGGTAGACAATGAGAGAGAGGTAGACAATGAGAGAGAGGTAGACAATGAGAGAGAGAGAGAGGTAGACAATGAGAGAGAGAGGTAGATAATGTGAGAATGAGAAATAGTGCAAGAGAGTGTGTGATTCTGTGTGTGTGTGTGTGTATGTGTGTGTATGTATGTTGTGTATGTGTGTGTATGTGCGAGTGAATAATGTGAAATGATACACGTGAATTGGTGAAAACTGTGGGAATTGATGCAGATTAAAATGATATCGCGATGATTGACACAAGAAAGGGGAGCGATGGAATATGTTCAGTGATATATGCCTTGCAGATTTAATTAATACTGAACACAAATATTATGCGACACAAAATAATGGCGTCTGAGGTTGATAACGCTCATAAGGGGAGAACGTAGATATAATTTATGAAAATTTAGGTCACGGTGTAAAACCGGGGCAATTTGGTTTAAGGGAGCCTACCACGCTTCTTTTTTCCTCTCTCTCCCTCTCTCTTTTGCTTGTATTCATTCGGCCCCATTCATCCTACTGTTTTAAGAACGTTTTACCTTTACCCCCCATCCAGGTGTCAGATTATTTTCCCTGGCGAGCGGTAGCGAGCCAGCATAATATCTATGTTTTTTGTTTTGACAAGCAGCTAAATTTGTTACATTAATTCGATAGAAAAAATGGTCTCCGGCGAAGCCGGATTTCTCCCATATATACGGGCCTCGCTAATCGAGTCACCAGGAAGAAATCGACAACTGGATGGGGATAAATATCTTAAAACAGTTGGCTGAATGGGGCCGAATGGATACAAGGCAAAGAGAAAATGATAGAAAGATAAAACAAAAGCCGGTTAAAGATTGGAATAAATATGAGAAAGAATACGGGACAATGATACGGGACAATGATACGGGACAATGATAGTACAGTACAGTAGGAACATTGCTTAAGGGGGGGGGGGGGCGTCATTTTTTTTTTTTTTTTCTTTCTCCCCTTTTCTCTCTTTCTCTGGCTTGTATCCATTCGGCCCCAATCAGCCAACTGTTTTAAGACTTTTATCCCTATCCAGGTGTCGTTTTTTTCCTGGGGAGCGAGAGCGAGCCAGCATTGTATGGAGAAATCCGGCTTCGCCGGAGACATTTTTCTATTGAAAAATGTACAAATTTAGCTTGATGTCAAAACAAAAGTATATACCGTATATGCTGGCTCGCTACCGCTCGCCAGGAACAACATGTAGGCTGAATGGGGGCCGAATGGATACAAGCTAAAGATAGAGGGATGTGAAAGGAAAAAAAAAAGCGCGGTGGGTACCCTTAACCCCTTCAAACTCATATGACACAGAGGTTGACAGATTCGCAATAAGAAATAGAGTTCTCTCACTTCTTATAATTACCTCTCCAATTTAGTTTTATGCCCACAGCTAACTCAAAAGACAGCTGCAGAGTTTGAAAGAACTAAACTAACGGTTTGTTTAAATACCCCTGATGGTAACAAAAGGCTTTAAAGTATCTCCTAATAGGTCCAACATTGCGTCATATGTCGGAGCAGGGTTAAAGAGACCAAGTGCAAATTCGTCAGGTTGAAAGAGAATGGGCTATAGAGTAGTATTATAGCACTGCACGGGACTGTATCTTCGGTTAGGTTAAGATTTTATGGCAAGCAAAGTTTATCCCCCCATATCTTGTTTGTTGAGTTTAGTTAAGAGGAGGTATTTTAGTTTGTTCCCTAGACCTCCAGCCGTTTTACAAATTACACCCCTTGAGTCCCTTTCAAGATTAATTTGTACATTTTTCGGTAGAAAAATGTCCCGGCCGAAGGCCTTTTACTCGTAAGCTACAGGCCTCGCTATGGCTCGCCCGGATAAAAAATCGGACCTAAATGGCACGAAAGTTCTTAATAAGGGGTAAAGTTATTAAAATCGCCAAACTAACGGGGCCAAAAATCTTAAAATCTCAAAAGCAATTGGGGCTAGGACATGAGAGAAGAAAGGGGTCAAGAAACAAGTCCCTCAATTGGAGATCTCACCTTAATGATAGGATAGGAACAAACTAACTTGTCACATTTGGTGATCGGGAGTTTTTTTAGGGTAGATGAGTGTGGGGTAAAGTTTGTATATATTGTTAGGTTAGGTAAGGGAGGACCTCAATCAAGCTAAATAGAAAAAATACCCCCTTCGAGAGCTATTTTTGATTTATTTCCCCGGTATACATCCGGAGGTAAGTTCCTAAAATATTCGACACCTAAAGGGCAGGATTTTTGTTTTTTTTTTAAAGGAGAAACAAAATTGGGGCAAAGGTTTTTAAATCGACAAACTTAAATGGAGCGAACATCTTAAAAATTCCAAGCTAATGGGGTAAAAATGAGGGAGAAGGGGGACCAGAGAAAAACAACCCTGGGTTCGTTATGATAGGTGGGGTGGGATAGGAGAAGTATGTTAAGGTAGGGAGATAGATTAACTCTTTGGGGATTAGGCCGCGTTTTGACAGTAAATTCTGGCTCTCTTTAGGCTCGATTATACACAGCTTAGGAAGGATCTGGGGGAATTGCAAGGGGAAAAAATATCTCAACTGACCCTCTGACATCCACATACCCTTCCTAATCTGAATAAAATCGTCTAATACTAATGAAAAGAAAACAGGAAAAAATGGTACATCGTATTTTGAAAGAGTTAAGGTTTATGTTGCTTGGTGTTAGGATGGGTACACATGCATGTTGGACGACGTCAATTCGTATATAAAAGTAACTGGTAAGCGAACGTTACTTGCATTTGAGGTACCAGTACAATGATCAACAAAAAGTGACTTCCGTTCGTTATTAAACTTGTATGCCTAAGTTACGTGCATACCACAGTAACTTATATATGAAAATGTATTGTATACGAAGAATGCATGCGTATGATCTTTACTTGTATACGAAAAGCTTTTGTATATGGTATTATTAGTAACTTCTATACGAATGTTACTTGCATACGAAAAGTTACCTGTATACAATAGTTAATTGCTGACGATATGTACTTGTACACAATAGGCACTTGCAGAAAATAGTTAACTTGCTGACGATATGTTTCTTGTACACAATTAGACACTTGCAGACAATAGTTACTTGATGACGATATGTACTTGTACAACGAGGGACCCTTGCAGACAATAGTTACTTGCTGACGATATGTACTGGTACACAAGAGACACTTGCAGACCAATAGTTACTTGCTTGACGATATGTACTTGTACACAATAGACACCATTGCAGACAATAAGTTACTTGCTGGGTTCGTTAGGTTAGTACTTGTACACAATAGACACTTGCAGACAAGAGTTACTTGCTGACGATATGTACGTTGTAACCACTAGACACTTGCAGACAATAGTTACTTGCTGACGATATGTACTGGTTACACAATAGAAACTTGCCCGACAAACAGTTACTTGCTGACGATATGTACTTGTACACAATAGACACTTGCAGACAATAGTTACTTGCTGACGATATGTACTTGTACACAATAGACACTTGCAGACCATAGTTACTTGCATACGATAGTTACTTGTATACGATAAGTTACTTTCATGCAAACACTTACTTGCATACGATAGTTACATCCCACAGGGGGGTCACTGGTACACGAAAGTTACAGCACACATTTACTGGTACAGTACAACGGACAGTGACATACATAGCACAGTTACTGGTAGACGAAAGGTACATACCTCGGTTCATGCGTATACGAAAGTTACAATAACACAGTTACTGGTATACGAAAAGTTACATAACACAGTTACTAGTATACGAAAGTTACATAACACAGGACTAGGATCCGAACAGTTACATACCTCGGTTACTGGGCTACGAAAGTTACATAACACAGTTACTGGTATACGAAAGTTACATACCTACAGGGTTAATGGTATACGAAAGTTAAATAGCAGACGTTACTGGTATACGGCAAAACAAGTTACATAGCACAGTTACTGGGTACGAAAGTTACATAAAACACGTTACTGGTATACGAAAGTTACATAACACTCGGTTACTGGTTATATGATGTTACATAGCCACAGTTACTGGTATACGAGAGTTACATAACACGTTACTGGTATACGAAAGTTACATAACACAGTTAATGGTATACGAAAAGTACATAACACAGGTACTGGTATACGAAAGTTACATAGCACAGTTACTGGTATACGAAAGTTACATAACACAGTTACTGGTATACGAAAGTTACATAACACAGTTACTGGTATACGAAAGTTACATAACACAGATACTGGTATACGAAAGTTACATACCTCGGTTACTGGTATATGATAGTTACATACCTCAGCTACTGGTAGATGATAGTAACTATAATTGGAAGGGACCATAATCCATTGGTACTGACAGGGGAGGGTCACTGATGATACCAGCCTGACAGTACGAAGACATGCAAACCTCTTGTCGACATAGTCATTCATTCAATTTGAACATATGCTTTTATTTTTATGATCCATTCGGGAATACCATCATTTCGACATCGTAATTCATTCCTCTTGATGATTTCCATGGTACGTTTGGGAATGTAATTACATCTAAATTTCTAACTATCGACGGTATAAGCAATTCAATTCCCCCAACCAAGTCATTAGTTTGTGATTATTTCCAATGTCAATTTCGATATCTGTGTTTAATTAATGCAAACCAAAAAGAATAATGAAGCCATTATTAAAGCACCATTATAATTGAAATCATCTTAAGAAAATGAAAAGTTTATCTTTTCTAATACCTTTGTTCATTTTATCTTTTAACCGCTTTTAAGATCCATTAAAAAGAGATTTAGCTTGAACAATGACGTAATGATTGAGTATCAATTAAATGATTTCACTCTCTTGAATCTTGTCGGATCCAACGTAATATACGTGAATAAACAACTATTCTAATCTAACGTTACCTAAGCAGAAAAAAACCTAACCTAAACTAACCTTAATTAATATATTATTGATAATAGCCTAAATGGACTACTTAACCTTTAGTACTCTAAACAAAACTTACCCTATCCCACTAAAAGCTTGCTTTAACTGAAGCAGAACCAGATTTATTTTAATAAAACTACAACCTACCCAACCTATCTTACCATAACCATTCTAACTTATCCCCGCATACCCTAATGTAATGAAGACCAAGCTTCCTGAACCTAGCCTACTATGATCTAATCTACCCTAATGAAATCCTATTATACACCGAAACCTAACGACCCTGTCATAATCTTACTCTAACCTAAACCCAATCAGCCTATCCAACTCTAACCTAACATACTGTAACCTATCCAAAACACCCTAATCGAGTATAACCCAACATATACACACCTGACCTCTTCTATCCTAAACACACTCTGCAACGTTGATAAGAGGTTCCGAGGTAAATGACCTATTACGCCTTTTCAAAACTTAACCTTCATTCAATTCAACACCCTATTTGATTCGACTTATATTGAATGACCCCTCGAAGTTAATGTGCGTCATCGTAGTGAAAAGGGGTTCAAACTAACATGGCCCAACATTTCAATTATGTCTAACATTAGATTAATTTGACCAGTACTTGGAAACTACCTCGAGAATAATATGGTATAAGACGTTCATTATAAATGTCAATTAGCTATTTTTAACACCCAGATGTGCTTCCACAGCTGAAATATTTGTCTAATAATAGTCATGAAAAATGGTAACATTGCATTTATAATTATGTTTTGTTGCAAACAGGGACTCTGTGATACAACATATGAGGGAGAACCTTTACAATCAAAGAGGTAAAACTGCTCAAAAAAAAATCCTTGACGCCATCAAACCGTTTGTCCATAATTAATTATAGTTTTGTGTAAATACAGCCAACACTAAACAGTTGTGCTAAATACAGCCCAACATAAACAGTTGTGTAATACAGCCACCATAAACAGAATGTAGCATGGGTTGAAATGAAAGGGTTAAAACTTGCTCTGTTAACCATCTCCAGACATATGACGCGATTTTGAGCCTATTGGGGGATACTTTAAAGCCTTTGTTACCATCATGGGGTATTTAGAAACTCGTTAGTGTAGTTACTTCAACCTCTGCAGTTGTCTTTGAGATTTAGCTGTGTGGGCAGAAGAGAAACAACATAAACATTTATGAGAGAGGTAATTATAAGAGTGAGAGAACTCTATTTCTTATTGCTAATCTGTCAACCTCTTCGTCATAAATGACGTAGGAAAGGTGAAGGGGTAATATCACTACGCTTGGAAACAGAACAACTGGGCAGCATTCCAGCAATTCCCAGGGGACGCCAAGGAAAAGCTGGGCTCTTAGTATAAAATTTGACATACCCACACAATCTTCACTTCGAGAGAGAGAGACTGAGAGAGAGAGAGAGAGAGAGAAGGGAGAGGAGATATGAGGAAGAGACGAGAACAGAGAGAGAGAGGATCAGGGGGTGGGAGGGGGGAGAGCTTGGGAGTTGTGACAGAGATTGTAGACATGACAGAGATAGTGTTTGAATGTATTGGTGTGTGTGTGTCTGTGTGTGAGAAAGAGAGAGACGGAGAGGCAGAATGATCGATCTCCAATAAGGTTGGAGAGGAGCCTGACACCGCCCTCTAGAGGTAGTCCCTTGAGTTGACAACTTGTAAACCTTTCGCAGGGAAAGCCAGCGACACCAACACAACGGTATCCCTTCTTCTGGTTTAGTCCCTCCATGATCCGTGTGAGAGAGAGAGAGAGAGAGAGAGAGAGAGAGAGAGAGAGAGAGAGAGAGCAATAACAGGAGCAATATATTTTCTTTCTTTGGGTCCTCTGAGAGAGAGAGAGAGAGAGAGAGAGAGAGAGAGAGAGAGAGAGAGAGAGAGAGAGAGATGTCTATAATAGGATTCGAAAGGATCTGACACTCGATCGAAGGGCTGTCTTGAGTTCCGACTTATTCGCTCGCCGGGGAGACAAGTGCAAACAATATCCCTTCTTTCTGTTGGGTCCTACCCCATCTGGTCAAAAAGAGAGAGAGAGAGAGAAAGCAGACTGATAGATAGAGAGAATGTGTGTGCGTGCGCGTGTTTGTACACTAGTGAGTCAGTTGGAAGAAGCTAGACAATGGTTAATGAATAAAGTGACTATATTGAATATACACTAGAGGTGCTATCTTGAATTGCGTTATACTCCTGAACCGGATTAACAATTACAAGCGCTATCCCTACTATTTTTGATCGTTCATTATGCTATCAAATTTATATCAAGAAACGCCCGTATCAGATTTTTAATTATTAGAATTGTCTCTATTCTTATAATTGAAACGCTGGGTGTGAAGGGAATTTAATCCTCCCGAAAATCCCCAGGCCCAGTGGCGCGGGTTCGAACCCTGGTTAGGAACCTCAGTAGGTTTTACCAGACTCGCTAATACCACGGATGTACGTAAGGGTAGCAACCTTAGTTCTCCTTGAAAGAACCAGGTGATAGTCTCGTGGTCATACACGTGGTGGGTTTATTAGACTTCGCCACCAACGACAATTTTACGCTATCCCAGACGTCAACTCTGGTAGTTTTGTGGTTTCGGGATTTTTGCTGGTAAGGGCAGTACATAATGATGCGGTCTCTGAATATAGCCCAATACTACTCAATCATTTCATTGCTTTCTTAACTACTTGAGTGCGCTGCTTGGAAACTGCTAACCATAACACCTGAATCCTTTCAGAGTCTATTATTCATAAACATTTTCCCCGGTGGTGAATATTCTGAGAGAGAGAGAGAGAGAGAGAGAGAGAGAGAGAGAGAGAGAGAGAGAGAGAGAGAGAGAGAGAGAGAATAAGTGACTGTGTGAGAGAAAAAATAATGGGTGTCCATGTGAGAGAGTGAGTGAGTGAGTGTATAGGTACAAAGGAAATCAAGCAACAACAGTCTAGTGACCCTTCTAGGCTCCTTGTACTCCAAAACACTGAGATCAAGTGTCCAAACAGTGGTTTAGAGTGGGTAAGGGAATTGGAATCACTACTGCCCTAGAACTAATGTCCGTGGCAGGATTAGGAAGTTAGTAGGGGACAGATGGGTTAGTAACTGAGGGGGGGATAAAATAAAGTTATTCATTTACAAACGCAGTCAGTCGCAGGTTTGATGCGAGATATTTGTCTAAGCGGAGTTTAAATGAATCAACGGTGCTGCAGTCTATAACGTCTCGGGGAAGCCCATTCCACAAGTTGACAACTCGATTGAAGAAGAAATTCTTAGATTCGTGTGAGTTAAAAGATTTACCAATAATTTTGCAACCGTTTCCCCGCGTGTAATTAGATTGGTCGATAGTGAAGTACTTACTACAGTTCATATTGTCGATGCCTTTGATGATTTTGAACACTTGAATTAAGTCACCTCTTAATCTGCGCTGGGTTAAAGGAAATAGATTTAATTCTCTAAATGAGAGAGAGGTAAATGAGAGAGAGAGAGAGAGAGAGAGAGAGAGAGAGAGAGAGAGAGAGAGATATGATTGGGCGAATGACTATAATGCGATTTGACGGAGCCGACATTCGATCGACTAACTGGATCAAATTATGTTTCATCCTTTCACCAGCAAGACTTGGGCAACAATATTTGTTTCTCGGGAGTTTGCATGAAAGAGAGAGAGATAGTGTGTGTGTGTGACAGAGAGAGAGAGAGAGAGAGAGAGAGAGAGAGAGAGAGAGAGAGAGAAAAAAAAAAGAGAGAGAGAGCAATATCCCTTCTTTCGTTGGGTCTTGCTCTATCCAGTCGTTGGAAAATATCTGAGAAAATAAAACTGGTGAAATTGTGTGTGCGCGTGAGAGAAAGAGAGAGAAAGCGAGTGAGAAAGAGAGACAGAGAAAGAGAGAGAGAGGAAAGAGGAAAGAAAACAATGAGAGATACTGGTATAAATGATGAGTAAGTTAAAATAGATCGTTAAACACAAGTTGATCCGACATTTTAGGGGTTATTGTAGTGGTATTTAATATGGTTATTGGGGGTTATAATTTATGTGGCAAGTATCGAACCTGTGTTCTTTGTTTGCCTCCGTATATTCCCTTCAACTTAATAACAAAAAGTCTCCCGAGGCCCCTTGTAAGCTAAAGAACGTTCGATTATTGTTAGAAAATTGTTTCTTCTGTAGTGCAAGATTGCCTCCGTTCGCCAGGAAGATATAGACACCTGCATGGGGCGAGATGTCTTAAAAATGCCACACTAATGGGGTGAAGCTTCTTAGAATTGCCAAACTAATGCTTATAAGCTTCAGGGAGGTCTAGGGAGGAAACTAAAATAATATAATAATAATAATAATAATAATAATACAAATAATTATAAAAATAATAAAAATACTACTACTACTACTAATAATAATAATAATAATAATTAAAGTTGCAAGCAACGTTGTCCGGGGTTCGACGGTTTTGCAAGCAGGGTATTGTGTTTGATACAAATGCTGTGTCACAGATATCAAAAGATCATTTAACTTATCGGGCATGGAGAAACTACAGAAGGAGCAGATTGTGCAAACAAACAAGAGCGAGAGAGGGAGAGATTGGCTGTAAAAGGGATCTGCCTCTATCCGTTTAGTAACAGAGTTGTAGATATGTGGAATAGGCTACTGAGTGCTATAATGGGATCAAGAACAATAGAGCTTCAACTTGAAATTAGATAGAACGAGATGGGTTGGGTGTGAAAGGGATCTGCCATGTGTAGGTCAATCGGCTCTGGAGACTCCCGTTTCTTATTTGTTATTTCCTCATTTGTGAAGGAGAGAGGGAGTATGGCAAGAGAATAGGATGTCGTAAACGTAAGGAAGATAGCGATAAATATGAGAGAGAGAGAGAGCGCGGGATGGGTTGGGTGTGAAAGGGATCTGACATGTGTGGGTCAATCGACTCTCTGCAGACTCCGGTTTTCTTATGTTCTCATTTGTGAGAGAGAGAGAGAGAGACTAGGATGTCATAAATGTAAGGAAGACAGAGATAAATGAGAGAGAGTTTTTATGAGATGGGTTGGGTGTGAAAAGGATCTGTCTTGTGTGGGCCAATTGGCTCTCTACAGACTCCCATTTTCTTATGTTCCTATTTCTTACAATTGTGTTTTGGTTGCAGGTATATGATAACATGGGTGTATAGTATGTAGTGTAAATAACAGGTAAAGTTTATGAGATGGGTTGAGTGTGAAAGGGACCTGCCTTATGTGGGCCACTTGACTCTCTGCAGACTCCCATTTTCATCTTGGTTGCATGTGTAAGGGATCTGCCTCATTTGTACCGGTATGCAAACAAACAAGAGCGAGAGAGAGAAGAGATTGGCTGTGTAAGGGATCTGCCTCTATTCGCTTGGTAAAAGAGTTGTAGATATGTGGAATAGGCTACCAAGTGCTATAGTGGGATCAATAACAATAGAGCTTCAACATAAAATTTGATAAGACGAGATGGATTGGGTGTGAAAGGGATCTGCCGTGTGTGGGCCAACCGGCTCTCTGCAGACTCCCATTTTCATCTTGGTAGCATGTGTAAGGATCTGCCTCCTTTGTACCAGTGTGCAAATAAGAGAGAGATTGGCTGTGTAAGGGATCTGCCTCTCTCGTAACGGAGTCGTAGATATGTGAAATAGGCTACCTAGTGCTATAGTGGGATCAAGAACAATAGAGAATTTAAAGATAAAATCAGATAGTCATATGGATGAAATGGGTTGTATGTGAAAGGGATCTGCCTTTTGTGGGCCACTTGTCTCTCTGCAGATTCCCATGTTCATCTTGTAAGGGATCTGCCTCATTTGTACCGGTGTGCAAGCAAACGAGCGACAGAGAGAGACTGGGTGTGTAAGGGATCTGCCTCTATTCGTTTAGTAACAGAGTTGTAGATATGTGGAATAGGCTACCGAGTCTTATAGCCAATCGGCTCTCTGCAGACTCCTGTTTACTTATGTTCTCATTTGTGAGAGAGAGAGAGCGAGGCTCCCTATTTCCTGTTCTCATGCACTAGTACAGTATGTCGTAATCGTAAGGAAGACAGCGATAAATAAGAGAGAGAGAGAGAGAGAGAGAGAGAGAACTCAACACTCAAACAAGCACAAACATAGCTACACAAGACCATCACACAAGCACACACACGCCTATCTAGCGACGAACTGTCCTGTTTACATTATCATACACCTTCCCCCCCCCCCCCAATCCCCATTCCATCACTTCGTATGTACGATATTATTTCCGTCTTTTTTACTGTGTATGGATTAAGTTATTGGTGTTCACTCTTGACATATGTGTCCTGCTACTTCTGTATGCATACATAATAGCATGCAAGTGATCAATACGCGCATATGAAGCTATGTATCTCGTATATCGGGGTTCTCTTCCCTTCCATCGGTCCACCCCTTATTCCTTCCTCCCTCCTCCCTATCCCATATGTGTAAACATTATATTTTAGCTTTCCGAAGGTAAATACGTACTTCCGATAAATATCTAGCCTTGTATTTAAATCATGAATCCTGTTTAATGTCATTATTTAATAGAAACATGTGTAAGGGTTACATTTATACACAGGATAAGATAAGCAAATACAAACCTCAGCAGAGCATAATCATTGATGATGAGAGGGTAGTTGTAGGCAGTGTTGCCAGTTGTACCGCTACATATTACCGCTAGATGTAGAGCTATATTTACTTCAGTTTAGTAGCCATTTTTTCATATCTAGAGACATTTACTCGTGATAATTTGAAAATTTCAGACATTCTAGTTATATTACATTGTAAAATTTGCAAAACTAACAAATCAAAACTCTTTAGGAATTGCAGCATTGTTCTACCATTGTTTGACTATGTAGCAACGTGCTAGCGACTTTTGAGAAAGGATCTAGCGGTGTTTTGGGGTAACACTTACTGTAGGCAGTGTTGCCAGTTGTATCGCTACATATTACCGCTAGATGTAGGGCTATTTACTTCAATTTAGAGGCCATTTTTTCATATCTAGAGAGATTTACTAGGGATAATTTAAAAATGTCAGACATTCTAGTCATATTACATTGTAAAATTTGCAAAACAAACAAACCAAAACTCTTTAGAAATTGCAGCATTATTCTAACATTGTTTGACTATGTAGCAACATGCTAGCGACTTTTGAGAAAGGATCTAGCGGTATTTTGTGGAGACACACTGGGTGGTGGTTGCAGTGGTGCCAGTT
>CM064582.1:8843519-8858737 GCA_032716605.1 Paralithodes platypus
GTGTGTGTATGTGTGTGAATAATGTTTGTGTGTGTTCCTGCGCGTGTGTTTGTGTACGTGCGTGTGTGTGTGTATATACATACATACATACATACATACATACATACCGGTACAAGTTTAAAGACCGTTTTTTGTCCACAGGGAATGTGGTTACAGTCTCACGTCTAGATGGCGGTTTTCCAGGCGGCGCCTTTCTTGTCAAGTTCTTTACTTTGAGATCGGACCGGTGTACCTGATCCCACGTCATTCTAGGTCTACCCCTACGAACAGCTCCCCCCACGTTCACAGTCCGTCATTTCCTCACCCAGTTCTGATCATCCATTCTCTCCACATGTCCAAACCAACTAAGTCGGCTAGTGCGCATCACTTCACATGACACTCCTAATGCCCAGACACCTTCTTAATTCCTCGCTCGATACCCCGTTCCTGAGATTAACCTCACACATCCATCTCACCATTCTCTTCTCATTCCGTTCTGTTCTATCGATATCCTCCGCTTTAACCGGCCACGTACATGTGTGTGTGTGTGCGTGAGTGTGCTTGTTGTGTGGTTTGATTGTGTGTATTTGTGGTTTGCGTGTGTGTGTGGCTGGGCGTGTATTAGTGTTTGTGTGTGTTTGTGCTGTGTGGGTGTTTGGTTCTGCTGTGTGTATATGTGTTTGCACTATAATATTATGTGTGTGTGTGTGTGTGTGTGTGTGTGTGTTTGTACGCATACGTTTTGTGTATTTTTATGTATTATTTATATTAAAGGATTGTACATATCTGCGTATGTGTGTGTAAATAGAATGGGTGCGAGCGTGTATGTGTGCCCTTCATTGTGTAAATGTTTGTATGTGTACGTGTGTGGATGTGCATGTCGGTGTAAGTAATGAAGCTTGTTTGGGGAAGCGAGACGGGGATGGAAGGAATGGGGGGGGGGGGGGGGGGGGGGGGTTGTGTTAGGAATTTGATGTATTGGGTAGGGGGAGAAGTTAGTGTAGGGTGTGAGTGTATGGTGGAGGGGTGGTGGGGAGAGGTTAGAGAGGGATGGGATTGATGGTGTGGTGGTGGGGAGAGGTTAGGGAGGGATGGGGGTGATGGTGTGGTGGAGGGGTGGTAGGGAGAAGTTAGGGAAGGTTGGGGGGTGATGGTGTGGTAAAGTGGTGGTGGGGAGAGGTTAGAGAGGGATGGGGGAGAGGGTATAGTGGAGGGATGGTGAGAATAAGTTAGGGAGGGATGGGGGTGAGGGGTTGATGGGGAAGGGGTCGTAGGGAGGGGAGAGTTAGAGGATTAGGGATCGTAGGGAGGAGAGGGAGTTGTGGTGGAGAGAGGGAGAGAGTGGGGGAGGAGGATCGTAGGTACAAAGGAGTACAAAGGAAATCAAGCAACAACAGTCTAGTGACCCTTCTAGGCTGCTTGTCCTCCAAAACACTGAGGATCAAGTGTCCAAACAGTGGTTTAGAGTGGGTAAGGGAACATTGGAAAGGGAACTACTGCCCTGGAACTAATGTCCGTGGCAGGATTAGGAAGTTAGTAGGGGACAGATGGGTTATTAACTGAGGGGGGATAAAATAAAGTTATTCATTTACAAACGCAGTCAGTCGCGGGTTTGATGCGAGATATTTGTCTAGTTTAAATGAATCAACGGTGCTGCAGTCTATAACGTCTCGGGGAAGCCCATTCCACAAGTTGACAACTCGATTGAAGAAGAAATTCTTAGATTCGTGTGAGTTAAAAGATTTACCAATAATTTTGCAACCGTTTCCCCGCGTGTAATTAGATTGGTCGATAGTGAAGTACTTACTACAGTTCATATTGTCGATGCCTTTGATGATTTTGAACACTTGAGTTAAGTCACCTCTTACTCTGCGCTGGGTTAAAGGAAATAGGTTTAATTCTCTAAGACGCTCTTCGTATGGTTTGTTCTTTAGGCTAGGTATCATTTTGGTAACTCTACGTTGAACTCGTTCTAGCTTGTTTATATCTTTTTGGTAATAAGGGCACCAGGATTGAACGCAGTATTCCAGAAGAGGGCGGACTAAGGAATTGTAAAGGGTTAGGATAACTTCTTTGGATTTATGCTCAAATGACCTGCCTATAAAGCCAATTATTTTGTTTGCCTTCTTAACAACTTCTGAACATTGTTGACTCGGTTTTAGGTTACTCGATATTGTTACTCCCAGATCGGTTTCTCTGTTTACATTCTTAAGCTGAGTGCCATTCATCGAATAGTTTGCTTTCTCATTTAGGTATCCGATATGTAGTACTTTACATTTATCCGCATTGAAACTCATTTGCCAAATTTGGGCCCAACATGACAATTTATCTAGATTGTGTTGCATATCGTCAACTTGTTCTTTTGAGAGTACGCTATTTGCAATTTTTGTATCGTCAGCAAATTTTGAGATTGTACAGGTGAGACCCTCATCTATGTCGTTGATGTAAATTAGAAAGAGAATTGGTCCTAGTACCGATCCCTGGGGTACCCCGCTACTTACATTGGTCCATTTAGATGCCTTACCGTTTATGACTACTCTTTGCTTTCTGTCGCTGAGCCAATTTTCTATCCATTTCAACACACCGTCTTGTATTCCATGTGCTTTTAGTTTTAGCAGTAAACGTTTGTGGGGAACTTTGTCAAAGGCCTTTTGAAAATCAAGGTATATAATATCTACAGCTTTACTCTCATCGTAGAGGTTGAGGATATCTGGAAGAAGTCTAAGAGGTTTGTTAAACAGGAACGTTTTTTACGAAAGCCGTGTTGACTATCTTTAAGTAAGTTATTTGCCTCTAAGTGATTTACGAGTCTGTCTTATGACCGTTTCTAGCATTTTACATACAATTGAGGTTAAGCTAATTGGACGATAGTTACTGGGTAGGGATTTGCTGCCTTTTTTGAATATCGGTGTTACGTTGGCTAGCTTCCACTGATCAGGCATAGTCCCAGACTGTAAGGATTCATTGAATAACAATGTCAGTGGTTTGGAGAGCTCATCCTTAGCTTCCTTTAGAACTCTAGGCGAGATTGTATCAGGTCCAGGAGTTTTATTTACCTTGAGTTTATCTAAACAATTCAATACTTCTCTCTCTGTAACGGTGATATTGCTTAGAACATCTGAATTATCAATCTGAATCGGCGATGGTGTAGGGATATCACTGAGGTCTTCGGTTGTAAAAACTGATGCAAAGAAGGTATTGAGGGCATTACTCATTTGTACTTCGTCTTTGGTGTATTCTCCATTTTCATCGACTAACGGTCCAACAGTTGAAGTAACTACTTTTTTCTTTCTGATATAACTATAGAATTCTTTCGGGTTTGTTTTACTTTGATTCGCAACATGTAACTCCAGGGTCTTTTACCTTTGCTTAATTAACTTTTTGGCTTTGCGTCGTAGCTCTACAAATTTCACCCGTTCTTCGTCATTTTGTGAGGATTTTAATCTATCATTAGCAGATTTTTTAGCAAGCAGACAGTCTGAAATATCTTTATTCCACCATTTGGGTTTATCATTATGGCCTGGACGCCGTATTTTCGATGGTATGCAGTCTTGCACTGCCTTAAGGTAAATGGTTGTGAAACACTCCCAAGATGTATTTATGTTGTTATTGTTAGGGTGAAGGAGAGTGAGTAAGATGGTGGATTATAAGTTAGGGAGGCATAAGAGGGAGAGGGTATGGTGGAGGAGGGGATCGTAGGGTGAAGGAGAGTGAGTAAGATGGTGGATTATAAGTTAGGGGAGAATGGGGGGGGGGACGGTAAGGTGGAGGGGGGGATCGTAGGGTGGGGAGGGGTTAGCATGGGGGAGGGGGGAGAGTTGTAATGGGGGGAGGGGATCGTAGGGTGGGTAGAGGTTAGAATGGGGGAGAGGGTATGGTGGAAGGGGGAGGAGTTGTAATGGGGGGGAAGGGGGCAACAATAGGCCATTCCACCGTCTAATAAGTGTTGTAACCCAGCAAGTTCACCTCCCTCCCCCCCACCCTCCTCCCCCTCATGTATGTACCTCCTCCCTCTCCCCCCCCCCCCCAGTTCTCTAATCTAACTTTGCTGGATATAACCTAACAAAACTAAACTTATCCTAACCAAAGCTAATTTAAGCTAATCTATATACGTTGTTTAGCATTGTGTTCGTTTTAATTAAGAGTGTTAGGCCTTTTTCTACCTCTTTCCGGAAGTGTAGTTTTCGTTGGTAAAGCTTGTCACTTTTTCCCTCCTTTTTTTCTCACTTTCCTCTCTATTTATGATTGCTAAAGATTGATTAACCCCTTTTGTACTGGCGACGTCTTTTTAACTTTATTCTGGCTGCTTGTAGACGATTTTATTCAGCTTAAAGAGGGCCTCCAGCAATTAGCAGGCTTCTAACTGTCTCACTTAAACCTTTTTACCACCCCAGATCCTTCTTAAATTTTAATTAGGGAAGGCTGAAGCTTACACCCCCAAGTCAGCCTGTATAAGAGATAGAGTTTCTGGCATTATACCATCTTATTACATATGGTAATATTAAGACTCGATGAAAAAATCAGATCTCTATGTGCGCGTGAGCGCAAAATTGCATAAAATTACATTGCACTTTTGTAAAACCATCTAGTCACTCAAAATTGTTCAAATTTCCCGCAATTTTTGCATGGCATAGAGTACAAGCATCCCCAACACCGTGCCGTTTAAATATACCCCTATTGAATAATAGAAAGTGGTGAAATAAATATATTACATTATCATCTTTGGGTTACAGCTGATTTGACTCCAAAAGGGCCAAAAATCAGACATTTTCGGCAAATCGGGATTTTTTTAAACGGACAGGCGTTCCTATGTACCCCTATGTACTCTATGTAGAAGGGGAATGCATTTGAGCAATAGATAAAAATATAGATAGACTCGTAAGTGCAAAAAAATGGTACCAAACCACACAAATTCTTAGATTTTCATGACTGTAAAATAATTTTGGGGCAGAGAAAAGTTTGTCCTCCTTAGCTTCCGTTTTCTCTAATAGCGCACACATAGAAGATCGAGAGTAATGGCTAACTAAACAACATTTTCGTCAGGGGGATTGCTTTTCCGAATTTATGAAACAAATATCTACAAAAAAACATGATTTTGGGGCTCCCCCAAGGGGGCCCTAGGGCTATCATATGGGTGTTTATGCCCTCATATGATCATTTCTATTGCTTACAGCAGCCCTTTAGACTACAGACACAAAAAAAAAAATTGTGTGGCTGAAAGAAAAAAAAATAGTTTTTCGGGGGTCGAGGTCGAACCCCCGGCCCGGGGGGTTATGGATGCGATATGTGTTTTTGTTCCTTCCTATGCTATTCTCCTATGTTGAAAGAAGCACTATAGAACAAAAACACAATAATTATAAATTTTGATCTCTGGGCTCAGAAAAAGGTTCAGCCTCCCCTGTGGCACAAAATAGTCTAAATATAGCTAAAATACATTTAATAAGACGTCGCCGGTACAGAAGGGGTTAAGGTGTTTCAACGTATAGAAATATATTTGTTGGTCTCTTGTGTATAGTAATCCTGGATGCCAATTTTGTAGTTAACCCTTTCAGCACTGTCTTTTTTCTTACCATATTCAGGCTAATATTAGACGATTTTACTCATCTTTGGAAGACCCTAAAGGCATCGAAAGGCTAATGTGTACATTAATCAATAAGCTGGCGGACAATTACTTCCCAAGCTGAATCAAATCAACTAATGATAGCCACAAATTGAGAATGAAACACGTCATCGATGCTGAGAAGGTTCATTATAATGGGTACTGTATTTGGCGGTGAGGCATCAGATTGTTAGACAACTTTGTTACACATGTTTCAAACTCTTGCTAAGTATTTCAGAAGCTTATACTGCAACACTTGTGCGGCCCCAAAGCTTAACCCATTCTCTACCAGCGACGTTATTTTCATTATATTCTGGCAACTATTATACGATTTTATTCAGGTTAGGAATGACATCTACCCATTAAAAGGCTACTGACTATCTCAAATAATCCATTTAGCTACCATATATCCTTCCTAAGCTTCATAAAATCAACTAAATATATCTGAAATCAAATCAAATAGACATCACCGGTACAGAAAGGCTTAATATATGCCAACAGATGCCGCCAGTCACTGCACACATTCACACGTTTATGTCACCAGCTATATAAACTGAGTAACTGATATCCAATGTATTGTAATTTATTTGGGGGACACCATTTGCAGTACTAGTGTATTAAAAATATCACGGGTATAGTTGAGTATGAAACCTATGCACATCATGAATTGGAGACAGATCCGAATAATAAGTGGTCTAGTTATACTTGGATAAGACATACGATCTTTTAGTTACAAGTCTAGTACTATAAGCTCCCATAAGACAGCGCTCTGTATGTCTTTGAAGATTAATTATGCCAGACCCTCCTAATAAATGACCATGTCCCAACCACAGCCCTCCCCTCCCCTGCCCTTCCCTTCCACCATCTTTACTGTGCTTCTTCCCCTAACCTTTCCCCTGCCTGGGCTTCAGCGCTGTAATAATGCAGTCACCCGGGACACTGCATTGCGTCAAAGCTAACACATCACCCTACTGTCAACGGACCCCACTCTCTTTCTCTCCCTCTCTCTTTGGCTTATATCCATTCGGCCCCATTCAGCCTACTGTTTTAAGAAGTTTACCCCCATCCAGGTGTCAATATTTTCCTGGCGAGCGGTAGCGAGCCAGCATATATATATATTTTTGTTTTGACAGAAAGCTAAATTTGTAAATTTTTCGATTGAAAAATTTCTCCGGCGAAGCCGGATTTCTCCATACAATGCTGGCTCGCTATCGCTCGCCAGGAAGAAATCGAGACCTACTGTAGATGGGGATATACGTCTTAAAACAGTTGGCTGAATGGGGCCGAATGGATACAAGCCAGGGAAAGAGAGAAAAGGAGAACAAAAAAGCCGGTGACCCCCCTTAACGGAAAGTAAGGAGGACCGGGCATGTATATTATGTAACAGGCAGATACATATACAGTACATATACAGTACATATACAGTACATATACAGTACATATACAGTACATATACAGTACATATACAGGGAATCCTCAAGTATGTAGTTATACAAGCTGGTGTCTACTGTAGCTTATACACACGCGCACACACACACACACACACACACACACACACACACACACACACACACGCACACACACACACACACACACACACACACACACACACTATCATTACAGCTCAGTTTTATGTCGACCCCTTCACCTTTGCTTTCCTTCTACATAATTATTTTTCCACAGCCATTTTGTTCCTCTTTCACATCTTCCCTAATTCTTTTTTTTTTTAAAAAGACCTCCGTCTACGTATTGTGAAAAACCTGTTATCCTCCGGCTAATTGTGGGGTTGAGTGAGTGAAGGGGGGGACAGTGAATGAAGGAGGATACATGTTTTTCATAATACGTGTTGCTAGCCCCAAACGCGCGAGCAACTGTGGCTTTCAACCATCCGACACATCCCCTTTTATTTATGTGCATCACACATGTTACATACAAATAAAGTTTATGTTTCTTCTCTCTCACCCCTTGCGTATATATTTACATTATTTTTCACTTCTTCCATATCTCTTCTTTTCAATTTTGTATTTATTTGTTTCTTCTCTCTCACCTCTTCGTTATTTCTTAGTTTTGTTCCTCTCCCTTTCTTCTTTATTTCCTTGTGTCTCTCCACCTCTTCCGTATCTCTTGGTTTTGTATTCTCCCTTTCTTCCTTATGTCTTGGTTTAGTTCCTCTCCCCCTCTTCCCTTTGTCTTAGTTTGATCATTTCTCCTCGTTCTTATTTCTTCGTAAAGTTTCTCTCCAGCCTCTTACATGTTTCATCGTTCCTCTCACTCTCTTCCTTATTCTTCTTCCTTCTGTTCCTCTCGCACTTCTTCATTACATCTTCGTTGCTCTCCCCTTCTGCCTTATGTCTTCGTTTTTCTCCCCGTCCCTCTGTTCGTACTTTTAATTTCCTTTGCCATTGAATCATTTAAAATTGATGTTGGAGACTGTTTTCTTCAAGATAATAGTATTGTATCTGTTGTTTACTGCTGTCGTATTGTTGTTCACTTCATATCAAATCCAATAATTATACTACTTTTTAGACATGTTCTTATATTTTATATTAATTTTGCATGATTGCAATAGCAAATTAACAACAATTCATTGTCACACTTAAAAACTTACATTAATTAACCGTCAAATATCATAAAATGTGAGTGAAAAGCAGAGATAAATTGAATTCCGTCACGGATATTATACACACTTTTATGAGGTAGACATGTTGAGGATTGTGACAGGTAAGATACATGGAGAAATTGGGTTTTGGAAGCACTCAAGGTAAATTGGGTTTTGGAAGCACTCAAGGTAAATTAATAAGTAACTGTTCCCCCTTAAACGTGATTTGATGTACGTGATTCTTCAATAAAATATATAAATTAATATTTACAAAACAAATGCTTTAATCCGGAATTTCCTTGCGTTGGTTGTTATTTACACAGCCAGTATAATGATTATTATTTTAAGGGGAGATATCCACTTGAGGGACTTTTTTCTTTACCCCCTTCTCCCTCATGTTTAGCCCCATTGCTTTTGAGATTTTAAGAAGTTCGCCCCATTAGTTTGGCAATTTTAAGACCTTTCACCCAATTTATGTCACTTTTAAGACCTTTCGTCCCATTTAGGTGTCAATTTTTTCCTGGTGAGCGATAGCGAGCCTGCAATTTAAGAGGAATCGGCCTTCGGCCGGGACATTTTTCTACCGAAAAATTTACAAATTTATCTTGAAAGGGGGTCAAGGGGGTGTAATTTCAAGCTTGATGGAAGTCTAGGAAACACACTAAAAACCTCCCCTTAATGCATGTGCAATTATATTTATCTATTTAACTAATTCGGTAATAAATAATGTCACACAAGTCGTAACGTGCGTGACTTATGCAACGCTGACTAAACCATTGACTTACGAGGTATTGGCTATTTTTAACACTTTCAAGACACAATGAAGCTTTTCTTTTCTGTTTTTTAGCCGTTATTAGATTATTATATTCAAATTAGGAAGAGTGTATGGAAATCAGAGGGTTAATTGAGATAGGCTTTACCCATTTAATTCCCTCACATTCCTTCTACAATACTTTTTTTTTCGTCTTTTTTTTTGTCTCTCCAAACTTCATTATCAGGGATCTTTCCATTCTAAAATAACTCCCTCCATTCCGTAGCCCTTTCCGTATTTCCAAATTGCTTCATTAAATGTTATTATTATTAGACGGTTTTATTCAGATTACGAAGGGTATGTGGGAGCCAAAGGGATAATTGAGAAAGATATGATCCCTTTGGTCGATAGAAATCCTTGCAAAGATTTATAAAATCGTCTAGTATTAGCCAGCAAAATCTGAAAATAGCGGCTTAGTAATTAAGAAGTTGAACTACATCTACATAGCTCCTCTATCATAACAAAGTCCGGCGGCCTAACTCCCTGTATATCCTCATTGCCTTCCCCAGCATCTCTCACCACACTCTTTTTTTTCAAAAACTCCCACACAGCGCCATTCACTCCCAGAAACACTCCGCCCACTCCCCAAGCAACTACTATTACTCCTCTAAAAACTCCTTCCTCTCCCAACTACGACTACAAAGCTCTGAGCACTTCCCAGCACTCCATCCATTTCCCGACAAACTTCCACAACTCCATTTTCAACTCCCTCCTTTATTCTAAGCCTTCTAAATCATGTTTTTCATTGCCCCGAAATTTCCCTCCACCTCTTCCAAACCTCTCTTTGCTTCTTCCAAACCTCTCTCTGCTTCTTCCAAACCTCTCTCTGCTTCTTCCAAACCTCTCTCTGCTTCTTCCAAACCTCTCTCTGCTTCTTCCAAACCTCTCTCTGCTTCTTCCAAACCTCTCTCTGCTTCTTCCAAACCTCTCTCCGCTTCTTCCAAACCTCTCTCTGCTTCTTCCAAACCTCTCTCCGCTTCTTCCAAACCTCTCTCTGCTTCTTCCAAACCTCTCTGCTTCTTCCAAACCTCTCTCTGCTTCTTCCAAACCTCTCTCCGCTTCTTCCAAACCTCTCTCCGCTTCTTCCAAACCTCTCTCCGCTTCTTCCAAACCTCTCTCCGCTTCTTCCAAACCTCTCTCCGTTTCTTCCAAACCTCTCTCCGCTTCTTCCAAACCTCTCTCTGCTTCTTCCAAACCTCTCTCCGCTTCTTCCAAACCTCTCTCTGCTTCTTCCAAACCTCTCCGCTTCTTCCAAACCTCTCTCCGCTTCTTCCAAACCTCTCTCTGCTTCTTCCAAACCTCTCTCTACTTCTTCCAAACCTCTCTCTGCTTCTTCCAAACCTCTCTCTGCTTCTTCCAAACCTCTCTCTGCTTCTTCCAAACCTCTCTCTGCTTCTTCCAAACCTCTCTCCACCTCTCCCAAGCCTCCCTCCACCTCTCTCAAGCCTCCCTCCACCTCTCCCAAACCTCCCTCCACCTCTCCCAAACCTCCCTCCACCTCTCCCAAACCTCCCTCCACCTCTCCCAAACCTACCTCCACCTATCCCAAACCACCCGCCACCTCTCCCAAACCACCCTCCACCTCTCCCAAACCCCCCTCCACCTCTCCCAAGCCTCCCTCCACCCGTCCCAAACCTCCTCCACCTCTCCCAAACCTCCCTCCACCTATCCCAAACCTACCTCCACCTATCCCAAACCTCCCTCCACCTCCCCCCAACCACCCTCCAAACCTCTCCCAAACCTCCCTCCACCTCTCCCAAACCACCCTCCACCTCCCCCAAACCTCCCTCCACCTCTCCCAAAACTCCCTCCACCTCTCAAAAACTCCCTCCACCTCTCCCAAAACTCCCTTCACCTCTCCCAAAACTCCCTTCACCTCTCCCAAAACTCCCTCCACCTCTCCCAAAACTCCCTCCACTTCTCCCAAAACTCCCTCCACTTCTCCCAAAACTTCCTCCACCTCTCCCAAAATTCCTTCCACCTCTCCCAAAACTCCCTCCACCTCTCCCAAAATCCCTCCACCTCTCAAAACCTCTCTAACTTTCCCAAAACTCCCTCGACCTCCCGAAAGTCTCTCCGCCTCCCAAAACACACTCTACTCTTTCAAAAACACCCTCCACATCTCCAAAAATTCTGTTCACTTTTCCAAAACAAACTCTACTCCCTCATAGCTACTTCCACTCCTCCTAAAACTCCTTCATAACTCCGTACACTCCTCCAATAATACCCTCGAATCCTGCAAAATCTCCCTTCACTTCCCCCCATAACTCCCTCCACTCTTTCACTCCTTTTAACCTCCCCCCCCCGCCCCGTCACGCCTACAAAAGCTTACCCACTCCAAAAATATATGCTTTCCCTCCTTTCTCCCAAACCTACAAAAATCCCACTCAGGTTTCTCCCCCTCTCTTCCCAATCCTCCTTCCATTTTCTGAGGTCTATTTTGTGGCTGCCCTCATTACCTTTCCGTCCCATAGAGGACCTAGCTTCATTCCTACTACCTGCCTCTCTCCCTGACTACCTGCCTCTCTCCCTGACTACCTGCCTCTCTCCCTGACTACCTGCCTCTCTCCCTGACTACCTGCCTCTCTCCCTGACTACCTGCCTCTCTCCCTGCCTTCCTTGCCTCTCTCTCTACCTGCCTTACTACCTAATTCTCTCCCTGCCTACCTGCCTCTCTCCCTGCCTACCTGCCTCTCTCCCTGCCTCCCTTAGTATCTATTTTTTTCTCTTCCTTACTCTGTCTAACTATTTTCCCCCACACTTACATACATACTGACACATATTCATACATACACAATAGACGTACACACACACATCTAGCTACCAATCTCACTACCTCCTGTACGTAACTACTTCCCTGCTCCTCTAAATAGCTAGGCACCTCACTCGGCCCAGCTAATCCTTTCCTTTTCTACCACACCACATGTTCGAGCCTAAATAATTTTCGGGGACCAATACTACTAATTTCCTTCAATATGTACCTTCTTTTTACCCCCGTCGTGAACAGGTAAGGTCTAGTAGTGCTCGCCCCACCCGTCTGCTAGTTCATATCAGTGTGGATTAAGGGGGTAGTGCTTGGTTTTTGGTATTTATTCAATAATATATTTGTTTAATTGTCTTCGCTATACCTCCCTCAAGCTTAGAAAAACACCCCCTAGACCCCCTTTCAAGATAAATGTGTACATTTTTCGGTAGAAAAATGTCCCGGCCGATTCCTTTTAAAATTAGAGGCTCGCTTACGCTCGCCAGCAAAAAATCGACACCTAAAGGGCATGAAAGGTCTTAATATTGATTAACAAAATTAAGCGAAAGGTCTCAAAATCCCCAAACTAACGGAACGAACGTCTTAAACCTCAAAACTAATATGCTAAACATGAGGGAGAAGGGGGTCCAGAAAAAGCGAGTACCCGTGAAATGACCTAGCTTCGGACGGGGGCTATACTTCGGACATTTCTGGATAAAAGTATGTAAGCTACAGTTATGGAAAAATGACTTTGCATTATGGAAGAACACCGCAGACATACTTGTTTTTCCATAACATCGTGTATTTATCCCATAACTGTGGTTCATTGTATAGTGTTTCTAGAGTGTCCGAAGTTACCTCCTCGTCCGAAGTTACGTCATGTTACCGATACTACCCAGTTAAGGGACAAAGAGGCCTGGTGTGAGGGGAAGGGGAAAGTAATTGATTCTGTTGCTGTGATGGGTGTTACAGGGTTGAGTCTCACTGGAGGGGAGGGGGGGGGGGGGGTAATACTGAAGTGAAGTGTAGACAGTATGTTGTATTTCTATTGTCTGTCAGTCTCAAGCCAATCAGGGTCTCTGGGTCAGAAGAATTCGAGACTAACTTTATCCAGTTTTATATTTTTCCTTTGCATTTAGAATAACAATCTGTTATGCAATTATCTTAAGGCCAGGGTTATGGTACTTAGCTGGATAAAATAAACAAAGGGAACCATACACATACAACTAGTTTATTAGATAAAGGTTAAGGGTTATATGAAATACAATTAGATTATACACAGCGACAATATACAATATCATGATTCTCAGTATCATAATCGAGGGTCTCTAGCGACCGCAGACAATAACAACGCTTCTTATTAACTACAATGTCTTGCTCTACCTGGACCAAACGTGGCCATGTACACTCTCGCAAATATGAAATAACAAAGTTAGTATAAGTTTAGATTCGGAAGAACCTCAGCATGTAAATATCACAATTCCCGCTTGCCTGGGTTCAGGGAACAGCGGGCAACTAACCTTAACACAATTTGGTTTTGCAATGCTAAGCTCAAATAGTAATATGCTAATCAAGTAATAGGATGGTCTAGCTTTCATTACTTGGGTTCAGGGAACAGCTAGTATATATTTTTCCAATCAAATATATTCTTAGCTTGGCAACTTGAGTTCTTGTAAACAGCAAACGCTTAGGTTAAGGGAACAGTAAGCGATTTAATCTAACTAATTAATGACTTGGTTTTGTATCTAAGTTAACGGTGAAGCAAATTACAGGTTTCGTGATCAATAACTGATCTGGGTTCAGGGAACACCAGATAACCTTTATCTATGAGCGCCTGCAACACTTCTAACAGTGTTCTAACGATCATTTAACAATCATATAGCCGTTTAATACAGCTAGTTCAGTCTTCATCTCTATCGCACTTTCTTGTACTGTTATTTCCTTTCCTATTTTCCTGTCTTCCTCTCTATCTCCGCTTCTTGCGTTGTTATTGTATTTTGTTTCAAATCATGACTTCCTCTCCATCTTCCTTTTCTATACTGACATTTTCCTTTCTCTTTTCCTCTAGCTTTCTTTTCTGTGCTGCTATTCCCTTTTTGCTTTTCCTTTCCAAATTCTTCTGTCAGCTCCACCTTGTCTTTCAACCATTTCTTTGGTATCTCATTACCACAACTAGGACTAGTCTACATATCCCTACCACCAAACTCTCATAACTCAAAACATACCTGAACATATGAGCTGACATATATATTATTTCCGAAGTTACCCAGTAAATATGTGTGATAATTTACAGTCCGTTTGTTCCAGCCCTCCCTGAGTTACAAGACGTGAAGGGACACAATTTAGACTCGTCGTCATAACGAATAGTCTATAGAAGCCTCCAGCAACACACCGAATTAATACATCAGTGCTTCAGTCACTTAGTTAACCCTTTCAGTACTGTGACTCGTTATCAAATATTATTCTAGGTATACTTGAACCTCTAGCAATCATAAAGGTCAACAGTTACTCAATTAACTGTTCTCTGGCTCCCAAAGGTTCATAGTAAATAGTATACAATCGCCTAATGTTATCGCATACTGGAAAGGTTAATATCAGAACTCGCAACCAGAACTACGAGAAGGAAGGACCAATGAGGGAAGCATAATTACAAACTACAACATTTTAACCAACAAAATAGACCTTCCTTCACCACTAAGCAATAACATCATTGCTATTATATTATAGTTTCTTTAAGTCCTATACAGTAAGGTTCTTATAAAGCTCAATGAACTGAAGTAATCGGTGAGTCTTGACGATAGAAATTAGTCGTGATTTTCAAAGTTAGTAATACCGGTAATGTTTTCAATTGTATTGATAGTTTGATTAAAGTGTGAATTCTTATTACTCTATTTCTGTTTCAGACATATCTATGGTGTAATTTTCAAGCTACCACTTGTATTATATCCTTTATAATGGCTTAGGAGTAATATAGACTAAACTCTAGAGTAACACGTAATTTTATTTTTCTATTTTTGCTTTTGTTTTTCAGGTGAAGTAAATAATGCAGAGTGGCCTCCGCATCAGCAGCAGGTGAGTAATTTTATAATAATACATACAATTAAGTCATAACTTTGATATGTACACGTGCGACTCAGCATGAGCACCATACAGTTACGCTCTATAGGTCTCTGTTCTTGTCTTTTCTTGTCTTGTTTTACTTTGCTTGTTATTTTTGTATTTGATTAGATGTCCAATCTATACCAAAAAACAAGCCTTGGTGTGAACCCACCCTAACTAGACACACTGTTTACTTTAATCAGATGATGCCGATTCTGCTTCATTCTAGTTATCTCCAGAAGTGTATATTCAGTTTGGAAACAAATATGATTATGGTAGAAATTCAAGATATGTGGGCCCCCTTGCCTATGAGAGGGCTTGCCAAGCCTCCACAAAATTGTATGGTAGTAGCTAAAATTAAAGAAAACTAATATGCGTTGTTGATTGA
>CM064582.1:8858837-8896337 GCA_032716605.1 Paralithodes platypus
ACTACACAAACAAACAAACAAGAGCAGGTCCCAGCTAGAGAATTTAGGATGAGAACGAAAAGTAAGAGAAAGAGAGAGAAGAGAAGATGAAAGAGAAGAGAAAAGAGAAGAGAAGAGAGAAGATAAAAGAGAAGAGAAGATAAAAGAAAAGAGAAGATAAAAGAGAAGAGAAGATAAAAGAGAAGAGAAGATAAAAGAAAAGAGAAGATAAAAGAGAAGAGAAAAGAGAAGAAAAGAGAAGAGAAGAGAAGAGAAGAGAAGATAAGAGAGAGAGAGAGAAGGAAGGGAAACGATGGAGAAGAACAGAAGGGAGATAGAAGGCAAAATAAAACAAAAAAATCAAGCATAAACTACCGAAAATACGAACAAAGAAGAGAGAGAGAGAGAGAGAGAGAGAGAGAGAGAGAGAGGAGGCGATGGAGGTAGAGAGAAGATGAGAACGGGGGGGAGAGACCAGGAGGCGAGGAGCGAACAAAGAAGCAGAAGAGGGAGAGAGGAGAGAGAGAGAGATGAGAGAGGGGAGAGAGACGAGAGGAGAGAAGAGGAGACCGAGAGAGAGAGAGAGAGAGAGAGAGAGAGAGAGAGAGAATGGGTCCCCCGTACAAAGAAAATAGCTAAGGGGTGATGGAGGTGGGGGGGGGGGGGGGACTAGCACTGAGGGATATGACGGTGTAGAAGAAAGAGGAGAGGAGAGGAGAGGAGAGGAAAGGAAAGGAGAGGAGAGGAGAGACGAGAGGACTATCGCCCAGTAGCTCTGACTTCCCACATCATTAAAATTTTCGAGCGAGTCCTGCGAGGCAACATCTCAACATTTATGGAACAAAAATGAACTACACAACACTGGTCAACATGGGTTCAGAGCAGGAAGATCGTGTCTCTCGTAACTATTGGAACACTATGACAGAATTCTTAAATCCCTAGAAGAAAAGAAAAACGTGGACGTCATCTACACCGATTTTGCTAAGGCATTTGATAAAATGTGATCACGGTACTATTGCACACAAACTTAAAGCAAACGGGATAACAGGTAAAATCGGAAGGTGGATATACAACTTCCTCGTGAACCGAAAACAATCAGTAGCAGTAAGCCAAGTAACATCTGAGCCTTCAGACGTCAAAAGCTCAGTTCCCCAAGGAACAGTACTAGCGCCCCTTCTTTTCCTCATTATAATAAGTGACATAGATGCCAACACAAGACACAGTACAGTATCCTCCTTTGCGGATGACACGAAACTGAGTATGATAGTAAAGACACAGGAAGACACGGGCCGGCTGCAAGAGGACATAAATAAGGTGTTCCAGTGGACCAGGGAAAATAACATGCAATTTAATGAAGACAAATTTCAATTAATACGATACGGAGATAAGGATTTCGTTATAGAGAGCACAAGTTACATAACAGATTCCAATCGCATAATAGAACGTAAAGACAATGTGAAAGACCTTGGGGTGATAATGTCTGAAAATATGAGATTCAAAGAACATAACCAGGTCAAAGTTGCAGCTGCGAAACGGCTAACAGGTTGGATTCTACGAACATTTAGAACTCGCGGTGAATTGCCTATGATAACACTCTTCAAATCCCTGGTGCTACCGCGGCTAGAATACTGTAACGTATTAACATCCCCATACAAATTAGGTGAAATTAATGACATAGAAAGTGTACAAAGGAACTTCACCTCACATATAAACTCAGTAAAACAGTTACACTATTGGGATCGCTCAAAATCACTCAAACTATATTCGTTGGAACGTAGAAGGGAACGATACTTAATAATATATACGTGGAAAATCGCAGAGGGTATTGTACCAAATCGACATACACCAATAACAATGAAATTCAATGATAGGAGAGGCTGGGAATGCGATATCCCCAAGATGATAAATCGGGGGGCTATGGGCTCTCTGCGAGAGGGCTGGTTATCACATAGAGGAGCACGTCTCTTCAACAAACTCCCGCGGCGAGTGAGAGACATGAGAGGTGTCTCGTTAGACAGCTTCAAGAGAGCTCTCGATGTCGAACTACAAAAAGTGCCAGACGAGCCCATCTTCACAAGAGTGCGATCCACCTCTTCGAATAGTTTGCTGCACCAATTCTCAAACAACAACGAAGGGCGGTGCGCTCTTCGGTGCCACTAGTAAGAGTGGCGAACTCCACATAGGTGAACATAGGTAGAAGGAGAGGAGAGGAGAGGAGAGGAGAGGAGAGGAGAGGAGAGGAGAGGAGAGGAGAGGAGAGGAGAGGAGAGGAGAGGAGAGCAGAGAGGAGAGGAGAGGAGAGCAGAGCAGAGAGGAGAGGAGAGGATAGGAGAGCTGAGCAGAGCGGAGAGGTAAGGAGAGAAGAGAGGAATAGAGAACATAAGACAAAATAGAAGAGAAGAGAGGAGATAAAAAAAGAGAAAAATAATACACATAACATAAGAAGACTAAAACAAATGAAAAAAACAAAAGCTACAAGAAGACCCCAAAAAACAAAAGACGAGACAAATAAAACGAAAAAAAAAAAAAAAGGATAGTGGTAGTGGTGGTGGTATTGGGGGAGCTTATTAATGAGGGATTTGGTGTGGAAGAAAGTGAAAGAAGAGGAGAGAAGAAAGGAAGAGAGAGAGAGGAGAGTAAAGGAGAGGAACAGAAGATAACAGAACAGAAGAGATCAAGGAAGCGCAAACACCGAATAAAAGAAGGCTAAAGGGAGACAGAAAAACAAACAAACAAAAGCAAACCCAAGAAAAGAAAACAAAAGAAAAGTATCGTACAAATGAAACGCAGAAACCAAAGATAGTGGTAGTATAGTGGTGGTATTGAGGACAGCTTATCAATGAGGGGATATGACGGTGTGGTAGGTAGAAGAATGTATCTCTTATATGCAACCTAGTTCTAACCATTCCTTCCTCCATAATTATATAACCTATCATTTTTAATGGGAGGTGGGTCGTTTTTCTGGTCCCCTCGTGTTTAAGGGGGGGTATTTAGTTTGTTCCCTAGACCTCCATCAAGCTTAAAATTACACCCCCTTGAGTCCCTTTCAAGATAAATTTGTACATTTTTCGGTAGAAAAATTTCCCGGCCAAAAGCCGGTTGCTCTTAAATTACAAAGGAGTACCAAGGAGTACAAACGAAATCAAGCAACAACAGGTCTAGTGACCCTTCTAGGCTGCTTGTCCTCCAAAACACTGAGTATCAAGTGTCCAAACAGTGGTTTAGAGTGGGTAAGGGAACATTGGAAAGGGAACTACTGCCCTGGAACTAATGTCCGTGGCAGGATTAGGAAGTTAGTAGGGGACAGATGGGTTAGTAACTACAGGCTCGCTATCGCTCGCCAGGATAAAATTAACACCTGAATGGCGTGAAAGGTCTTAATATGGGGTGAAAGTTCTTAAAATCGCTAAACTAATGGGGCGAACGTTTTATAATATCAAAAGCAATGGGGCTAAACATGAGGGAGAAAGGGGGTCAAGAAAACTATCCCTCAAGTGGAGATCTCCCCTTGCCACCAATGGATAAGAAATGTTGCCAATTGTCCCTAACTTGTTCAATTACAGGGACCAGCACAAGTCAAACGGTCAACATTAGCCAATCATTGTCTGAATAGATGTGGTTTCCCTTATCCAGACGAGTCATTTGAGACTAGTTTAAGGGGAGGTTTTTAGTTAGTTCGCTAGACCTCCATCAAGCTTAACATTACAGCCCCTAGACCCCCTTTCAAGATAAATGTGTACATTTTTCGGTAGAAAAATTTCCCGGCCGAAGGCCGATTCCTCCTAAATTACAGGCTCGCTATCGCTCGCCAGGAAATCTTAAGCTTGATGGATATCTAGGGACCAAACTAAAAACCTCCCCTTAACTGATTGATGTAGAGAGT
This sequence comes from Paralithodes platypus, assembly GCA_032716605.1. Taxonomy (NCBI): domain Eukaryota; kingdom Metazoa; phylum Arthropoda; class Malacostraca; order Decapoda; family Lithodidae; genus Paralithodes; species Paralithodes platypus. The sequence continues at coordinate 8,862,700 of CM064582.1, forward strand.
ACATCAAGGTTACTAAGGGCCTGAAGTGGGTTGCGTAGAAGAACCTGGTGCACGGGATAGGAGGAGGAGGAGGAGGAGGAGGAGGAGGAGGAGGAGGAGGAGGAGGAGGAGGAGGGGAAAGTGGGGTGGATGTGGGAGGAGTGGAATGGTTAATATAGAAAGAGAAAGCCAGATAGATAGATAGTTAGACAGATAGATAGATAGATAGAGAGATAAAGGGAGAGACAGACAGATAGATAGATAGATAGATAGAGAGAGAGAGAGAGAGAGAGAGAGAGAGAGAGAGAGAGAGAGAGAGAGCTGGAGCTGGCATTAACTGACACTCGAAGTTCTAAAAGGATATATTTGTTATCCTATATTAACATACTAACCCATGAGCGTTCTGCACGCACACGCACACACACCCACCCACCCACACACACACACAAGGAATGTGAACTGCATTAAATACCGGTACCAACATATTTTCCCCATTCACTCACTTCCTCACTCACTCTCGCTCTCTATCTATCTCTCTCTCACACACACACACTCTCTCTCTCTCTCTCTCACACACTGTCACATTTTCTCACTCTCACTCTCTCTCACACACACACTTAGGCAGGCTCAGACTATTAAGGAAAAGCCCAGAGGAATGAGTGGAAGAAAGACGGTGTGAGTGTGTGTGTGTGTGTGTGTTTGAGAGAGAAAGAGAAAGAGAGAGAGTGAGAGAGAGTGTGTGTGTTACAAGGAATAGTTAGTATCTCAATACTTTGCGGTCCATTCCGAGGAGATACTGGAAGTGAAAGGAGAGAGACTGTTTAGTGCACTACACTCATTACAGAGTGTGAAAAATACTATCTACTCTCTTCTTGAACTGCTCTACTGAAGAACTATTTGCGACTTCGGGGGGAAGTTTGTTCCAGATAGAACAGATCTTATATGTGAAAAAGTTTCCACAGATACTAGTGCTGAACCTTTTCAATTCTAATTTCCAGCCATGGTTGCGAGTTGAATTCATATTGAGGCTAAACATTTTGCTATAATTAACATTGTCAAACCCATTAAGAATTTTAAAAACTTCGTAGTCTGAGTGTCTCCAACGGGAAGAGATCAAGAGCTCTCAACTAGTCCTCATAGCTATTTTTTTCAAGCGATGGAATAAGCTTTGTAGCCCTAGCTTGTACTCTTTCCAGTCACTCTATATCTTTCCTGAGTGTTGGAGACCAGAATTGAACAGCATACTCCAGGAGAGGCCGTATCAGAGCATTGTAAAGTGTGAGGACTATTTCCTTATTTCTATACTTAAATTGCCTCTTAATATATATAGCCCAATCATTTCTGAGCTTTCTTCTCTACTTCAATGCACTGCTTGGACAACTTTAGGTCACTGCTAATCAGAACACCCAAATCCGTTTCCAAGTCAGTCACTTCCAGAGGCATTCCCAATAGTGAATAGCCTGAATTGGGGTTTCCTTGGCCGATATGCATCACCTTGCACTTTTCCAAGTTTAGAGGCATCTGCCATGTCTCCGACCGTTCACCCAGTCGGTTGAGGTCCATCCTAAGCTGTTCAACTCCTTTGGGTCTTTCACATTCATCCCAAGCTTTATGTCATCTGCAAACTTGGAGATCACACACTCAACAGACCAATATCGATCCGAGAGAGAGAGAGAGAGAGAGAGAAAGAGCGAGAGAGAGAGCGAGAGCGCGAGAGAGATAGAGCGAGAGAAAGAGAGAGAAAGAGCGAGAGCGAAAGAGATATGGTGAGAGTGAGAGAGAGAGGGGGGAGTGGGAGGGGGAAAGAGAGAGAGAGATAGAGAGAGAGAAAGAGCGAGAGCGAAAGAGATATGGTGAGAGTGAGAGAGAGAGAGAGAGGGGGGGGGGGAGTGGGAGGGGGAAAAGGCAGGTGCAGGAAGTATAGTAAGGGCGGAAGGGGGGGGTGAAGGGAGGGGAGGGGGGGGGGTGAAGGAGGCAGGTGTATGCATATCCCAAGTCAGGTGAGAGAGAGAGAGAGAGAAATAAATGATTAACCCCTTCACCCTCAAGATACAATGACCCCTTTGTTATCGTCTGGGTATTACTAGATGATTTTGTGCAGGGTCTCTAGAAATGAAAGGGGGTAAGAAACTATCTCCCTTAAGGGGTGTGTGACCTGCTTTTTGTTATTTCTGTTCTTTTCTCTCTTTCTCTGGCTTGTATCCAATCGGCCCCATTCAGTCAACTATTCTAAGACGTTTATCCCCATCTAGGTGTCGATTTCTTCCTGGCGAGCGATAGCGAGCCAGCATTATATGAAGAAATCCGGCTTCGCCGGAGAAATTTTTCTATCGAAAAATGTACAAATTTAGCCTGCTGTCAAACAAAAATAAAAAATATGCTGGCTCGCTACCGCTCACCAGTAAAAAAATTGACACCTGGATGGGGATAAACGTCTTAAAACAGTAGGCTGAATGGGGCCAAATGGATACAAGCCAGAGAAAGATATGGTGTTAACATTATGTGGTGTTGCGTATAGTATCACATGGTGCCATGACTGTGTGGACTCAGGGTGTCAAACTAGAGACCTGTTCCCGTATTTTAGTCCTCATTAAGGGGAGGTTTTTAGTTTGGTCCCTAGATATCCTTCAAGCTTAAGATTACACCCCCTTGAGCCCCTTTCAAGATAAATGTGTACATTTTTCTGTAGAAAAATTTCCCGGCTGAAAGCCGGTTCCTCTTAAATTACAGGCTCGCTATCGCTCGCCAGGATAAAATCGACACCTAAATTGCACGAAAGGTCTTAAAATTGACGGAAATGGGGCGAAAGTTCTTAAAATCGCCAAACTAATGGGGCAAGCGTCTTTAAGTCTCACAAGCAATGGGGCTAAACATGAGGGATAAAGGGGTCCAGAAAAAAAAATCCCTCAAGTCGATATCTCCCCTTAATAACTATAGACACTTAAATTTATGCTTCAAAATATTATTATATCTTTGGAAGTGATACCATGGTCAAAACAATGCTTGTCTATGGTAATTTGCTTGTATGCCTCCTCATAATTCAAGCCTTCGAACTAAATGGCTTCGGTTTGACTCCCTGTGTGTGGTATAAAGGAGTACAAAGGAAATCAAGCAAACAACAGATCTAGTGACCCTTCTAGGCTGCTTGTCCTCCAAAACACTGAGGATCAAGTGTCCAAACAGTGGTTTAGAGTGGGTAAGGGAACATTGGAAAGGGAACTACTGCCCTGGAACTAATGTCCGTGGCAGGACTAGGAAGTTAGTAGGGGACATATGAGTTAGTAACTGTAGGGGACATATGGGTGTGGTGTTATGGTGGTATTCCCAGTGTGTTAAGAGGGTAAATATAGTGTCTCAAGGGTGCTGTGGTGTTAGACTGTTAACCCTTTCAGACTCATATGGTGTTAGACTGTTAACACTACCAGGTATGGTGGTGGTGCTGTCTGTGTGTGTTACTCAGTTACTTGTTCGTCAAGGGGAATCCACGCAATGCGAGCTAAGCTCATTATTATCGCGCCTCCTTAACTGGGAATGTATTGCGTGAAATGCATGTTAAGTGTTTTATGTACTGTTGGAATGGCTGTGCATGTGTGTGTAGTCTGTATTTTAGCCAATTGGCGACATCGGAAACGAAGGCTTAGGGTGGATCTGTATGGTACCATTCTCACTATAGACGGTACCGTCTCGCCCGAAGGCTTAGGTAGCCATCAGCTTAGGTGAACCATATGATACCCATCTCGCCTTGTACCATTTTTGCCAACCCCAGATGGGACGTCACAACGTCGTCCACTTATTCCAGGTACCTATTTACAGCTAGGTGAACTGAGGCTAACCCATGAAAGGAGACAAGCCCAATTTGTCTCCGCCCGGCCGGGGATTGAACCCCCGACCCCTCGTGTGTGAGACGAGAGCTCTACCTACTAGGCTACGGGCTGTGTGTGTGTGTGTGTGTGTGTGTGTGTGTGTGTGTGTGTGTGTGTGTGTGTGTGTTGCTATCATCAGTATGTGTTAGGAAGTTATAGATTGTTGACACTACCAGGTATGGTGGTGGTGCTGTGTGTGTGTGTGTGTGTGTGTGTGTGTGTGTGTGTGTGATAAAGAGAGAGGAGGAGGGAGGGGGTACCAGTGTATGTATGTGTGTGTGTGTGTGTGTGTGTGTTCACGTGTGTGTCAGGTGTATATATGTATGTGTGTTGTGATAAAGAGAGGGTGGGGAGGGGGGTAGGGGGTAGTATTGTCATAAAGGCGAGGGGGGTGGGGGTGGCGGGCTACTTACCACCCAACTGTCATACGAGAGTGGTGTCTGGGAGGTAGAGATAAGGTTTGGTTTCCCTTCTCCCTCACGTTTAGCCCTATTACTTCTGAGATTACAGGCTCGATATCGCTCGCCAGGAAAAAATCGACACCTAGTATGGGTTTCAGAGGCCGTGTGGCATCGTTTTTCGGGAATAACGTCTTAACAAACGACTTTTTTCACACCGTACCCTCATTTTCGTCAATATAGTGCATTACCAAAAGTGTAGAATTAAGCCACTTGTCCCTGTGTCATGGGGTTAAAGTCACACATTAATGACTAGGAAACGGACAAGGCTACCGTGGCTTACCTGTGAGAACCACCAAACCATTATTGCTCCTCCATCAAACACGGTAGTTATCACCCACCACCCAACCCTACTATCACCTTTAAATTCAAGTTATCTGTCAATACCAAAATATAAATATACAAAAAAATGTACATGAGGGAGAAAGGGGTCCAGAAAAAAATCCCTCAAGTGGAGATCTCCCCTTAAGCTTGATAGAGGTCTAACAAGGAAACTAAACAATAGATAACTAAACAGATAACTAAAATAGATAACTAAATAGATAACTAAAATAGATAACTAAATAGATAACTAAACAGATAACTAAATAGATAACTAAATAGATAACTAAAGAGATAACTAAATAGATAACTAAACAGATAACTAAATAGATAACTAAACAGATAACTAAATAGATAACTAAATAGATAACTAAATAGATAACTAAACAGATAACTAAATAGATAACTAAATAGATAACTAAACAGATAACTAAATAGATAACTAAATAGATAACTAAACAGATAACTAAACAGATAACTAAATAGATAACTAAATAGATAACTAAACAGATAACTAAATAGATAACTAAACAGATAACTAAATAGATAACTAAACATATAACTAAATAGATAACTAAAATAGACCAAACAAAAACTACCCCCTTAAGGGGAGATCTCCACTTGAGGGATTTTTTTCTTGACCCCTTTCTCCCTCATGTTTAGCCCCATTGCTTTTGATATTATAAAACGTTTGCCCCATTAGTTTAGCGATTTTAAGAACTTTCACCCCATATTAAGACCTTTCGTGCAATTCAGGTGTCGATTTTATCCTGGCGAGCGATAGCGAGCCTGTAATTTAAGAGGAACCGGCCTTCGGTCGGGACATTTTTCTACCGAAAAATGTACAAATTTATCTTGAAAGGGACGCAAGGGGGTGTAATTTTAAGCTTGATGGAGGTCTAGGGAACAAACTAAATACCTCCCCTTAAAGAGGAGATAAGGTTGAGCTCTAAGGAAGGAGGCTTGAATTACTTATACTTGATTAAGGATGCATAGAAATACCGAGTTAACCCCTTCTGTGCCGGCGAGGTCTGTTTTACTTTATCCAGGTTACTATTAGACGATGTTCTTCAGTTGCCAAAGGACCTCCAGTAACTAACAGCCTTCGAACTACCTCACCGAACCCACTTTGCTACCTCAGATCCTTCTTAAACTACCTCAGATCCTTCTTAAACTACCACAGATCCTTCTTAAACTACCACAGATCCTTCTTAAACTACCACAGATCCTTCTTAAACTACCACAGATCCTTCTTAAACTACCACAGATCCTTCTTAAACTACCACAGATCCTTCTTTAACTACCACAGATCCTTCTTAAACTACCACAGATCCTTCTTGAACTACCACAGATCCTTCTTGATCCTTCTTAACTACCACAGATCCTTCTTAAACTACCACAGATCCTTCTTAAATACCACAGTCCTTCTTTGATCTTTACCACGGGGTGCATCTATATTATTATTACCTATGATCGTGAGCTAAAGTTTTCTATAAAAAAAAAAAAAAAAAAAAATATATATATATACTGTATATATATATATATATATATATATATATATATACAGTATGTGTGTGTGTGTGTGTGTGTGAATTGTATAATAAATTTAAACTAACGTTAATACATGCGTTTATTAATATATTAATTTGTTCAACTTTGTGTGTGTTCAGTATATATATATATATAAAGTAACACCCCGTTCTTAACATTAACCATCAATTACAAACCCCAATGCACTTGAATAAACTAATGAAAGCATATGGTCCTCCCGGGATTCGAGCTCGGGACACCACACCCAGAGCATAAGCATCTAAACCATATAATTGCTAACAATATGTCCACCTACTATTGCTAACAATATGTCCACCTACTATTGCTACCTTTCCCTCCACCTGTCGTATGGCCCGCCACACTTACCTGTCAAAGAAATAAAAACACATGTATTAATATAATAACAGTACACAAAATACAATATGTAACAATAAACTCTGCAAACAAACTAACTAATACGATATTTAGATCATTATTCTACAAGTAAACACAGATAAAAGATTCCCAATTATTACTGCGAACTTTAGGGAATGTTCTTAGTAATGTATGTATAATTTATTATACAATTTTAGTCCTCCCCCCCCCCTAGACCTTCATCAAGCTTTACAAAAATACCCCCTAGACCATCCCTATATATATATATATATATATAAGTGGATAGGGTGGAGGAGAAAAACACAGGGAAGAGCTATGAATCCTCCACCCTATCCATCTACCTGTCAGTATGGAACATTCACATATATATATATATATATATATATATATATATATATATATATAATTAAAGATATACAGGTAAGCCATACAACTACAAGCCCCACCCCACCCCACCCCAGCGTCAGAGAGGTGGGGTGTGTGAGGGTGAAAGGACAGGATGTCTAACGGGAATATCATTAATAACTAAGTGTATTAACCCTTTGAGTACCAGCGACGTGTGATAGATTGTATGCTAGCTATATTTGGACGATAGAGTGCAGCTTAGGAAGGCTCTGTGGTAGTTAAAAAGGGTGGGTTGAGATAGTTGGAAGCCTTATTATTGCTAGAGGTCCTTCCTAAGCTGAATACAATCGTCTAGTAGTTGCCAAAATCCCAGGTACTGTATGGGTTAAGGGGGGGGGGGGGGGGGGGTTCATTTTTGGGGCGATTTTTGCATGTATTCAATATTTTTCTAGTTTCCTCCCTAGACCTACCTGTACATCAAATTAAAAAAAAAACATCCATTAGATCCCCCTTCTAGATTAATGTGTACATTTTTCGGTAGAAAAATGTCCCGGCCGAAGGCCGATTCTTCCAACATTACAGGCTCACTATCGATCGCCAGGGAAAAAATCAACACCTAAATAGCACGAAAGGTCTAAATATTGACGAAGAAATTAGGTGAAAGGTCTTAAAATCGACTAACTAACGAGGCAAACATCTGAACATCTGAAAATTAATGGGGCTAAACATGAGGGAGAAAAGAGACCAGAAAACCGACCCATGTCCCCTTAGGATTTGGTGGTGGTGGTGGTGGTGGTGGTTTTAGTGATGGTGTACTTGTGGTGGTGATAGTGGTGGTGGTGGTAATGGTGGTGAAGTGTTGTAGTAGTGGTGGTGGTGGAGAATGGGGGTGTTGGTAATGGTGGTGAAGTGTTGTAGTAGTGGTGGTGGTGGAGAATGGGGGTGTTGGTAATGGTGGTGAAGTGTTGTAGTAGTGGTGGTGGTGGTGGTGGAGAATGGGGGTGTTGGTAATGGTGGTGAAGTGTTGTAGCAGTGTTGGTGATGGAGAGTGTTGATGGTAGTGATGGTGGAGTGTTGTAGTAGTGTTGGTGGTGGAGAATGGTGGGGGTGTTGGTGGTGGTGGTGAAGGTCCTAGATTCTAACACACACACACACACACCCCGTGGCGGTGGTCGTGGTGTATGTGTCCTTGCTGTGTCACCTACCATCACCATCAACACCACTCACCACCACTACTACTAACACTCACCACCACCAACATCACTCACCACCACCACCAACACTCACCACCACTATTACTATCACCCATCACCATCAACACCACTTACCACCACTACTACTAACACTCACCACCACCACCACTCACCACCACCACCAACAGTCTCACCACACTCACCACCACTATTACTATCACCCATCACCATCACCACCACTCACCATCAACACCACTCACCACCACTAATACTAACACTCACCACCATCAACACCACTCACCACCACCACCAAGTCACCACCACTATTACTATTACCCATCACCATCAACACCACTCACCATCACCACCACTATCATCACCACCAACACCTGTCTAGAGTATATTATTTCATACACTAGACCTTAATCAAGCTTTAAAAAAATCCCCACAAGAACCCCCTTCGAGGTAAATTTGCGCATTTTTTAATATTTGTTTTCCCAGTAGAAAAATTACCCACCCAAAGACCGGGGCGCGCGTGCGCACACACACACACACAGCCCGTAGCCTAGTAGGTAGAGCTCTCGTCTCACACACGAGGGGTCGGGGGTTCAATCCCCGGCCGGGCGGAGACAAATTGGGCTTGTCTCCTTTCATGTGTTAGCCTCAGTTCACCTAGCTGTAAATAGGTACCTGGAATAAGTGGACGACGTTGTGACGTCCCATCTGGGGTTGGCAAAAATGGTACAAGGCGAGATGGGTATCATATCGTTCACCTAAGCTGATGGCTACCTAAGCCTTCGGGCGAGACGGTACCGTCTATAGTGAGAATGGTACCAAACAGATCCACCCTAAGCCTTCGTTTCCGATGTCGCCAATTGGCTAAAATACAGACTACACACACATCCACAGCCATTCCAACGATACATAAACACTTAACATGCATTTCACGCAATACATTCCCAGTTAAGGAGGCGCGATAATAATGAGCTTAGCTCGCATTGCGTGGATTCCCCTTGACGAACAAGTAACTGAGTAACAAACACACACACACACACACAGACTGTGGTCCAGTCGGTTAAGGCGCTGTGTTTCGTGCTGACCCCAAGGAGCCGGGGTGAGGGTTCGAATCCATCACAATCCTTAAGGGTTTTTTTTCGGCCATAGTGACGAAGAAAATTGTATCGTGGTTCCTTCCTAACCAAGCTGCTATCAGCCTGTGTTAGCCTACACATCTTCTCACCAATACAAAGTGCATCTGCGTATGTACTTAGTGGGATGCCAGGCACCTCACAGTCGCCAAAAGTCGCATGAGACCTCGTAGTTAAGGTAGAATAAGTATCGTACTGTACCTAGGTTTAAGAAAAACTCCACCCCTCCCACAGCGCAAATAGAACCCTAGTTTTATGATCTCACACACACACACACGCACCGAACCCCACCCACAACGCAAATAGAACCCCTTAGTTTTATGATCTCACACACACACACACACACGATCGAACCCCTTAGTTTTATGATCTCACACACACACACACACACACACACCGAACCCCTTAGTTTTATGATCTCTCTCACACACACACACACACACACACCGAACCCCTTAGTTTTATGATCTCACACACACACACACACACACACACACACACACACACACACACACACACACACACACACACACACACACACACACACACACCGAACCCCTTAGCTTTTTTAACACGACCTGGCCACCCCGATGGAGAAGGATTGTAGCATGGTCCTGTATATTTTCAAGCAGTGTGTGGCAGCCTACACGACATTCCACGTCTCTACAGGACAGTACCTTTGCGTAGGTACAAGAATATTAGCATCTCCTTAGTCGCCAATGGTTGCATATGACCCCAGTGTGTGTGTGTGTGTGTGTGTGTGTGTGTGTGTGTGTGTGTGTGTGTGTGTGTGTGTGTGTGTGTACATTATGTATATCTATCTATCTATCTATCTATCTATCTATATAATTATATATACAAGCATATAACAAATGCTAGCGGTTGGACACGACTTAAGCATGCAAGAATGCGGAAATAACATAATAAAGAAGTTAAAAAACGAGGGAGAGGGAGGGGAAGGAAGGAAGGAGAGAGGGGAAGGAGGTAAAGAAGGGAAGAGGGGGAAAGGAAGGAAGGAAAGAAGGAAAGAGACAGAGGGGAAGATAGAAGGGAGGAAGGAAGGAAAGAAAGAGAGGAAGGAAGGAAGGAAGGACGGAAAGTGATAGAGAAAGAAAGGAAGGAAGGAAGGAAGGTAAGAAGGAAGGAAGGAAAGAGTGAGAGGAAATAAGGAAAGGAAGGAAGGAAAGACGGAAGAAGTAATAGAGGAAGGAAGGAAAGAGTGATAGAGGAAGGACAGGAAGGAAAGAGGAGGAAGGAAGGAAGGAAGGACGGAAAGTGATAGAGGAAGGAAGGAAGAAGAGAGAAAGAGAGAGAGAGAGAGAGAGAGGAGAGAGAGAGAGAGAGAGAGAGAGAGAGAGAGGAAATAAATAAAAATAGAGGGGAATGAAAAGAATGAAAATAAGAAGAGAGAGAGGTGAATTAAGGAAAGGCGTGGCCCCCCCCTGTTGGCACGCAATACTGGCGTCTAGACTGGCCCTAGGGGGGGGGGGGGGGGGGGGGAATGGGGGGTGGGGGGGGGGGGGATGGGGGTATGGGTGGGGGGGGGGGTGGGGCGTGGGGGTGGTCACATAGAGTTACATACATACACACACTACACAGACCTTCCTGTCCCTGCTAGGTAGTCCGGAATTACGGGGGTTGATCTGTTTTTGTTATTTCTGTCCTTTTCTATCTTTCTTTGGCTTGTATCCATTTGGCCCCATTCAGCCTACTGTTTTAAGACGTTTATCCTCATCCAGGTGTCAAATTTGTACTGGTGAGCGGTAGCGAGCCAGTATATTTTTTATTTTTGTTTGACAGCAGGCTAAATTTGTACATTTTTCGACAGAAAAATGTCTCCGGCGAAGCCGGATTTCTTCATATAATGCTGGCTCGCTATCGCTCGCCAGGAAGATATCGACACCTAGATGGGGATAAACGTCTTAAGAAAGTTGGCTGAACGGGGCCGAATGGATACAAGCCAGAGAAAGAGAGAAAAGGAGAGAAATAACAAAAAGCAGGTCACTCCCATTAATGGAGTACAGATAAGAGCATAAAAGGCGATGCAGCTATTTGAACCAATACCGAACGCAAACGAGACAATACAATACATTATTATAAGGTTAGGTGTGAGGGGGATCTGCCGGGTGTGGGCCAATCGGCGCTCTACAGACCCCCAATGGTTAAGTCGGTACTCATGGTATTAGTGAGCTGGGCTTATAATTACGCCTTGTAATTGGGGTAATGTGTGAGAGGGATCTGCCTTGTGTGGGCCAATTGGCTTTCTGCAGGCTCCCATTTTCTTATGTTCTTATGCTTCACAACTTGGCTCACAAATTAATATTGGTGTATCTATCTAATGCTTACGACTAATAATAATAATAATATTAATAATAGAAAAATCCGATATAATGTTTTTTGTTTCATTTTTTATTATTTTACTATTTGTACCGGCTTAAAAGGGGAGGTTTTTAGTTGATTCCCTAGACTTCCATCAAGCTTAAAATTACTCCCCCTTGACCCCCTTTCAAGATAAGTTTGTACATTTTTCGGTAGAAAAATTTCCCGGCCGAAGGCCGATTCCCCTTAAATTACAGGCTCGCTATCGCTCGCCAGGAAAAAATCGACACCTAAATGTCACGAATGGTCTTAAAATTGACAGAAATAGGGCGAGGGTTCTTAAAATCGCCAAACTAATGGGGGCGAACGTCTTAAAATCTCAAAAACAATATGGGGCTAAACATGAGGGAGAAAGGGGTCCAGAAAAAAAAATCCTCCCGGTGGAAATCACCCCTTAATAGACACAAGTAATAATAATAATAATGATGAATAATAACAAAAAAAATCCAACACATTATAAAAAACTAGCGCAGGAGAAAATCTGACACCGAACTAACACATCTCGTATAAACAGCTGACAGGAGCAGACAGCCGTTGAGGGGGTAGTGCTTGGTTTTTGGTCTATATATATATTTATTTATTAATATATTTTTTGAATTTCCTCGCTAGACCTCCATCAAGCTTTAAAAAACACCCCCTAGACCCCCTTTCAAGATAAATGTGTACATTTTTCGGTAGAAAAATGTCCAGGCCGAAGGCCGTTTCCCTCTAAAAAATTAGAGGCTCGCTTACGCTCGCCAGGAAAATATCGACACCTAAAGAGCACGAAATGTTTCAATATTGACAAAAAAATGAGGCGAAAGGTCTCAAAATCGCCAAACTAATAGAACGAACGTCTTAAAACCTCAAAACTAATATGCTAAACATGAGGGAGAAGGGGGTCCAGAAAAAGCGAGTACTACCCCCTTAAGCAGACACAACATGGACGACACACAGGAAGAGCAGACACCACCACCTCGGCAGACACACCACCAGGGAGACAATACCAGCAGACGTAAACAAGGGGGTGTAAACAAGGCGCAAACAAGCAAGAGGGGTATGGTAAACACAAACAATAGGGACGTAATTACACACACACACACACACACACACACACACACATCCTCAAGCTAATAAAGCCCAAATAAACGTCCGCAAACAATAACACAACACACTGATACACGTCCGCAAACTAATAACCCACAAGCACACAACGTCCGCAAACTTATAGGCTAACACACAGACAAACCCACGCTCACAACTCTTAAAACAGAAACACACACACACGTTCTCAAGCTAATAAAGCCCAAATAAACGTCCGCAAACAATAACACAACACACACATACACGTCCGCAAACTAATAACCCACAAACACACACCGTCCGCAAACTTATAGGCTAACACACAGACAAACCCACGCTCACAACTCTTAAAACAGAAACAAACACACACACACAGAGTCCACAAGTCCACTAAATCAAGAGATGGAAACATAAACAATAAAATAGATAGATAGATAGATAGATACGACTGATAGATAGACAACAAACCTACATACACTCCACGTATTTTGAATCAAGAAATGGACACACCAGGCATGTAAACAAACAAGTGGTCCTCTGTGTGATAACCAGCCCTCTCGCAGAGAGCCCATAGCACCCCTGTTATTCATCCGGGGGATATCGCATTCCCAGCCTCTCCTATCACTGAATTTCATGACTATCGGGGTATGTAGGTTTGGTACTAAACCCTCTGCGATTTTCCACGTGTATAACACATATACACCTTTCACAACACACGCGCACACGCACAAATACAAGTACACTTTCACAAACTAACGCATGCATAAAAGCACACTTACACAAACTAAAAATCACATACAACCTCACTTTGACCAACATACACACACATAAACACACAGAACTAAGGCACACAAACAACACACATTGGACCAGAGATGCCGACACGATATGACAGAAGCAGGGATTCTAATTTCTTTAAGGAGGGTCATTTTTTTATATATTTTTTTATCTTTCTCTCCTTTTCTCTCTTTCTCTGGCTTGTATCCATTCGGCCCCATTCAGCCAACTGTTTTAAGACGTTTATCCCCATCCAGGTGTCAATTTCTTCCTGGCGAGCGATAGCGAGCCACATTGTATGGAGAAATCCGGCTTTGCCAGAAACATTTTTCTATCGAAAATGTACAAATTTAGCTTGCTGTCAAAACAAAAATATATATATACTGGCTCGCTACCGCTCGCCAGGAAAATATTGACACCTGGATGGGGTAAACGTCTTAAAACAGTAGGCTGAATGGGGCCGAATGGATACAAGCCAGAGAGAGGGAGAGAAAAAGAAAAAGGCGAGGTGGTCTCCCACGTCTAGACGTGGTACACTATAACACTAGTACAAAGACAAAGTAAACACACACACACACACACACACACACATTCAGACACTCTCTCTCTCTCTTTCCTCACACACACACGCATTCAATCTCCGTCTGTCTCCCTTCCTCCCTCTCTCTCCCCTTCTCTCACTCTCAAACACACATTCACTCAATCTGTCCTCTCTCTCTCTCTCTCTCTCTCTCTCTCTCTCTCTCTCTCTCTCTCCCAGACCCACGCATTCAATCTCGGTCTCCCATCCTCCCTCTCCCCTTCTCTCTCTCTCTGACACACACACACACACACTCTCTCTCTCTGACACACACACACTCTCTCTCTCTGACACACACACACACACTCTCTCTCTCTCTGACACACACACACACTTTCTCTCTCTGACAAACACACACACACACACACACTCTCTCTCTCTATCTCTCTCTCTCTCTCGTCGACAGCTACCTTCATTGTGTGGCTTCAATAAAAAAAAAAAAAAAATGAATTATTAGTTTGTCACTATACATACTCGCCAACACACCTTTAAGGGAGCCCACCTCGCTTTTTATCTCTTTCTCTCCCTCTCTCTTTGGCTTGTATCCATTCAGCCCCATTCAGCCTACTTTCTTAAGACGCTTACCCCCATCCAGGTGTCAATATTTTCCTGGCGAGCGGTAGCGAGCCAGCATATATATATATATTTTTGATTTGACAGCAAGCTAAATTTGTACATTTTTCGATAGAAAAATGTCTCCGGCGAAGCCGGATTTCTCCATACAATGCTAGCTCGCTATCGCTCGCCAGAAAGAAATCGACACCTGGATGGGGATAAACGTCTTACAACAGTTGGCTGAATGAGAGAAAGAGAGAAAAGGAGAGAAAGATAAAACAAAAGCCGGTGGACCCCCCCCTCCCCCCTCCCCCCTCTTAATAATAAAAAACACCTGAACGATTACTCTGTCACCTGCACTGTACACACTTGCCAACACACCTTTAAGGGGGGGGGGGGCCCCTCTTTCTCCCTCGTGTATAGCCCCAGTGGTTTTTGAGATTTGAAGACGTTCGGCCTGTATTAGTTTGGCGATTGTAAGACCTTTCACCCCCTTTCCTCGTCAATATTAGGACCTTTCGTGCCCTTTAGGCGTCGATTTTTTTCCTGGCGAGCGATAGCGAGCCAGTAATTTTAAGAGCAGGACATTTTTCTACCGAAAAATGTACAAATTTATCTTGAAGGGGTGTCTAGGGGCTGTTTTTACTGCTTGATGGAGGTCTAGAGAGGAAACTGAAAAATAATATTAAAACAAAATAAAAATAAAACCATAAGTAAATAAATAGGCCAGTCTCCCCTTAAATAAATACGCCAGTCTCCCCTTAAATAAATACGCCAGTCTCCCCTTAAATAAATACGCCAGTCTCCCCTTAAATAAATACGCCAGTCTCCCCTTAAATAAATACGCGTCTCCCCTTAAATAAATAAGCCAGTCTCCCCTTAAATAAATACGCCAGTCTCCCCTTAAATAAATACGCCAGTCTCCCCTTAAATAAATACGCCAGTCTCCCCTTAAATAAATACGCCAGTCTCCCCTTAAATAAATACGCCAGTCTCCCCTTAAATAAATACGCCAGTCTCCCCTTAAATAAATACGCCAGTCTCCCCTTAAATAAATACGCGTCTCCCCTTAAATAAATAAGCCAGTCTCCCCTTAAATAAATACGCCAGTCTCCCCTTAAATAAATACGCCAGTCTCCCCTTAAATAAATACGCCAGTCTCCCCTTAAATAAATACGCCAGTCTCCCCTTAAATAAATACGCCAGTCTCCCCTTAAATAAATACGCGTCTCCCCTTAAATAAATAAGCCAGTCTCCCCTTAAATAAATACGCCAGTCTCCCCTTAAATAAATACGCCAGTCTCCCCTTAAATAAATACGCCAGTCTCCCCTTAAATAAATACGCCAGTCTCCCCTTAAATAAATACGCGTCTCCCCTTAAATAAATACGCCAGTCTCCCTTTAAATAAATAAGCCAGTCTCCCCTTAAATAAATACGCCAGTCTCCCCTTAAATAAATACGCGTCTCCCCTTAAATAAATACGCCAGTCTCCCCTTAAATAAATACGCCAGTCTCTCCTTAAATAAATACGCCAGTCTCCCCTTAAAAAACAAAGAAAAGCAAAATCAAGAAAAATAAAAAAACAAAGAAATACAAGTAAAGAGAAGTACAAGAGAGAGAGGCAGAGAGAGAGAGATAGCTGCAGAGTAAAGAGAAGTACAACAGAGAGATAGCTGCAGAGTAAAGAGAAGTACAACAGCGAGATAGAGAGATAGATAGCTGCAGAGTAAAGAGAAGTACAATAGAGAGAGAGAGCGAGATAGAGAGAGAGAGAGAGAGAGCTGCACAAAGAGTTAGTATCAGTTCTATACGGTAACATAAAGAGGACAGAACAAGAGCCTGGCAACAGCAACACGGACAGAATACGCCAAACCAGACCTACCTATCTACTTTACTTACCTACCTACCTACCTACAGTACCTACCTACCTTACCTACAGTACCTACCTACCTACAGTACCTACTTACCTACAGTACCTACCTACCTACAGTACCTAACTACCTACCTACAGTACCTACCTACCTACAGTACCTACTTACCTACAGTACCTACCTACCTACAGTACCTACCTACCTTACCTACTAGTACCTACCTACCTTACCTACTTACCTACCTTACCTACTAGTACCTACCTACCTTACCTACTAGTACCTACCTACCTTACCTACTAGTACCTACCTACCTACAGTACCTACAGTACCTACCTACCTACAGTACCTACCTACCTACCTACAGTACCTACCTACCTACAGTACCTACTTACCTACCTACCTACAGTACCTACCTACCTACAGTACCTAACTACCTACCTACAGTACCTACTTACCTACAGTACCTACCTACCTACAGTACCTACTTACCTACAGTACCTACCTACCTACAGTACCTACCTACCTACAGTACCTACCTACCTACCTACTGTACCTACCTACCTACAGTACCTACCTACTGTACCTACCTACCTACTGTACCTACCTACCTACTGTACCTACCTACCTACAGTACCTAACCTACCTACAGTACCTACCTACCTACAGTACCTACCTACCTTACCTACAGTACCTACCTACAGTACCTACTTACCTACAGTACCTACCTACCTACAGTACCTAACTACCTACCTACAGTACCTACCTACCTACCTACAGTACCTACAGTACCTACCTACCTACAGTACCTACCTACCTACAGTACCTACTTACCTACAGTATCTATCTACCTACAGTACCTAACTACCTACCTACAGTACCTAACTACCTACAGTACCTAACTACCTACCTACAGTACCTACTTACCTACAGTACCTACCTACAGTACCTACCTACCTACAGTCCCTAACTACCTACCTACAGTACCTACCTACCTACTTACCTACAGTACCTAACTACCTACAGTACCTACCTACCTACAGTACCTACTTACCTACAGTACCTAACTACCTACAGTACCTACTTACCTACAGTACCTAACTACCTACCTACAGTACCTACCTACCTACAGTCCCTAACTACCTACCTACAGTACCTACCTACCTACAGTACCTACCTACCTACAGTCCCTAACTACCTACCTACAGTACCTACCTACCTACCTACAGTACCTACCTACCTACAGTACCTACCTACCTACAGTACCTACCTACCCGAGGACGTCTATAGGAACACCCTCACACCTACTGGACAAGGTGACTATATTGACAAAACACAGTACCCACAACTTCACATTTGGTTGCTACAATGGGACTCTCTCTCTCTCTCTCTCTGTCTCTCTTTTACACACACACACACACACACACACACCCAAACAAAGTTAGACACATCACAGAAGTTGGACTGCAGTAGAAGTTGGTCTGCAGTAGAAGTTGGTCTGCAGTAGAAGCTGATCACTGAGGAGAGAACCTGGCAGACATGAACACGTTTTTAGTTGAAGAAAGCAGAAAACAAAAATAACTTCTAACTGTTTTCATGTAGGGCCTACGGCACACTGCCGGAGGGTGGGGAGAGAGCCTTCAATCTTTGCCTTCATCTTTGCTATCCTTTCCTTCCACTTCCTCTTAGGGTTGCTCACTACTAGGATTAATTCCTTGCCACCTCGCAGGGATCGTAAGACCTGTGTGGCCAGTGTATATATGTAAATCTATGTATATCTATCTATCTCTCTCTCTCTCTCTCTCTCTCTCTCTCTCTCTATATATATATATATATATATATATATATATATATATATATATATATATATATATATATATATATATATATATATATCTATATATATATATATATATATATATATATATATATATAATATTATACAGTATATATATATTATTTTGGTGGTGTGAAGTTGATAATTTGGGAGGTAAGTAAAGTTGGAGAATCAAACATCGAATTATTGGGCGAGTTTCTTGTCATCCTTGAGCTAACACGAGAGTTTGGTCTAGTCCTTACTTTTCTTTTTATCTTAACTCTCTCTTTGTCTTGCTTTTTCTGTCTGTCTGTCTGTCTGTCTCTATAATCTTTGAGCTCTCTCTCTCTCTCTCTCTCTCTCTTTCTTTCTCTCTCTCTCTCTCTCTCTCTCTCTCTCTCTCTCTCTCTCTCTCTCTCTCTCTAATCTTTGGGCTAATCTATATTTTATTAATTTCACCACAACACCAAACACCCCCAATGAAATCAATTAAAGTATATGTGATCCACCGGGATTCGAACCCAGGTTATCACACACAGATTTTTGCCACCTTAACCATTACACCACCAGGACGGTTAAAGGTTTATGCACACGCCTACGACTTATTATCCATTCTCGAATACTGGATATTAATCTAATCATGTTCATATTCCCAACCGCGCTATGGTAGGCCTAATGTTTAAGTGAGAGGAAAGAATATTCATGGGGCACAGATCATATAGACCGGCCTCGCTACGAAATATCCCTGAACCTACTTACCTTACCTTTGGATACCTTTGGATGTGTTCGCCGCTCCTCTAGCGGCACCAAGGAGCGCGACGCCCCTCGTTATGGGTGGTGATTTGGTGCAGTAGACAGTTTGAAGCGACAGCTCGCTCCCTTGCGAGGATGGGCTCGTCTGGCACTTTTTGCAGTTCGACATCTAGGGCTCTCTTGAAGTTGTCTAACGAGATGTCCATCATGTCTCTTACTCGCCGTGGGAGTTTGTTGAAGAGACGTGGGCCTCTGTGTGATAACCAGCCCTCTCGCAGAGAGCCCATAGCACCCCTGTTATTCATCCGGGGGATTTCGCATTCCCAGCCTCTCCTATCACTGAATTTCATGACTATCGGAGTATGTAGGTTTGGTACTAAACCCTCTGCGATTTTCCATGTGTATATTATTAGGTAACGTTCTCTTCTACGTTCCAGTGAGTACAGATTCAGTGCTCTTAAACGCTCCCAATAGTGTAGATGTTTTATCGAACTTATATGCGAAGTGAAATTTCTTTGTACACTCTCTACGTCATTTATTTCACCTGCTTTGTATGGGGATGTTAATACGCTACAGTATTCAAGCCGCGGTAGCACTAGAGATTTGAAGAGCGTTATCATAGGCAATTCACCGCGTGTTTTAAAAGTACGCAGAATCCAACCCGTTAGACGTTTCGCAGCCGCCACTTTGACCTGGTTATATACTTTGAAACCCATATTTTCAGACATTAATACCCCAAGGTCTTTCACACTGTCTTTCCGTTCTATTATGTGGTTAGATTCTGTTAAGTAATTTGTAATTTCTTTAACACCATTATTATCTCCGTACCGTATTAATTGGAATTTTTCCTCATTGAATTGCATGTTGTTTTCCCTGGTCCACTGGAACACTACATTCATGTCTTCCTGCAGTCGGCCCGTGTCCTCTTGTGTGTTTACTATCTTGCTTAATTTTGTGTCATCAGCAAAAGACGACACCGTACTGTGTCTGGTGTTGGTATCTATGTCGCAAATTAGTATGAGGAACAGAAGGGGCGCTAGCACTGTTCCTTGGGGCACTGAGCTTTTGACATCCGAAGGCTCAGAAGTGACTTGGTTTACTGCTACCGATTGTTTTCGGTTTACGAGGAAACTGTATATCCACCGTCCGATTTTCCCCGTTATACCTTTTGCTTTCAGTTTGTGGACTATTATACCATGGTCACATTTATCAAATGCCTTAGCAAAATCGGTGTAAATGACATCCACGTTTTTCTTTTCTTCTAGCGCTTTAAGAATTTTGTCATAGTGTTCCAAAAGTTGTGAGAGACATGATCTTCCCACTCTAAACCCATGTTGACCGGTGTTGTGTAGTTCATTTGCCTCCATGAATGTTGAAATTTTGCTTCGCAGGACTCGCTCGAAAACTTTAATGATGTGAGAGGTTAGAGCTACCGGGCGGTAGTTTTTTGGTAGTGCTTTACTCCCTCCTTTATGCAGTGGGGCAATTATTGCATTTTTCAAGCTATCTGGTATGTCACCAGTGTCTAGACTCCTTCTCCACATTATAGCCAGGGGTTTTGAGAGGTTTTCCTTACATTTTTTCATTAGGATCGAATTCCATGAGTCCGGGCCTGGTGCCGAGTGGGATGGCATGTTGGAAATGGCCTCTTCTATGTCTTTTGGACCGAAATCTGAAGTCATCAGTTCATCAGTCATCAGTTCGAGCCCCTGGCATTCGAAACTTCAGGAGTCTTCGGCCCTACCACCCTTAAGATGGTGAATGAAATAGGAATGCCACCAGCGTCATGAGCTCAGTACGACTGGACTGGGCCATGCCACTGTGTGAGGCCCGGGCAGAAGTGGTGTATCCGTAGTAGTCTCCACAGTAGGGTAAACACAAATATATATATATAACATTTATTTGTGTTTAACATGTGTGATGCACATAAATAAAAGGGGATGTGTTGGATGGTTGAAAGCCACAGTTGCTCGCGCGTTTGGGGCTAGCAACACGTATTATGAAAAACATGTATCCTTCTTCCGCCTTCACTCAACCCCGTAATTTGCCGGAGGATAACAGGTTTTTCACAATACGTAGACGGAGGTCTTTAAAAGAAAAAAAATATATATAATCTATATTTTACACAGACAGCTTGCCCAGTTCATTACTTATAGCGTGTCCCTCCCACTCTCTCTCTCTCTCTCTCTCTCTCTCTCTCCGTTGATTCATTTAAACTCCGCTTAGACAAATATCTCGCATCAAACCCGCGACTGACTGCGTTTGTAAATGAATAACTTTATGTTATCCCCCCCTCAGTTACTAACCCATCTGTCCCCTACTAACTTCCTAATCCTGCCACGGACATTAGTTCCAGGGCAGTAGTTCCCTTTCCAATGTTCCCTTACCCACTCTAAACCACTGTTTGGACACTTGATCCTCAGTGATTTCGAGAACAAGCAGCCTAGAAGGGTCAGTAGACCTGTTGTTGCTTGATTTCCTTTGTACTCCCTTGTACTCTCTCTCTCTCTCTCTCTCTCCGTTTCTACATATCCTTTTTCCCTCCCTCTTACTTTTCTCTTAACTCACTCACTCTCTCTCTCTCTCTCCTCTCATGTTCCCCGCCCAAATCCACCCGCCCAGTCCAAAATAACCCCACCATTTTTGCATATCCCAACCGTTACATTTCCAGCCGGAAATATTACGGTGAAATTTTTCCCCCTTCTCCCTCATGCTTAGCCCCATTAGTTTTTGAGATTCTAAGAGGTTCGCCCCTTAATTTTGGCGATTTGAAGACCTTTCGCTCCATTTCTAAGTCAATTATAATATCTTTCGTGCAATTTAGGTGTCTATTTTATTTCCTGGCCAGCGATAGCGAGCCTGTAATTTAGGAGGCGGGCCGCGACACTCCTCTGCCAACCTCCCCTTCCTCCACCCTTGCCTTCTTCTTCTTCTTCTTCTCCCCCTTTCCTTCCTTTCTACCCCTCCTCTTCCTCCTCCACCTCAACCACAACCATAATTCTCTCAATCTTTTCTTCTTCTTCTTCTTCTTCTTCTTCTTCTTCTTCTTCTTCTTCTTCTCCTCCTCCTCCTCCTCCTCCACCTCTCCTCAACCATATTAGTCGTCTCCCCACCTTTTTCTTCTTCTTCTTCCTTTTCCTCCTCCTCCTCCTCCTCTTACCCTTCTTCTCCTCTTTATTCTTCTTCTTACCCCTCTTGTTCTTCTTCTTCTCCCCTTTTCTTCCTCTTTCTCCTCCTCCTCCCCCTTTTCTTCCTCTTTCTCTACCTTCTCTACCTCCTCCTCCTCCTCCTCCTCCTCTACCTCCTCAACCATAATTCTCCCAACCTTTCCTTCTTCCCCCCCCCCTCCCTCCCTCCCTCCCCCCATTGTAGTCGTTTCCATCAGCACGACTTCCAGACCACCCACCTGGCGCGCGTACAAGTCATTCCATTCCAGCCCCAGTCCATCCAGAGCGTATATTCCAGTCATTCCAGCCCCGTTCCACTTCGGCCACAGCAAACCCGAGCGTATATTTTAGTCATTCCAGCCACGTTCTCTTCCGGCCCCAGTCCATCCAGATCGTTAATTCCAGTCATTCCAGCCGGGTTCCATTCCGACCATAATATTCAGTCATTCCAGCCAGTCTATCTCGATCACAATATGTTCCAGTCATTCCAGCCGCGTTCCACTCCGGCCCCAGTCCAACCCGAGCGTATTCCAGTCATTTCAGCCACGTTCCCTTACGGCCCCAGTCCATCCCGATCATATATTCCAGTCATTCCAGCCGCGTTCCATTAAGGCCACAGTTCATCTCGATCATATATTCTTAATAAGAACTGTCAACCTAAATCTAACTTAGTATAATAATATAATAATAATAATCAAATAATAATAATAATAATAATAATAATAATAATAATAATAATAATAATAATAATAATAATAATATAATATAATATTGATCAAATAAGGGGTACTTGGATTTAGGAGTGGGTTTACAATGTGTCTGTGTCATCTAGGAGGTATCTCTTTCCTTCTCTGTGTTCCTACCACTGTCATCACCACCACTGTCATCATCACCACCACCATCACACTCCATCACCACCACTGTCATCATCACCACCACACTCCATCACCACCACCACCACACTCCACCCAGTTCACCTGTCACTGTAGTCCCGCCCTTCACACAGACATACACACACGCACACCTCACAACCACACACACGCACACCTCACAACCACACACGCACACCTCACAACCACACACACGCACACCTCACAACCACACACGCACACCTCACAACCACACACGCACACCTCACAACCACACACGCACACCTCACAACCACACACACGCACACCTCTCACAACCACACACACACCTCACAACCACACACACACCTCACAACCACACACACACCTCACAACCACACACCTCACAACCACACACACGCACACCTCACAACCACACACGCAGACCTCACAATCACACACACGCACACCTCTCACACCCACACTGCGAAAGGAAAGAATTGTTTAACCCCTTCAGTACCGGTGCCTTCCTTTTAACATTATTCGGGCTATTATGCATTAAGTTAACTCAGTTTTAAAAGGCCTTCAGTAATTAACAAGCTTCAAACTATCTCACTTAAGCCGTTTTACTACCAAAAATTCTTCTTAACCCCTTCTATACCGGCGACGTATTGTGTATTTGATTACAGCTACAGTTAAGCCATTTGATTACAGTTACATTTAAGCCATTTGATTACAGCTACAGTTAAGCCATTTGATTACAGCTACATTTAAGCCATTTGATTACAGCTACATTTAAGCCATTTGATTACAGCTACAGTTAAGCCATTTGATTACAGCTACATTTAAGCCATTTGATTACAGCTACATTTAAGCCATTTGATTACAGCTACAGTTAAGCCATTTGATTACAGCTACATTTAAGCCATTTGATTACAGTTACAGTTAAGCCATTTGATTACAGCTACAGTTAAGCCATTTGATTACAGCTACAGTTAAGCCATTTGATTACAGCTACATTTAAGCCATTTGATTACAGCTACAGTTAAGCCATTTGATTACAGCTACAGTTAAACCATTTGATTACAGCTACAGTTAAGCCATTTGATTACAGCTACAGTTAAACCATTTGATTACAGCTACAGTTAAACCATTTGATTACAGCTACATTTAAGCCATTGTATTCAGCTTATGAAGAATGTCTACCAATAAAAGGCTACAAACTATCCCGGGCGGGTGCCCATCCCCGAAAGGGGTTGCCGCCAAAGGCGGCTTTCTAGGGCCTTTCCTAGCTGATGCTGAGAGGATTGGGTTCTAGTCATGTGGTGATGGGCTGGTCTATCAGAGTGAGAACTGAGCGATCTCTGCCATACCCATAGCTTACTCTGACTGTTCAGATTTTAAGAACTTTCACTCCATATTAAGACCTTTCGTGCCATTCAGGTGTCGATTTTATCCTGGCGAGCGATAGCGAGCCTGTAATTTAAGAGGAACCGGCCTTCGGCCGGGAATTTTTGTTACCGAAAAATTTACAAATTTATCTTGAAAGGGACTCAAGGGGGTGTAATTTTAAGCTTGATGGAGGTCTAGGGAACAAACTAAATACCTCCCCTTAAACATATATACACACACAACACTTAAAACATATCTACACACGCAAACACACACACTTCAACATATTAACACACACACACACACACACACACAACTCAAGAGGTCTCATGGATCAATAGTTCCAGTCATACCTCATCATACTTCACACTTCAGTCCCAAGTCTACACACACACACACACATCAATATCATCACATACGACACACACACACACACACATATTACTAACACACACACAAACACACGGACGAAGCACGCACACACACACACACACACACACACACACACACACATCTGCTAACAACACCGTATGAACACCTGTATACCCCCACCAAGCCTATTAATACCGGAAATGAGAACACCTTTATCTCTCTCTCTCTCTCTCTCTGTATATCTATCTCTATTTATCTATCTATATCTATCTATGTAGCTCTATATAATTATCTATCTATGTATCTCTATCTATGTATCTCTATCTAGCTATCAATCTATGCTATCTCTCTCTCCCTCTCACTTTCACACTCTCTCTCTCTCTCTCTCACTTTCACACACTCTCTCTCTCTCTAATACATATAGCCGATACTACACCCTGTACATGATAGGTAGGCCAGAAGAAATACTGACCCTTAACCCCTTCAGGACCATGGCGCCTTTTTACCTTTGATTGTGGCTAAAATTACCCCCCCCCCCCCCCCCCCCCCACACACACTTCCATCGGACCAACTATATACACCCATACACCAGTCCCACATCCCCCCCCCACACACACCGGTCCCACAATACACCCCCCCCCCCCTCCCCCTACCGAACTCTCACATTATCCCCCCCCCCCCCCCCACACACACACACTCACCGGTCCCACATTACACCCCCCCCCCCCCCCCCCTCGCCCTACCGGACTCTCACATTATCCCCCCCCCCCCCACACACACACACCGGTCCCACATTACACCGGTCCCACATTACCCCCCCCCCCCCCCTCCCCCTACCGGACTCTCACATTATCCCCCCACCCCGTTCATACCTCCATGCTAACCCCCCCCCCACCCCCCCAACGGACCCACACCCCCTCCCCCACCTACCCCCCACTGACAGCTGGCCCTAAGGTCCACCATCTGAGGCCAAGGTGGTATACAGGTGGTGGTGGTGGCTATCAGGGGGGGCTATTTTAAACCATTAGACAGCACAACATGAGAACCAGTATTTTTATCACCGCCACTATAGTCTATTCGCTGTAAGTAGGCGAACAATCATGACCACTATCCTCTGTAACTCAAAAACGACTAGAGTGATCGAACTAATATTTCGACCATTTGGGAAGAGTCAGCCAAGGAATAGAGGTGGAAATTTACAGCCTATTTGCTCTAGCCCTTTTTGAGTTACAGAGGAGGAGAGAGAGGTCATGAAATTTCGCCTACTTACAGCGAATAGACTATAGTGAGCCAAATTATACATGTTTTCTATAGTCCAACTACTCCCTCTCACTAGACCTCCATCAGCTTAAAAAACACCCCTTCAAGATAAATTTGTACATTTTTCGGTAGAAAAATGAAGGCCACTCCCTCTTAAAATGAAGGCCACTCCCTCTTAAAAATACAGGCTCGCTAACACCTAAACGGCACGAAATGTCCTAAAATTGACAATGAAATGGGGCGAAAGGTGTTAAAATCGCCAAACTAATGGGCCGAACGTCTTATAATCTCAAAGCAAATGGGACTAAAACGTGAGGGACGAAAAACAACCACTTCCCCCTTAAGGACCTGCATAATAATAATAATAATAATAATAATAATAATAATAAAAAAACCTAATCAAGAGTGCTCTACTAATCATTCCACATCGCGTACTAAATGGAGGACCGCGTCGGAATTGGATAGTGTAAAGCCGGTATCACACGAGCACCTTTTCCCTCAACATTTATCCTCAACACTGGTCTGGCAGCTTATGTGGTCAACATTTAAAATATTTTGGTTACTTAAATGCATCTTTCATCAAGCTAGTTTCCGATACCAGTGCCAAAAACTCCCTAAATGTTGCCAGAACAAAATGTTGATCGTCGAATGTTGACTATAAGCGCTCTCGTGTGATACCGGCGGCTTAAGTCATGAGAGCCAAGGTATGTGAACCCCGAGAGTATGTACGTTGGTTCAACAACATTATGGGGAGAGATCGCCACTTGAGGGGATTTTTTTCTGGACCCCCTTTCTCCCTCATGTTTAGCCCCATTGCTTTTGATATTATAAAACGTTTGCCCCATTAGTTTAGCGATTTTAAGAACTTTCACCCCATATTAAGACCTTTCGTGCCATTCAGGTGTCGATTTTATCCTGGCGAGCGATAGCGAGCCTGTAATTTAAGAGCAACGGCCTTCGGCCGGGACATTTTTCTACCGAAAAATGTACAAATTTATCTTGAAAGGGACTCAAGGGGGTGTAATTTTAAGCTTGATGGAGGTCTAGGGAACAAACTAAATACCTCCCCTTAAGGAAGGGGAGGGGGGGGGAGGGGCCCCCCCAGAGGTGCATCTCTACTGTATATACCTAGCCAACATACGGGGAGGGGGGTGGGGGGGGGGAGGGGGGGGGGAGGGGTATGGGTACATCTTTATATACCTAAGCAAAATATATATAAATATATATATATATATATATATATATATATATATATATATATATATATATATTATATCCTCTGTATGTGATGAGGGAGACAAAAGGCCAAACTGGGGGACATGGGTGCATTTTGTATATAGAGTACATTGCCACTCTTGCTGCTGGTGACTCATGGGGTAAGATATATTGGTCATAGCGACAGACAGTACAGGCACGACCATAGGTCAGGTCATACTTTATAACCTTCAACTTTAAGGGGAGATGGTTCACTTTTTGGCCGATTTTTGCATGTATTCATTATTTTTCTAGTTTCCTCCCTAGACCTCCATCAAATTATAAAAAAACATCCATTAGATCCCCCTTCTAGATTAATTTGTACATTTTTCGGTAGAAAAATTCTTCCAACATTACAGGCTCACTATCGTTCGCCAGGGAAAAAATCGACACCTAAATAGCACGAAAGGTCAAAATATTAACTAAGAAATGGGTCGAAAGATCTTAAAATTGACGAACTAATGGGGCAAACATCTTAACATCTGAAAAACTAATGGGGCTAAACATGAGGGAGAAAGTGGTCCAGAAAACCGGCCCATCCCCCCTTAAGGGCAGGTGTGTGTGTGTGTGTGTGTGTGTGTGTGTGTGTGTCTGTGTGTGTGTGTGTGTGTGTGTGTGTGTGTGTGTGTGTGTGTGTGTGTGTGTGTGTGTGTGTGTGTGTGTGTGTGTGTGTGTGTGTGTGTGTGTGTGTGTGTGTGTGTGCCAGGTAAATATAAACAGAGTACTGTATAGTGTTATATCTACCTGTCCTTCCACCATACGGATGTTCACTGAGGCTTACCTGTTAAAGAAAGAGAAACCATTAGTAATATATTGATTAATTAGGACTCTACCTACTCCCCTCCCTCCACCCCTCTCCACTCCACCTCCACCAGACTCTCTCACTCCCCACCTTCTTCCACACTCCCTCATTCCCCACCTTCTTGTACCCCTTCCCTCTACCTTCACCCCCTCCCTCCACTCCCACCACACCTCCTCACTCCTACCCCCTGGGCCCTCTACCTCAACCCCCTCCACTCCACCACACCCCCTCAATCCCTACCTTCTTCTACCCCCTCCCTCCCTACCTTCTTCTACCCCCTCCACACCCCCTCATTCCCTACCTTCTTCTACCCCCTCCCTCCACTCCACACCCCCTCACTCCCTACCTCCTTCTACCCCCTGGGGCCCTCTACCTCAACCCCCTCCACTCCACCACACCCCCAACCCCATCCCTCTACCAAACCCGCCTCATTCCCTACCTTCTTCTACTCCCTCCCTGTACCTTCACCCCTCCACTCCACTTCCATCCCTGTACCTCCACCCCTCCACTATCGACCTCTGTATGTGGACCAAGGATAATGATATATGGTCCCTCACACTAAATAAACTAGTAGCATCAATAACAGTGGCCACCGATCTATCACACTCCATCACCACTACTTTCTTTACTACCAAGTCAAACTCTTAGAACATTGTTATTATAAGTTTGATAATGACTTAGAAACCTTCAAAACGGAAATATTACAATAGCATACATGCAGCTACCCTAAGTCTATTTACCTTTATACATATTATACAGTATATATATATATATGAGGGGGCGTGAATCCAAAGAAATCTAAGTGCCATTTTTAAACATCTGGCCACATAACATCTGGTAAATTATATATATACCGGTATATATATATATATATATATATATATATATATATATATATATATATATATATATATATATATATATATATACTTCCCTAGAAAGGGTGGCCATGAATATTAGGCGTTTGTCACGAATCGCTAGGTCAAGTTGCCTGGGCTTGACATCTACCAATACAATTTTGACAGAGAGGGCTCGATCCGCCGACCCTTTGATCAGCAGCCGACGCTCTCCTGACTGTGCCACCGCTCGCGATAATAATATATATATATATATATAGTACCGGTATATACTGTATAATCCACCTACCTATTACTTTTAATTTGTGAGTTTTTATGTATATAGTAGACTACACTATACTTGATTTGCTTTACGGAAATACTATATATAAAAAAAAAAAAAAAAAAACCGGGTATATATATATATAAATAATAATAATAATAATAATAATAATAATAATAATGATAATAACAATGATAATAATCCATAAAAGTGAAACAGTACCTCGTGAGAAATGGGATACTTCAAGCACTTTGCAATCATTCTTCGGCGATAAATGTCACAAGCAAAGTAATAAAAATACGCAGTTCCGCTACACACACACACACACACACACACACACACACACACACACACACACACACACTCATGTTGTTCCTTGCCTGTGGTTGTAGTTGAGGGCTGTCAGTTAACGCCCGGTGGTCCACGCCAATGCGACGCCGCCATTACACACACACACACACACACACACACACACACACACACACACACACACACACACACACACACACACACACACACACACACACACACACACACACACACAATCCCCCATTTTCTACACTTATTATAATTATTAATATTAAGGGGGGTCACCTGCTTTTTTCTCTCTCTGGGTTGTATCCATTCGGCCCCATTCAGCCTACTGTTTAAGACATTTACCACCATCCAGGTGTTGATTTATACCTGGCGAGCGATAGCGAGCCACTATATTTTTTATGATGATTTAGACAGCTGGCTAAATTTGTACATTTTTCGATAGAAAAATGTCTCCGGCGAAGCGTGTATATTTCCAGAAAATGCTTGCTCGCTATCGCTCACCAGGAAAAAATCGACACCTGGATGGGGATAAATGTCTTAGAACAGTAGACTGAATGGGGCAAAATGGATAAAACCAAGAAAGAGAAAAAAGCAGGTCACCCTCCTTAATAGTATTTTTATATATATATATATTTTTTTTTTTTTTTTTTTTGTATTTGAAGATATGTTGGTTTTCGTTATTTATCCTTATTCCAATATATACCGCACCCATCCTTCCATATTCCATCCCAACTTCCTTCTAGCCATCTATCCTCTACACCCCACTCCACCTTCTACACTTGCTGTAATTCGTGTCACAAATATATTGGTGTTCATATGTCTCCTACTTATGCCTTCCCACTTTCCATCTATCCCTCTCTCTCATCCCATTCCACCTCTATTCTATCCTTCTATCCTTGTTACATGCAATACCACCTTCCATCTATCCCCCTCTCACCCCATTCCACCTCTATTCTATCCTTCTATCCGTGTTACATGCAATCCCACTTTCCATCTATCCCCCTCTCTTCTATCCTTGTCACATTCAATACCACCTTCCATCTATCCCCCTCTCATTCCATTCCACCTCTATTCTATCCTTCTATCCTTGTCACATTCAATACCACCTTCCATCTATCTATCTCTCTCATCCCATTCCACCTCTATTCTATCCTTCTATCCTTGTTACATTCAATACCACCTTCCATCTATCCCCCTCTCATCCAATTCCACCTCTATTCTATCCTTCTCACATTCAATACCACCTTCCATCTATCCCTCTCTCTCATCTCATTCCACCTCTATGCTATCCTTCTATCCTTGTCACATTCAATACCACCTTCCATCTATCTCTCTCTCTCATCCCATTCCACCTCTATTCTATCCTTCTATCCTTGTCACATTCAATACCACCTTCCATCTATCTCTCTCTCTCATCCCATTCCACCTCTATTCTATCCTTCTATCCTTGTCACATTCAATACCACCTTCCATCTATCCCTCTCTCTCATCCCATTCCACCTCTATTCTATCCTTCTATCCTTGTCACATTCAATACCACCTTCCATCTATCCCTCTCTCTCATCCCATTCCACCTCTATTCTATCCTTCTATCCCTGTCACATTCAATACCACTTTCTATCTATCCTTCTCTCTAATCCCATTCCACCTTTCTTCTATCCCTCACATTCTATCCTCTTATCTCCCAGGCCTCCATCTCACCCCAACCAGCGCCTATCCCATCACTAACCACCCACTTATTCCATCCTACCATCGTTTTAACTCTCTCATTCTATCCCTACCCTTCTATTCCACCATCCCTCCAACCATCCCCAACCCATGCCTATCCTATCACTTGTCCCTCCACCAACCATCAATTTATCCCACTATCTTTTATTCGTCTATCTCTCCCATCCCACTACTCTTCTACCCTTGTCATTCTATCTCTACCCTTCTATTCCAACATTCCTTCCTCCTTTCCTCCTTCCCCAACCAATGCCTATTCCATCCCTTTTCCATCCACCAACCAGCCATTTATCCCATCCAACAATCCTTCTAAGTCTCTCATTCTATCCCTACCCTTCCATCCCAGCCTATCCCATCACTTGTCCCTCCACCAAACAATTATTTATCCAATTCCACTATCTTTCATTCGTCTAACCTCTCCCATTCCACCATCCTTCTACCTGTCATTCTATCCCTCCTTCCCTCCCTCCCCCAACCCATGCGTATCCAATCACCATCCTTCCACCGACCAGCCATTTATCCCATCCCACCATCCGTCTACCTTTGTCATTCCATCCCTACCCACCTATTCCACCCTCCTTCCCTCCTTTCCAACCCATGCCTATCCCATCACTCAGCCCTCCGCCAACCAGCCACTTATCCCCACCCAGCCTCCCAGCCCAGCCTAGTCCACCTCACTACCCTCAAAGCCCTTCAGTATACAGACACTCTATAGTTGGTGGTATTTCATATAAGATTCTAAGAATTTGACCTTTTAGTGTTTTAACATCTGTCGCTCCATTTCGTTGCCAATTTTAAAACTGTTCGAGCCATTTAGGTGTCGATCTTTTCCTAGCGAGAGATAGCGAGCCTGTAATGCTGTAGAAACCCGCCTTAGGCCGGGTAATTTTGCTACAGAAAAATGTACAAATTTATCTTGAAGGCGGGTCTTGGGTGTGAATTATTGAGGCAGTAATGCAAGTAATGGTCACTCTTCTGTAAATCTAAAATGGCTTACTTAAGAATGGGAAAGGGGTTGGGACTTTTTATTTTTTATTTTTTATTTTTGTTTTAATAGTGATTTTTTTTTTTAAGCTTGATAAAGGTCTAGGGATCAAAATAACTGAAGGTAAACGGATTCCTTTAGACACGGATTTATCGGTAATTCAGGGGACCAAATATAACGCCATTATTATACGGCAAGGAAGGAGTTAATTCAATTTTGGACTATGATATTAACCCTTTCACGCACATATGACGCAGAGGTTGCCAGATTAGCAATAAGAAATAGAGTTCTCTCACTCTTATAATTACCTCTCTAAAATTAGTTTTCTGCCCACAGCTAACTCAGAGACAACTGTAGAGGTTGAAGTAACTAAACTAAAGGTTTCTAAATACCCCTGATGGTAACAAAGGCTTTAAAGTATCCCCAATAAGCTCAACACAGCTAACTCAAAGACAACTGCAGAGGTTGAAGTAACTAAACTAAAGGTTTCTAAATACCCCTGATGGTAACAAAGGCTTTAAAGTATCCCCAATAGGCTCAACACAGCTAACTCAAAGACAACTGCAGAGGTTAAAGTAATTAAACTAAAGGTTTCTAAATACCCCTGGTGGTAACAAAGGCTTTAAAGTATCCCCAATAGGCTCAACATCGCGTCATATGTCGGAGAGGGTTAACTTCCAAGATCCGATTACGCATTTCTTTTGTTTTTCTGGCTCATCATTAGACGATTTTATTGAGATTAGGAAGGGTGTATGGAAGGTAGCGGGTTAATTGTCACAGTCTTAAGGGGAGGTTTCCACTTGAGGGATTTTTTACTGAACTCCTTTCTCAATCAGGTTTAGCCCCATTGTTTTTCCAATTTTAAGACGTTTGCCCCATTATTTTGACGATTTTAAGAACTTTCAACCCATTTCTGTCAATTTTAAGACCTTTCGTGTTATTTAGGTGTCGATTTTATCCTGGCGAGCGATAGCGAGCCTGAAATTTAAGAGGAACCGGCTTTCAGCCGGGAAATTTTTCTACCGAAAAATGTAAAAATTTATCTTGAAAGGGGCTCAAGGGGGTGTGATTTTAAGATTGATGGAAGTCTAGGGAAAACACTAAAAACCTCCCTTACAACCCTTTTAATTCCCACAGTTCCTTCCTAAGCTACATAAAATCATCCAAAGGCGATCTATAATCTTCAAGGGGTTAATGGTAGAGAACCGGCCAGCGCTGGCAGGGGTATGCGCTCTACTCGACACAACCCTAGCGTTTTAAGGGAAGATTTCCACTTGAGGGATATTTTTCTTGACCCCTTTCTCCCTCATGGTTAGCCCCATTGCTCTTGATATCTTAAGACGTTCGCCCCATTATTTTGGCGATTTTAAGA